>QEPC01008296.1:2636945-2659220 GCA_003113815.1 Sphenodon punctatus | reverse complement strand
GGGGGGGGGGGGGGCGGCGGCACCTGTGTGAAAAGGCCCATAGACCAATGCTAGTCTATATCCAACATGAATCTAAGACATTCATTTGCTACCACTAAAGCCTAACAGGGGCTATCTCCCCTGCAGTCTTTTCCTTTAATTACATAAGAACATAAGAACTGGATGAGACCAATGATCCATTGAGCCCAGCATCTGTCTTCGACAGTGGCCAGTCTCTGTCACTTGGAAGAAGTACCCAACAGGTCACAATTGGGCAATCCGTTCCCTGGCCTTCATTCCCAGTTCCTGACAGTATGGGTTATGTTCCCTAAAACCTATCTGGCTAATAGCTGCTAATGAACCTGTCCTCCGGAAATTTGTCCGATCTGTTTTTAAACCCAGCTATAATGTTGGCCTTGACTACAACTTCTGGCAGCAAATTCCACAAATTAAATATGCATTGAATGAAAAAAATACTTTATTTTATTTGTTTTAAATCTGCTACTTGTTAGTTTCATGGGGTGTCCCCTAGTTCTGGTACTATCTGAGAGGGTAAATAACTGTTCCCTGTTTACTCATTCCACACCATTCATGATTTTATAAACTTTTATCATATCCCTTCTCAGTCATCTCTTCTCCAAGCTGAAGAGCCATAACTTATCGAGCCTCTCTTCATGCCCTTTATCATCTTTGTTGCCCTTCTCTGTACCTTTTCTATTTCTACTATATCTTTTCTGAGATAGTGCAACTAAAACTGCACACAATACTAGGTGCAGTCACACCATACATCTAAAGAGAGGCATGATGATATTGTCAGTTTTATTCTCTATCCCTTTACGAATAATTCCTAACATTCTGTTTGCTTTTCGACGGCCACCGCACACTGACCTGAGGATTACAATGTATTTTACGCAATGACTGCAAGGTCCTTTCCCTGAGTGGTAACTCCTAATTTACAACCCAGCATTGTGTACGCATAGTTTGGATTATTTTTCCCTATCTGCATCACTTTGCACTTGTCCACAATAAATTTCATCTGCCAATTTAGAATTGGCACCCCTCTCTTCCAATGGGAGGGAGGATGAGAATTCCTCCTAATCCTCTGGCCAATCAGGACCTTGTCTAGGAAAAGGGCAGAAATTAAACACTTTAACAAGACCTGAAACGACAAATCTCAGTGAGTGCTGCTTCCATTGGAAGCAGGGCATTCACAAAGATTTGCGCAATGCGAAAATTTACTGGCTTTCCTACTATTTTCACCATTTTGTTTTGTTTTTTTGCAAGCCATGGGCTGGTCCAAAACCCTGCATGTGCCCTGCGTGAACCCCTGGGGATTGTGGAGACAAAAACTTGACAGCTGAGCACTAGGGAAGTGCTGAAAATTGCCTTAAAATGTTGGATAGGCTCATCTCTTATCCAGCAGAATGGATGCCACTAGATACAGAAATTGCCCAGAAAGCCCTGCTACCTGAAGTGGAAGTTATGTTTAATTAAACACCCAAAATAAATTAAAATAACATTTGCTTTTTCTAATGAGCAAATAAGCATGTGTCCATTGGCCATTCCTATACTAATATAGGAATGGCCAATGGACACATGCTTATTTGCTCATTAGAAAAAGCAGAGCAGGCCAAAGCCATTTTTCACAGTGCCCCAATTTCCCTGGATCAGGTATGTGTCTAAAAGTGAGGAAACCTATTGGCTTTTTGCTCTTTTTCGCTATTTACAGCACCTCAAGTCGCTCGCCCGCACCACCTCAACTAGTCTTGCCTTACTGGCTGCCTTAAATTGTGCCAGTAGTGCTGCAATTGTTGCCTGTCTTAAATTGTGCCAATTTACGGCACTTAAAATAGCTGTCAATTGATGGAAAGTGCCATAAATTGACAAAAATTGATGAAAAATGCCAGAAATGGAGGGAAATGCCAGAAATCTATGAAAAATGATGAAAACACCAGAAATTCCAGAAAATAGCAGGCGCTGATCTCGCAAGACCATAAGCACAGAATCAATAAATAGTGAGGAAATACCGACAAACAGTTGCAGGCGCTCCTGAAAGGTAGGGATTTTTTTATGCTTCGGGAACAATTGCTCTCGCTTCAGCTCTAACTCCATCACTGATCTGGTGAGAAGAGAAAATGAAACTCATGAGAACAGTAATAGCAAAGTAAAAGTTAAAGAAAAAAAATTGAGGAGAAAAACAGGTTAACGAAGAAAGAGTTACATCTAGAATGTATTAGATCTTTCTCACTGGCTGTGGAAAAAATACAATCGAAAATAAAATGAGCACTTAAAAGTGCTCCTTTGGGGCTCAGCCATACTCTTCAAAGTACAATAATTTGAAAATGCTGCAGGTTTTATGACAAAATAATGTGTTTTGCATTTCATCAGCAGTCAAAGCCATTGGAACAGCATAATCGGAGCTCCCCGTGCCTGTAACAAAAAGCAGAATGAAGTATCCTTTGGGGAGGGATGGCACAAAACGGTAATTCTCGTTTTATCTGATGTAAACTTCCATGTCCCACACTGCTGGTTGCTCAAGGAGCTTGGTGCCACGTTTTCAAGGTGCGGGGGGTGGGGGGGGGAAGGAGATTGGATGACTTGGGGATTTGCTGGTAGCACTGGAAGCCTTTGCCATTCAGTTCAGTTGGTTAGCATTCCATTGTGTTCTGAATGGGTTCTTCTTCGTCTATGGGTATCGGTACTGTAGGAGCCAAGTGCATTCCAATAGTGCAGTCCTAACTCCAGTCCTAAAAACACTGCCCTGACACAGGTTCTATGTACTTCAGTGAGGCTTACCTCAGCCTAAGTGATGTGACCCAAATTTGCCCTAGGTGACTCACAATCTCTCATCCTCGCCCGAGAGGAAGACGTAACTAAAACACAGAGTTTGGGTTGATAGATGAGGGTTCTGAGTAGGAAAGTGATAGGGGACAAATTTTGTATTTCTGATTTCTATTCTGATTTCAGTGCCAATTTTTGTGGTTTTGGTGGGTGTAGCAAGGAGTCTTCCCAGGGTCACGCGGGGGCACTGGGGTTTCTCTGGGGAATTAGCAAACCCCTCTGCTATGCCTATTCAGCCTTAGCCTTGGCTGAATCCCCCCTTAGGAATGGTGTACCCTCCTATAGGACCCAACACAGGCTGTCCAGATGGTAACACGTACACAGTCTTTATTAGACTCAGAGTCCACAATCCTTGGAGCTGCCGGCTCAGTCGCCTCCATTCTGAAGGTCCAGGTCAGTCTCTCACAAGCTCAGGAGCGACACAACATCAACCCCCCTCATCCATCTAGTCAGGCCTCAAAGCCCTAGGCTCTGGCCAAGCCTTCCCCAAGCACAAGGCTCCCTCCTGGGCACAGCCTCTCCTCAGTACCTGGTTCCACCCTGGAGAGCGTAGAGTGGCTAGGCATTGTTAGCTCCCAGCCAGAGACTGCTCTCCTCTCTGCCTTGCCTCTCCTTATATCCAGGCAGAGTGGGCATGGCCAGGCTTCCTCTTCTCATCCTTAAAGGGCCACTCTCTCGCAAGGTCTCTCAGCCTGTTTCTTCCCAGGCTGATCTCCAGCTATGGGGCTGGCTCTGACATGCCCCAGGGCATGCTCAGCCCTCTGGATGACCCACACACACCCCTTCTTAAAGGGGAAGCAGTCCCGTATGACTGCTACCTGCTACAGTGGGGTTTTCTCTTTTGTGTCTTAGAATGTTGGGACCTTTTAAAGGGAAGCAATCTGGTAGTAGACCCAGGTCCCCTGCCCAGTGCCCTCTTCTGCCTGCTGTGAGGAATTTGTCACCTACTTTGCGGACAAAATCACTTGTATTCACTATGACTTGGGGGCTGCTAGTTTGTGGGCAGAATGTGAGCTTGGGGCTCTAGAAACTCATTATTGTCCTGCTTATGTGGATCAGTTTCAGTTGGTGTTACCCACTGATGTGGAGGATGTGCTTGGGACAATGTGAGCTGCCAGTTGTAAATTAGATCCATGTCCATCCTGGTTAATGAAAGCTAGCTGGGAGAAAATTGGGGCCTTTTCATCCTACCTGGTTACTGTGTTGTATGGGGTTTTATTTGTTTTATCTGCTATTTTATGGTTGTTTTTTTTTATGATGTTCCACCCTGAGCCTTTGGGAGCAGGATGGGGTAAAAATAAACAAATAAATAAATAAATAAATAAATAAATAAATTCTTACAGTTGGTTGAGAAGCAAGCAGTCAGGGGAAGCAAGCCTTTGTGTGTTACCTCTGCGGCCCTGAACCATGGTCTCTGCATGAAGAGTGTACATGCAGACCAAACCTACCTTTGTATGTGCAGACACAGTGTGTGCCCGCATGATGTCCCAGGCAAAGTCCCCCACCTCCTGACTGTATCACCACCTGCATCTGCCACTGCAGTGCCACCTCTCCACCTGCCAGGTGGTGGCACAGTCAAGAGACAGCGGACTCGGCCTGCAGCCCCATGTGTGCCCTCACTGTATGTGTAAGTCGGTGCTATTATTCAGCTTGTAGAACTGACTCTTTATAAACCCAAGGAAGGGCTTTGTGTGGCCCAAAATCTCACCTACTTTCATTCACAGAAGTTGGTTTAATAAAAGATATATCATCTGAACTATTTTGTTTTCATCCATATTGGGGTCCATGTCAACTGCCCTTTCTCTCTTCCACTTTGGCCCTTTTTACATGAGATGGTACCACTCATGACCACGCAGCAGTGTGTAAATCCCATGTCCGGTGAGTGAGGGTGCGTGCATGTGCACTCCTGTGAAACACGCATCCCCACTCACACACACATCCACATCCCCACACATGGAGCAACCGGGGGAAATGGAGTTCCATGTGTGGGAGGTGAGTGTGCGCCCGTGTTCACCGCCATGCATGTACCGCCCACGCTGTGGTGCGCACACTCACTAGGGATGGGTGAACAGAACGCCGTTCGGATGTTCAGACATTCAGTTCAAAACCCGAGTTCGGGTTCGGCTGTTTGGTTCAGTGGAGTTCATTTTGGCTGAACTTGGGCGAACATCTGAAAATAGCGCTTTCAATACCGATATCAAAATTTCTTTTTTGGTATCGGTATCATTTGGCCCTGAAACCACCCCTGGTGCCAGGAAGTCTGCTCCTCAGCTGCCTCCCCCTTCCAGTCACATTTTTCCCGCCTAAAGTCAAGTTTTTCCCACCCCCGAACTTATCCGAACTGTTCAGTCGTTCAAATGTTTGGTTTGGAAGTTCGGTTTGGTCGTCCAAACAGACCGAGTTTGGGCCGAACTCCAAACTTCTGAACCGTGTTCGCCCATCCCTAACACTCCCCACACAGCCACGGACCATGTCAAAAGGGCCTGACTAGTAAAGAAATGGCTTGCCATATGACAGAACCTTGGTGGGCAATACAGAGCCAACATTTCCAAACAGAAATTGCTAAATGCAGTGACGAGCAAGATGCCAATCTAGGATTGTTCTTGGTTTTATCAAGAACCCCTACCATTTTAAAGGGATTCCTTTTAAGCTAAAACTTTGAAGATTCAAAATAAAATCTGTCTTCTTCCAGTTCCTATCTGAGAAGTGTCTAAACACAAAGTGACCTGTGCAGTGAACCCATTCAGCAGAGAGGTGAAATGATAAAGGGCACTGAGAGTGAACAATTAATTCCTTGTCCCCAGGAAATATGCACTGTCAATACCATATCATTTAGGTAGGTAGGTAAATTACCTACCATACCATATCATGCTTGTCTCTATGTGTAATGGTTTCCAAGCTTTTATGCTCAGATGACCAGCAAAATATTTCTAAAAAAGACATGCAGACCATTTGAACAGTCTCACTACCCGTCAACAAGAGTGCTGTGAAGGCCAGGCACTGCCAGTTATTAGGGTTCGGGCTGAGATGAGAGCACGTGTTCCCATTCCAAAGGGAAATACTGACCTTTCAGGAGTGCTTTTGAGTGTCCGTCAATCAGTACTTCTTCAGTGGCAGGTGATTCCACATTTCTGCCAATTTTTACATCATTTTCATCATTAGTTTTTAGGACTTTATGGGACTTTTTCGTTGCTTTCCAGGAATTTAAAGCAGTTTTATGGCTGTTTTACAGCACTTTTAGTTCTCCATTTGGTTCTCCAATTTTTCCTGGTTGCTGTTGCGCTTTCATCATGTTCAGCTTTTTCCAGTGGTTGCCTTTGGCTATTTGCACGAATTTCATTTTCATTCAGATATTTTTGTCTGTTTCTATGGTTATTTCTTTTTTTAGCCACAAATCATATTATGTTACTCTGCTGCCATATTTACCCCAATTCAGTTTGTACCTTGGATCTTTCTTTGTGCTTGCATATTCCTTAATAGCCAATGTGTGCCAGGGACAGATTTTTATTGACCAAAAGGAACACAAGTAAAAGCCATGTTACCTCAAGATGGTCCGGCTTTATATTGGCTACTGCAGTGCTTTTTTCTCCGAGGCACTACTTCCCTCATTATCTACATGATGTTAATTGTTAAGTGACAAAAAAACAAAAAACAAACATACATGAAATAACAAAATAGCAGGGCTCCACAAACAAAATAGCCAACATGGCAGATAAACAGAGATCTTCAGCAATAACAGAAACCTGTCAGATTTCTGAATGGCATTCGGAAAATGCAGATACCATCTGCAGATATGAAAAATGTAGTCCCTTACAGCTCATGGGTCTTGTGTGTTGGAAGTCCCCTCCTGAATTGTCGTAGGCCTTCCATTGGCCACATTTGAGGCTCTGTGGCCCCATATTTTACACCAATGCATATCTGAGTACTGGAGGGTAGTGAATGTAATGCTGATATTTTATTAATTATTATTATTATTATTAACAACATTTATATAGCGCCAGCAGTGTACCTGGCACTTTACAAAATAATAAAACAGACACGGTCCCTGCCCCTAGGGCTTACAATCTGAGAGACAGGAGCTGGGGGAGAGACTTAGGAAGGGGAACAGAGGGAGAGACAAGGGGTCTAACATTCATGAAGATGCGAGGTCTCAAGTGCACGTACTTGGCTTGGTTACAATGAGAATGACAGCAGGCAGGTCCATGTTGCAAGGATAAGGGTAAACAGACCGTAGGTATAGGAATAGTGGCTCAGCAGGATAGAGTCAGACAGAGCAGAGCGAAAGAGGTGAGTTTTAAGGAGAGATTTGAAGGTATGAAGGGAGGGTGCAAGGCGGATGTGGACAGGGAGGGAGTTCCAGGCATGGGGGGCAGCAAGTGAGAAGGGACGAAGGCGCTTAGGGGAGCAGGGACTTTTAAAAAGTCTCCAGGCTGAGCATGGGTTGATCATGCCCAGAAGGGCTGATTAGGGACTGTAGTAGGACGTGCGGCTGTCCTGGGTGGGTACTGTATTTAATATTTATCCTTGCAACACCCTGATGCTACGTAGGTGATCAATGTCACCCTAAACAGGATGGGGAGAGATGCCACTTCTTGTCTTGAATTCACCAACAATAAGAAGTTTGACTCAAGCAAACCTCATTGAAATTCAGTAAGTGTTGGCCTCGGCTGGGTGCAATAAAGCTGAATAAGAAGAGGTCTACACTATCCCCTACTATAGAGTATCCACTGCAGAGTGGGCAATTCTGGAAGGCAGCTTTCCTAACATACACATTGGTGGGTTCCTGGGCTACCCCCACAACTGGGCGCTCTTTGTTCATCTCCACATTTTAAGCATGATCTTTTCTACTGACCTTGTCACTTGGTGAGTTTTCTCTTTCATTGAGTAAGGATACCGTCTCACCTGCTCCATTCTGAACCCAGCTTTCTATCATGGATGGTGCTAAGGAGTAACAAGGGGCAGCTGTCACTCCCCCAAAGCATTTTCTGCTACCCTTTCTCTGCCTCCCATCCTGCCAGAGAAGTGGAGTAACCTCCTACTACGGCTGCTTTAAAACAGCGATTGCGTTTTTGTGGAAATTTCAGGTCTGGTTTTGAGGAAATGTCTGCAAAAATGGAATAGCTACTTTTTTTCTGATTGGAAATAAATTCCTATCAGAATCCCAAACAAAAAATAAAACAACACACAAACCAACCTACACATGTGGAAAATGGCCACCACCCTTATTCAAAACAGCAATAGCAGCGTCACTGTGCTTTTAAATAAGGGTGGCAACCATTTTGCACATGCACAAGGTCCCCTCCCCTTTTTTTAAAAAAATAATATTTTTATCGTATTCCATCCCCTTCCAGTTGAAAAATCAGAATACTCAAAATTCTGGATTCACTCCTACTTCATACTACGCATGGTAAAATCCATGCTCTCCTGACAATAGTCTTTGTCGCCCCTTTCCTGCCCTAAACTAATTATTCTCGAGAAGCGGTTCCCAAACTTTATTGAACTCTGCTCCTTTTTCCACTTGTCTGTCACAATTAAGGTCCCTCCCCTCACCACACAAGCACACAACTTGCCCCCCCCTCTTTCTCTCCCCTCTCTTTCTTTCCTCCTTCTTGGCCACAGGCTATGTGTGTACCAAAGCAACTTTATGCTTTATTTTCCCCCTCCCCACAAATATCTGCAGTATCATTCACGCTCTGTCATTTACCCTGAAAGATTATTCATAAGGAGCCTGGCACTATGGAGCTTGTCAGGGGAGACAGGGTATTAGGGGAGCAAGGATGGGGGAGACCTCATCCCCTGAGGGAAGGGAAGAGGAAGGAACCCAGTAGGGGGGAAGCTTATGGGAAAAAGGACCTCTCTGTATGTCTTGGAGTCCCAAGAGACTGCTCTCTTCTTGTGACCAGGGAACCCAGCTTCAGAGAGGGTTTGGCTCATCATTGAGGTCAGGGAGAAGAAGTAAGACCCCCACACCAAGAAGAGAAGGGAAAACAAGGGGATCAGAAACACAGGGTTCCTGATGTTAGGGGGAAGGCAACAGGGAGCTATAATTCTGGGAACCCCCAGGGAAGACCAGAACCTAAGGGCCTTAGTCCAGGGGGTTTTCTGGAACAGGGTCAAGGGACAGGGCAGTGGGGAACTAAGCCAGGACTCACAATACCCAGAACACAGTATTGCTCAAGAAGGGTACCAGACACAAGGACTATAGGAGGGACCGTAAGGTGGGGAGCAAGCCAAGATACACAACATGTGAAACACGGTAAATTCTAAGAGGGGATCAACACCCCGGTTAAAGGGGAAACAGGGAGGTAGGGGGACAAACCGGGACACACAGCACACAGTACACTCTAAGAGGGGATCAACACACAGGCTATAGGGGAAACAGGGAGGTAGGGAGACAAACTGGAACACACAGAACAAAGTACACTCAAAGAGGGGATCAACACAAGGGCTATAGGGGAGACAGAGAGGTAGGGAGACAAACCGGGAGACTCAACACACAGAACACAGTACACTCTAAGAGGGGATCAACACACGGCTATAAGGGAGACATGGAGACAAACCAGAACACACAGCACAAAAAGGGGGGATACCTGCTACAGACGCAATGTGAATGAATGAATGAATGAATAAATTTATTGTTTGGCCATAGGCCTTAACAAAAATACAAACACATACTTTATAAAACTTAAATATACGAATTAAAATATCAATATACATAATTCCAACAAAATACAAACCAGATGGCGTCTAAGTGCTATGGATACTATATACAGTGTTACTATGGATGCCCCCCTCCCCCCTTTCCAAGTCCCCACCCTTACCTAGAATATATCTATCCTTAACGCAACAGGAAAACAATTTAATGCACTCCCCTAGGATACATAGCCCGGATTAGAGGTCAGGTCTGCTGTAATATATACCATAATATGAGTGTCCGGTCATGCCAAGTCACCCGGCTATTGCCCGTACTATATCCCATCCCCTTCGGTTAAAGGTTGCATGCTAATCGTATACGCAGTATGGCTTGCGCACAGCTGGCTACTGCTCTGGATAAGTCAGAATCCACTGGACTGAGTATATTCCTCCTAATCTGCCCAGCCACCTCAGTTCAATCCCCCAAGAAACGGATCCTAGGGCCTACAAAAGCAGTACATCTAAAGAGGATGTGGTCCACTGTGTCCACCTCCCCCAACTGGCACAGCGGACACAACCTCTGGGCCCGCGGAGTCCCTCTATACTGACCCTCCACAAGAGCCGAGGGAAAAGAATTTACCCTCATCTTAAAAAAAGCTACACATTTCCCAGCATCCGTCCAGGTGAAGAAATAGTAGTCACCAGATTCGGTAGGGTTAAAGGGAGCGAAGGCTGGCGCAAGCCTCTGAGCAACAGACACAATGTGGAAGGCACCACTGCACTGCACTGCACCGCGCACACACAACAAAGGCTCAAAGCAGGTAAGAGACATTGCTCCACCAGCTTCCTGAGGCCACACCAGAGTTTAAATACCACCTGTGGCCAATCAGGAAGCTGGAAGGCCAGGCTGGGGAAACAAGCCCCAGCTGGGGGAGGGCTGGGGCTGGACATACAAGGGGCAAGGAGACAGGAGAAAACATATAGAGGAGAAATGCAGGAGGTTAGCCAATCCACCAGGTGGCGCAGGCTCCAAAAGCACCCTTCCCACATCCCAAGGGCATGGGTTCACGCCCGGGACCTGACAGAGCACTGGACTATGATGAGGTGCTGTTAAAATGGCACGCAGGCAAAGACACAGAAGTGGAGAGGAGCCCGATGCAGGAAGTCGTGTTGGTGTGAACGGGGTTCTGCTGCTGCAGCTTTGCTCGTACGTGACAGGGCTGGAATTTGCACCCTGTCATGCATGAGCAAAGCCGTGGCAAAGCCCTGTTTGCACCGGTGCTACTTCTGGCATCGGACTCCTCCCTGCTGCCACATCTTTCCCTGCACATCATTTTTAACAGCGCCTCCTCAGCAGGTGTGAATGTGGCCTTGGGCATTACTGCAAAATTACCATAAAAATAAATAACAGGCTAAGAAGGTTGTAGGCTCTCTGTTAATGGAGGTTGGGTAGTCATCTATTGGGGATGTGGTATCTGTAGTCATCATGTTGGACTAGATGACCCTTGAGGACCATTCTAATTCTCACATTCTGTGACTGTCCCCACTGTCCTGTACTTGGGAGCCAGGAGTATGTGCAGCTTGTTTGCAGCTACCCTAAGCAACCCAGGGCTAGCTCGGATGCAGTGCTGGGCACTGGAATTCTAGTCTGGCAGCAGCAACACCACCCAGGATGGAGGAAGCAGGTCTGGTTTCCTTTTGGGGAGTGTGTAGGTGTGTGTTTGGGGGGTGGGGGGGCTGGACTGGTGTGTTAGTATAAGGGCACTTGGGAGTGTGTGAGAGACAGTTGAGGGAATATTTATTATTTATTTATTACGAATATTGATATTCCGTACCCTCCTGCACACTGGCAGCTCGGGGCGGTGCACAACACAAACAGTCAACTATAAAATCCTTTAAAAATACTATAAACAATTACAAATATTAAAATACCAAAAACAGAAAGGCTAAAACGCAGAAAAGAAAAACCCTCCCCACAATCCCATTTGTGAACCCAGAAGATTGAAAAAACTGGAACTTTAACGTGCGTGTAAAAAAAATAATAGGCATTTTTACACACACGTTAAAGTCCCGGATGTTTCGATCTTCTGGGTTTACAAGCCCACAAGTCAGTTCCGGATGCATTCTTCACACACACACTGCCCTGAGGCAGCCTAAAGTAGCCGCAGCTGTAGAGGTGACAGGCTGCCATGGAAACCAAGTGACCACAGCTGTCTGGAGCAAAGCAGTTTACCAGGAGAACCTTTTACACACAAAAGTTCTGGGAGAAGTTCTATGCAGAAGTTCAGAGATCTGGATGTTTAAGATCTGGGTGAGTGATTTAGATGCACAGAAAGTTCAGGATGTAACAGCAAACATCCAAGAGAAATGTGTGTGTAAAAACACCCATTGTCTATGTTGTCTCATCTCGTGTGCATGTGACAAGACACAGGTTTTCCGCAGAACATTACAAAGCCATGGATTATATCTTCAGAGATTAATCATTAATTATTATATGCTGCCCTTCTTTAAACAATGACCCAAGGTGGCTTACAAAGGTTAAAAATACAATCTTAAAACAATTGCCTCCGCTTTCTCCTTCCCCTAGGGGAACGGTAGACAGCGGGAGGCTCCTTGCCACGCCCGATAAGCGGGGAGGCAGGGCAATCGGAGGGAGGTTTCCCGCCTCGGGGTTGCAGCAATCCCCTGAAGCAGGAAAAAGAAGCGGCGGCCGCACACAATTGCCATCCCGGCCGGGGTTGCTACAGTAACCCCGCCGGCCGGGATTGGCTCAGATAGCACCACGTGGGCCACGCCTGATAGGCGGGACCCAAATGTAGCTAGGAGGACGGAGCTCTTGGCTCTACTTGTGGCCGGAGCAGTGAAAAGGCACCCAACGAACCCTTCCCTCGCACTATGGATTATTATTGGCCACCATTGGGGCCAGGAAGGAATTTTTCCAGGAGCCTTAATCTGACCCAAAAGGGGCCCTGTTTTTCGCCTTCCTCATAGTGCGGGATATTTGGCCAGTCCGTTGCCCTTAGAATTAAGGTGTTGTTGTGCTGTTCATCATTGTCGCACTCGGCAGGGGTCCAGTACTATAGGTTAGAATAGGATAGATAAGTCATAAGTAAGAGTCATCTCCTTAAGAGACGGGGAGGCCCATTCGCCGGAAGGCAGGGTATAGCAAGCGGCAGGGCAGNCTATTGCCCGTACTATATCCCATCCCCTTCGGTTAAAGGTTGCATGCTAATCGTATACGCAGTATGGCTTGCGCACAGCTGGCTACTGCTCTGGATAAGTCAGAATCCACTGGACTGAGTATATTCCTCCTAATCTGCCCAGCCACCTCAGTTCAATCCCCCAAGAAACGGATCCTAGGGCCTACAAAAGCAGTACATCTAAAGAGGATGTGGTCCACTGTGTCCACCTCCCCCAACTGGCACAGCGGACACAACCTCTGGGCCCGCGGAGTCCCTCTATACTGACCCTCCACAAGAGCCGAGGGAAAAGAATTTACCCTCATCTTAAAAAAAGCTACACATTTCCCAGCATCCGTCCAGGTGAAGAAATAGTAGTCACCAGATTCGGTAGGGTTAAAGGGAGCGAAGGCTGGCGCAAGCCTCTGAGCAACAGACACAATGTGGAAGGCACCACTGCACTGCACCGCGCACACACAACAAAGGCTCAAAGCAGGTAAGAGACATTGCTCCACCAGCTTCCTGAGGCCACACCAGAGTTTAAATACCACCTGTGGCCAATCAGGAAGCTGGAAGGCCAGGCTGGGGAAACAAGCCCCAGCTGGGGGAGGGCTGGGGCTGGACATACAAGGGGCAAGGAGACAGGAGAAAACATATAGAGGAGAAATGCAGGAGGTTAGCCAATCCACCAGGTGGCGCAGGCTCCAAAAGCACCCTTCCCACATCCCAAGGGCATGGGTTCACGCCCGGGACCTGACAGAGCACTGGACTATGATGAGGTGCTGTTAAAATGGCACGCAGGCAAAGACACAGAAGTGGAGAGGAGCCCGATGCAGGAAGTCGTGTTGGTGTGAACGGGGTTCTGCTGCTGCAGCTTTGCTCGTACGTGACAGGGCTGGAATTTGCACCCTGTCATGCATGAGCAAAGCCGTGGCAAAGCCCTGTTTGCACCGGTGCTACTTCTGGCATCGGACTCCTCCCTGCTGCCACATCTTTCCCTGCACATCATTTTTAACAGCGCCTCCTCAGCAGGTGTGAATGTGGCCTTGGGCATTACTGCAAAATTACCATAAAAATAAATAACAGGCTAAGAAGGTTGTAGGCTCTCTGTTAATGGAGGTTGGGTAGTCATCTATTGGGGATGTGGTATCTGTAGTCATCATGTTGGACTAGATGACCCTTGAGGACCATTCTAATTCTCACATTCTGTGACTGTCCCCACTGTCCTGTACTTGGGAGCCAGGAGTATGTGCAGCTTGTTTGCAGCTACCCTAAGCAACCCAGGGCTAGCTCGGATGCAGTGCTGGGCACTGGAATTCTAGTCTGGCAGCAGCAACACCACCCAGGATGGAGGAAGCAGGTCTGGTTTCCTTTTGGGGAGTGTGTAGGTGTGTGTTTGGGGGGTGGGGGGGCTGGACTGGTGTGTTAGTATAAGGGCACTTGGGAGTGTGTGAGAGACAGTTGAGGGAATATTTATTATTTATTTATTACGAATATTGATATTCCGTACCCTCCTGCACACTGGCAGCTCGGGGCGGTGCACAACACAAACAGTCAACTATAAAATCCTTTAAAAATACTATAAACAATTACAAATATTAAAATACCAAAAACAGAAAGGCTAAAACGCAGAAAAGAAAAACCCTCCCCACAATCCCATTTGTGAACCCAGAAGATTGAAAAAACTGGAACTTTAACGTGCGTGTAAAAAAAATAATAGGCATTTTTACACACACGTTAAAGTCCCGGATGTTTCGATCTTCTGGGTTTACAAGCCCACAAGTCAGTTCCGGATGCATTCTTCACACACACACTGCCCTGAGGCAGCCTAAAGTAGCCGCAGCTGTAGAGGTGACAGGCTGCCATGGAAACCAAGTGACCACAGCTGTCTGGAGCAAAGCAGTTTACCAGGAGAACCTTTTACACACAAAAGTTCTGGGAGAAGTTCTATGCAGAAGTTCAGAGATCTGGATGTTTAAGATCTGGGTGAGTGATTTAGATGCACAGAAAGTTCAGGATGTAACAGCAAACATCCAAGAGAAATGTGTGTGTAAAAACACCCATTGTCTATGTTGTCTCATCTCGTGTGCATGTGACAAGACACAGGTTTTCCGCAGAACATTACAAAGCCATGGATTATATCTTCAGAGATTAATCATTAATTATTATATGCTGCCCTTCTTTAAACAATGACCCAAGGTGGCTTACAAAGGTTAAAAATACAATCTTAAAACAATTGCCTCCGCTTTCTCCTTCCCCTAGGGGAACGGTAGACAGCGGGAGGCTCCTTGCCACGCCCGATAAGCGGGGAGGCAGGGCAATCGGAGGGAGGTTTCCCGCCTCGGGGTTGCAGCAATCCCCTGAAGCAGGAAAAAGAAGCGGCGGCCGCACACAATTGCCATCCCGGCCGGGGTTGCTACAGTAACCCCGCCGGCCGGGATTGGCTCAGATAGCACCACGTGGGCCACGCCTGATAGGCGGGACCCAAATGTAGCTAGGAGGACGGAGCTCTTGGCTCTACTTGTGGCCGGAGCAGTGAAAAGGCACCCAACGAACCCTTCCCTCGCACTATGGATTATTATTGGCCACCATTGGGGCCAGGAAGGAATTTTTCCAGGAGCCTTAATCTGACCCAAAAGGGGCCCTGTTTTTCGCCTTCCTCATAGTGCGGGATATTTGGCCAGTCCGTTGCCCTTAGAATTAAGGTGTTGTTGTGCTGTTCATCATTGTCGCACTCGGCAGGGGTCCAGTACTATAGGTTAGAATAGGATAGATAAGTCATAAGTAAGAGTCATCTCCTTAAGAGACGGGGAGGCCCATTCGCCGGAAGGCAGGGTATAGCAAGCGGCAGGGCAGTCTCCCTGGGAGGGGCGTCGAGCGAGGGCGGTAGGGACAAGTATGGTCCCCCGTCGGCAGGCGCCCTCATCCTTACTCATGTTCGAGAGTTTATGGTCCCCCTCACCTGTGGCCAGTGTCACTGAGAGGAGGAGACGTTATAGACATGTTGTGGGTGGTAATCGAGGGTATATCGGAACTACCCACGGGGTTCTTTGTTGGATCGGATGTTTTAAGAAGCAGTACTGGACCCGTATCACATTAGGCGATTACCCCCACCTGAATTATGATTACTATTTGTTTAAATAAAGAGTGCGGCCGTTCAAATCCCAATCAAGTTGTCTTGTCTCCTTTCGGTGCGTCAGCAACAGTTGAACTGTGAGTGAGTCCAACTCCAAGCTCATGCCCCCATCCCATCCAGCCTCCACACTCCTCTTTAAAAATAAACATAAATATATAAATAAAAATATATAAATAAAAATAAAATAAATAAGGGGATAAATGAATATCCCCCATAATAAAATCCCACCCTTTGACCAGCCCCACATTTCTCTCCCCAAATTGTCTATAAAATCCCATCCCTTACGTCTGCGCTGCTCTTCCTTACAGGAGATTCATGTCACCCACGATACCTTTCCCCTTCATGGTCATATCCTGCCCCTCCCACTGGGAGATCATGGTGTAGGTGTACAGACAGAAGGGCTGATCTCTTTCATCCCCATCCTCCTGCTCCTTCTCCCCCAGCCCCATTACCATTTTTAACCACTCTTGATTGGCTCAAGGTCACATAGGGCTCTGGCAATGAGCCCATACCTTCCCAATGAAGGGCCTTAATTGCAAGGCTAGCTCTGCTGTTTCTGTATTGTTTCACTTGTTTATATACTAAAATGTGCAGTTGTCCCTTTATGTTCCAAGAGGAACAGCAAAATCAGAGACTGCAAATTGCCCCTATTACACTAGATTATGCTTCCGAACAAAACTAAAATGGCGTCTCAGCAAGATTTTTGCAACCTGTCTGTGGGAGGAAGGTCTTTCTCCCTGCAGAACGTGAGAGGCTTGGAAGAACTGGCTGGGAGAGTTTGCAACATTCCTAATGAAGGAGCTGAAGAGAAATATGTATATGCATGAGCTCATGTATTATTTAGGCTGTTCTGATCAGGGAAGCATCCTGAACGCTAATACAGAATGTCACTAATATTCATGGCTTGAACAGCTCTTTCCTATGAAGGTAGAATAATTTGCTCATCCATTTTTAATAATCCCATAGCATTAACAGAGAGCAACCTTATGCCCTGCAAGCAGCATATATATATAAATCTAATTATTGCTTAGCCTTGATAAAAAGATCAAGCAATGATGTTGCCCACTCAAGTAAAATGTACATAGGGCTACGTGTATTGCCAAGGCTTTCATTAATGCCCATCCCTGCAATCAAATAGTCTTGATAAGTGCAGGGGTTAAATCAAATGCATCTGCCCAGTTGACTTAGCGACCTGGTGTTGGGGGAATGATAACACGTGGGAGGCACAGATTAGATTTCAGCCAGCAACTCCGTCGCAGCCTGTTCGGCTTTTGTTTCCAAGAACTGTGCCTTGCTCCGTGGATCCTTTTCTTGACTGACAATTAAAGAGCAGCCCTGATGTCTCCACAGAGAGTTCTGTGCTGTCCTCGTTGGCAAGGTGGGTGATGGGTTGGACCACAGGAGAGCGGATGGAAGCGTCTTCACATGGAGAAAAAACATAATAAGGAGAATCAAAAGGCATTTGACTCAGTATGGATCACACCAGCACACACCCACCTATCTGCTTACCCAGGTTAAGATCTGGTGAGCAAAAAGAAATAAACCAGAACAATCTGCACTTCCACGGACAATGTTTCACAGTTTGTTTATTTATTTTGTTTATCTTGCCTTTACCTGCAGGCTCAGGGCAGCTCACAATACAAGAATATCAAAACCATCTAAAACCAAATAAAATACCCATTAAAACCATTCCCACCCCCACCCTCACCCTCCAAATTCCATCCCCACATACTGAAAGCATGGCCAGATAAAAAGGTCTTACATTGTCTTGTAAAGATGCTCAGGCAAACCTGCAGGGGAAGGAAGTTCCAAAGCTGTAGTTCCTCTCTGTGTTCCTGTGTTGTCTGGACCAGATGCAGTGATGGTAGTCCTAAGAGGGTGCCCACAACAGACCTTCAGGAGCGTGATGGTACGTAGGGAGGGAAGGCACTCTCTTAGATATGAGAGAACTAAGACATTAAGGGATTTATAGGTCAAACCTGGAACTCTGAATTGCATCCAGAACACTATTGGCAGGCAGTGCAGACTTCGGAGCACTGATGTAATGTGCCTCCGGAAGCCCACTGCCATCCGAAGGTGGACTCCATGTTCTGCACCAGCTGCAGTCTCTGGACATTCAAAAGGGCAGCCCCTTTAGATGGACATGGGACCAGCCACTGCACCCCAGAGTCTGCTTGTGCACAGAAGTTTGCTCTGGGATGTTCCGGAGCGCCACAAGCAGGGCTGGTCAACAGCAGGCAGAGGTGCTTTTGCTCTGCCTCATCATATGGTGACCTGCTTTTAGATGGACAGGCCACCTAGTGGTGAGGTGGAGCGGTACCGGCACTGCAGTCCATCTGATTACATCCATAGAGTGCATTGTAGCAGTCTAGCCTCGAGGTTATGAATGTATGGGTCACACTGGCTAGGTCCAAATCAGAAAAAAAATGTCACAGCCTCCTCAACAGATACCTTTATTTTTATAGTTCTCCCCTGCCATTAAAAGGCACTTGCGATCATAAAATACAGTATAAAACAATACAAAATAAATGTAAAACAATTTAAAAGAGGAAGGTTAAAAAAGGGATGACAGACTACATTAAGGGGAACCAGCGGTGCATCCTAAAAGCACCTGTAGAATAAATACGTTTTCAGGTGGTTTTTTTTTAAAGGTGAGGCGGGAGGAACTGGGATGGACTCCTGGAGGGAGTGAGTTCCACACTGAGGGGTCTGCCATCACAAAGGTCTGATCATCATCAGACTTAAGATGCAATGGTGGGATTAATTTCTGAGCGCAGATAGCCACCAGGGCGAAGCTCCAGGAGCAGGTCTCAAATATAGCCAGGACCTAGACCATTCAGGGCCCTGACAACCAGCAGCACAATTTTAAACTAAATCTGTCACTCTACAGGCAGTCAATAAAGAGACTTTTAACACCTCTCTGACTTCAACCCTTGACTGTCTTGCCCCCGTCTCCTCCCGCCTCTTCCAACCCCCAAACCCCCGTCCTTGGCTCACCCCTAACATCCGCTACCTCCGCTCCTGCACCCAAGCTGCTGAACACCTCTGGCACAAATCCCGCTCCTATCCTGACTTCCTCCACTATAAATTCTCCCTCTCCTCCCTCTCTTCTGCTATATCCATGGCTAGGCAACACTACTATGCCTCCAGGATCGAATCCTACTCTCGTGACCCTCGTCGCCTCTTCTCTACCTTCGACTCCCTACTCAAGCCCCCGTGACCCCCTCCACCCTCTTCCCTTTCTGCCCAGGATCTCACGTCATTCTTCACCTTGAAGATCAACAAGATCCGCCAGGACACTGCTTCCCACCCATCTCCTCTTCCCACTCCCTCATCACCCCCTCCTCGCCGCCTTTCCCCCGGCCTCCCTTGAGGAAGTGTCAACTCTGCTCTCTTCCTCAAACCCCTCCACCTGCCCTCTTGACCCAATCCCCTCCTGCCTTCTGACCTCTATTGCTCCCACTGTTGCCCCCCCGCCCCCTTCTACATGTCATTAATCTCTCCCTCTCCACTGGCTTCTTCCCCTCCGCCTTCAAGCATGCCACTGTTTCTCCCATCCTCAAAAAGTCCACCCTGGACCCATCTGACCCTTCTAGTTACCGGCCGGTCTCCCTCCTTCCCTTTGCCTCTAAGCTTCTGGAACGTGTCGTGTACTCCCGCTGCCTGGACCTCCTCTCTGACAATTCCTCCCTGGACCCTCTCCAATCTGGCTTCCGCCCCCTTCACTCCACAGAAACGGCCCTTGCCAAAGATCACCAATGATCTACTTGTCGCTAATTCTAAGCGTCTCTACTCCATTTTTGTCCTTCTTGACCTCTCTGTTGCCTTCGACACTGTCGACCACTCACTCCTACTGGACTCACTTCGCTCCTTGGGCTTCTGCGGCTCTGTCCTTGACTGGTTCTCCTACCTCTCTGACCACTCCTTTAATGTGTCTCTTCCCAATTCCAACTCCTCCTCCCTCCCCCTCTCAGTTGGGGTTCCCCAAGGCTCTGTCCTGGACCCTCTCCTCTTCTCTATCTACACCCTGTCCCTTGGCAAACTCATTGCCTCCCACGGATTCCAATATCATCTCTATGCTGACGACACTCAGCTCTACCCCCTCTCTCCCCTTCTGTCCACTCACGCCTCGTCAACTGTCTTGCTGACATCTCCGCCTGGATGTCCCAACGCCAGCTCAAGCTCAACATGGCCAAGAATGAACTCCTTATTTTTCCTCCCTCCTCCTCCTCTCCCGCTTCCCTGTCCATCCGCATGGATGGAGCCACCATCCATCCTGTTCCCCAAGCCCGTAGCTTGGGCTTCATCTTTGACACTCATCTTTCCTTTAAGCCTTACATTGACTCAGTTGCCAAGTCCTGCCACTCTGCCCTCCATCATATCGCTCAGATCCGCCCTTTTCTCTCTGTGTCCTGTGCCAAAACCCTTGTTCATGCCATGGTCATTTCTTGCCTCGACTACTGCAACTTTCTCCTCGCTGTCCTCCCTTGCTTTCACCTGTCCTCCCTTATCTCCATCCAAAACTCCGCTGCCAAGGTCATCCACTCAGCCCGTCGCTTTGACCACCTGCAGCCTCTCCTCTCCTCTCCTCTCTCCACTGACTCCCCCTTCCTGAACGCATCCAGTTTAAACTCCTGGTATTCACCTATAAAACATTTCACAGTCAAGCTCCCCCCTATCTCTCAGCCCTAATGTCCTTATGCACTCCTGCATGTGCCCTCCGCTCTTTCTCTGTCCCCTCCCTCACTCTCCCCCATCTCATATGCTCCCCTAACCACCTTCGTCCCTTCTCCCTCGCTGCCCCCCATGCCTGGAACTCCCTCCATACCCACATCCCCCTCGCCTCCTCTGTCCGCACCTTCAAATCCCTCCTCAAGACCCACTTCTTCCGTGCCGCCTTTCCCAATGCCTGCTAGTTGATTTTCCCCAAATACTTACAGTCTGCCCTCCTTTGCAGACTCCTGCCTAACTGTAACCAAGCCAAGCACGCACACCGGAGACTTTGCAGCCGCTTCTCCCTTGTCTTCCCTTTGTCCCCTCTCCTTGTCTTTTTAGATTGTAAGCCGTAGGCAGGGACCACGTCTTTCTCTTTGTTCTGTAAAGCACCAGGTACATGGCTTGTGCTATACAAATGTTTATAATAATAATAATAATAACAAACAACAACAACAACAACAACCACCACCACCTCAGGGTCGGCGTTATTTATTTATTATATTTATTCAATTATTTGTATCCTGCTCCCTCCAGCCCTAAAGCAGCTGTGCTGTACTACCACATTCTGAACAAGCTACAAGCGATGGATAAGCACCACTGGATGCATGTAAAAGAAGGAGTTCTAAAAATCAAGTCTTGCGGTCATCAGGAAATGGGTCACTGTTGCAAGATCAGCCTTGGATAAATACAAGTTTAGCTTACGAAGATTGTGTAGCTGAAAAAAAGCATCTTCTAACCACGTCTGATGGAGTTCGTGAAACAACTTGATGTTTTAGGTGCATTTACACGGCACTGTAGGTGTTCAAATTGCTTTACATAAGAGCATAAGAAGTGCCATACTGGGTCAGACCAATGGTCCATCGAGCCCAGCATCCTGCCTCTGACGGTGGCCAGTCACGGGGGCCTGGGAGAAGCACCCAACAGGTCACCATGCTATCCATTCCCTGTGGGTCATCCCCAGACTCCCGACAGTAAAGGGTTTTGTTCCCCAATCCTATCTGGCTAATAGCTACTAATGGAACTATCTTCCAGAAACTTGTCCAAACCTCTTTTAAACTCAGCTATAGTACTGGCCTTGACCACCTCCCCGGGCAGTAAATTCCACAACCTAATTGTACACTGAGTGAAAAAATACTTTATAATCCTTTATAATCTTGCTCTAATTCACCCTCACAGCAGCCTCTGTAAGTAGGTCATTATTATTTCCATTTTACAGATAGGGAGCTGAGGCTGAGAAATAATGACTTACTGAAGCCACCCAGGGAGTTTGTGGCTAAAATGGGATCTTTGAACCCTGGTCTCCTCAAGTCTAACATCTTAGCAATTAGGCTACAGTCAGTTCTTGGCTTTCCTTTCTGCTGCCATGACATGATACATTCAGGAGTTTGGGTCCTTCCCTAGTAGTTATAACCAGGGCCCCTAGTCTTCTACGCTGCCGCAAATCGCGGTATTTGCGCAGAATCCTGCCCTAGGCAGGATTCTCGCAGAAAATAGGGAAATCCCCACGGGATTTCCCTTCCTTGCCATCCAACCAATCCGGGACCTGCTTTATTCAGGCCACAAGCCAATCAGGGGCTTGCGCGGCCTTTATAAAGCAGGTCGCAACAGCACATGCTCCTACTTGGTCTTGGATCCACCCAGGGATCGCCTCCGCCGCTGCTGCTGCTGCCTTCGCCTCCGCTGCCTTCGCCGCCGCCAAGGGATCACCGCTGCCGCTGCTGCCTTCGCCGCTGCCCAGGGATCACCGCCGCCGCCGCCACTGCTGCCTTCGCCTCCACCGCCGCCACCGAG
>QEPC01008296.1:2591960-2633698 GCA_003113815.1 Sphenodon punctatus | reverse complement strand
TATTGGGTCGCAGAATTTTCCATTTTGGGTCGCAGAATTTTCCATTTTGGGTCGCAGAATTTTCCATTTTGGGTCGCAGAATTTCAGAAATTTTTTTGCAGAAGAATCGGGGCCCTGGTTATAACTACTTTCCCTAGTAGCAGGAGGCAAGAGTCCCCTTAGTCCAGCAGTTGGAACAGAAGCAGAGATTCCACAGCCCTGCTCAGGCAGTGGTAAGAAGAGATTTCCCCTGACTAGAGCTGAAATGGGTACCTGATTGGCACCTATGGGCAATTCTGCATTTTTGGGTACCATTTCGAGTATCCAAATTAGCACTCAGATATCATTCAAATACTTAAAGAGCCGAAATTTTGGTTACCAGTTTTTGAGTACTCAAAATTACCTGAAAACCCCAAATAATACCTGGAAAATTCCTCAAACCCGATATGAAATCAGGACAAAATTGGGACAAAATGGGTATTTCAGTACCGGTTATTTGTATTTTGCTATACTGGTTGTCGGTACTTTGGTATTTGGGTACGCAATCCAAAAAATGGATCAGGTACTGAAAAGTACTCACACATATTTGTTTCGATTCAGGTACCATAACTTTGACCAGAAATATCCTTTTTTGTGGGTACTCCTTTCAGCTCGACTCCTGGCCCCCCCTTTGAGACTGTCGTATTTCCCCAAGGGAGCAACAGATAATTGTGATTGAGAGCAGCTGTTGGGACAAGGGAGAACAGAAGAGTTAATTGAACCTTTTTGCAGCTGCAAAATAATTGGCTCTTTCATGCAGTGGGGTTTGAGAATGCAGGGATGACTGGAGGAGCTTGCAGTAGACGGTTAAGGTTAGAGTTCTGGTGCAAAGAAGAACATAGACTCATAGGGTTGGAAGGTACCTCAGTGGTCATCTAGTCTGACCCCTGTTCCAAGGCAAGATACTCTAGTCACAATCCTAAAGCAGGTTGTTGGCATGGATTTGGAGAGCAATCTGACAAAAAAAACTTTTTAAAAAAAATTAAAATATACTTTGTCAGAATTTGCTAATAATAGCAAAACCTGACACTGCTTGTAGTGCCAAAATCTGCCTCCTTGACAGAACTTGCTACAGAGAGCAAATTCTGACAGAGGACAGTGCCCTATCAGAGCCCATTCCCTCTCACCTGCTCTCCCCCCTTGGGTGATGGGTAGCAAACACTGAGGAAGAAGGTTGGGCACTGACAGAATTTGCTCTCCCCCTCGTGTTCTCCTCCCATGGACCAGAGAACACGGTTGTTTCCCATTTAAATTTGTATTTCCTGAATACAGCAAGTTATCTAAACTTGTTAGCGCAAAGAACAGACAAATTGTACAGCTGCTTGCAATGATACATTCTAATCAAACGTTGGCTCTTTTCATATTGTTTCCTTCTTTCTGGAAGAAACAGTGGCTGAAAATAGACATGACGCTAGCCACCCTTGGTGGTTATTTATGCATGTTGCAGGGCTGCATAGGGCACCAATACAACCCTGCAACATGCATAAATAACCACCAAGGTTGGTTAAAGGGTGGTTAGTGTCATGCCTGTTTTCACCCAATGTTAGCAAATGGAGAGAGGCCGAGAATTCTGGCAGGATTGGCAGTGATCCAAAAGAAATTGCTGCTACAGATCCCGGAGGAGAAGAGGTGAGAGGGAGAAAAACCCAAGACAATCTTTCTTTGCCATCACCCATTTGCTTACCCATGGAACAATGGAGAACAGAAAAGAGGGTGTGACGTCATTATGTTTGGGGGAAGGGAGGAATGATGGGAAGGAGGTAGGTGAGCCCCTTCACGCCAACCCTTTCTGGCATGGCCGCTGTAGTAATGGTGAGTTTCTAAGACTAGTTTCTATATTGATACATTTTATCTGCATAGTCTGCATAATGTAGAGATGGAAAGTTTTTAAGCAAAGATGGTCAGTCAGGCGCACCTTCTGCAGTCAGAACACACAGAGAGGTGTTTCTGGGGCTGCTTCACAATTATGGAACGCCCTCCCCTCGGAGCTTTGTTTAAGCCCAATCCGTTCATCTTTAGGAAACCATGTATGCTCTTTTTATTTGGGCAGGCGTTTGGCATACAGGGTTAGGGTGGGGCAGGATTGGGTGGGGTGAGGATTGGGGAAAGAGTTGTGGAGGGTTAAGGGGATTTTTTTTTTAATTGACTGTAAGACTTTTATTATTGTTTTTTATTGATTGTAAGCCACCCTGAGCCTTTATGGGAAGGGCAGCATTTATATTTAAATAAACAAACAAATAAAATGAAATAAAATGTTGGTCTGCTGCTAAGCAGAGCCTTTACCCTAGCCTGGGCACATGGTTTTACTATATAGATTCATCCGTTATAATTATTTAATTTATTTAAACAATTATATTAATGTTTTCAGATTGTTATTAATTTATATTTTTAGCATGTTGGAAAACAGCGTATGAGATATTGCTTATTTTGATTAACTGTTTAAATTAACTTTGGATTAATTGTTAATAAGCTTTTTGTTTACAATGTGCATCAATCTACACTATGATGGTAATGGGAATTAAACACACAAGACAGAATATAACATTTGTTTGATTAAACAATACAAAGCTACCTTGCCTCTGTGTTTGTGTGGATTGACTTTTCCCTGGTGTGACCCACACTCCCCCTGAGTACTATACCCTGGGCAGGTTCATGACAGGCTCTCCATTTAATCCCTACACACCAGGAATGGGACTCCAAAATGATTTTCGGTTTTGGATTTATCTGAAAATTTGCTTCTTGTTT
The DNA here is from genome assembly GCA_003113815.1 of Sphenodon punctatus. Classification (NCBI taxonomy): domain Eukaryota; kingdom Metazoa; phylum Chordata; class Lepidosauria; order Sphenodontia; family Sphenodontidae; genus Sphenodon; species Sphenodon punctatus. The sequence continues at coordinate 2,630,935 of QEPC01008296.1, read as the reverse complement.
TGGTTTCAGGTCCCCCCCCCATTAACCCCCCCGTTTTTTTGCATTGGAAAAAAAAATCTGAAACAATACCCCCATTCAGTGCAAAACCCCCCGGAAAACCGAAACCAAAACGAGAACTGAAATTTTAGATAAAACCAAATCGGCCATTATATCGCCCAAGGAGCTAAGATTTAATCAACGTTCTTGACTCTCCCTCTTCTCCTTTGTTCACCTTTCCCATTGCCTGCAGCTCTCCTAGGCTGTATAAGAGTCAGACTCTTAGTTTGTACAGTGCCTTACCACCATCTTGGCTAGCTGGAAGGGTCTGTGTTGCTGAGTCTCCTGGACAGGGACAGAGCTGGATCCACTGTCTTTTTTCCAGTCCCTAAGCAATAAAAGCCTAGTGACCCGTTCCTGAGAGTGTGGTGTCTGCCTTGTTCATCACATATGTGCTGCAGGAACCCCTAAAACCCTCAACGCAAGGGACTACACTTTTTTGAAACAAAAGGTGGCATTTTGAAAGTCTAGGGCCGAGACTCCCAAACTGTGGCTGGGTCTCCGAGCGCAATCACACCATTGGATAAGGTTGCAGTCCTGATTAGTTTCATGTTTTCATTGTCCTCAGGGTTGCAGAATTATGTAGAATCACAGAATCATAGAGTTGGAAGAGCCCTCACAGGCCATCTAGTCTTGTATAAAGACTCAAAATGGGGGTCACACTTGCAAAAAGTCATGGGAACTCTAGTTTAGGGCCAAAGTGATAGAACAGGATGGCTGGGATGAGTGAAATCTCAGCTCCTCTTGATTGTTTTTTAAGCTCTGTGATAGTCAAAGTCTTTGTTGTTGCACTACGGCAATATTGAATCGCTCAATACGCTGCCATGTAATACTGAATATTCTGGAGCCTCAGAAATCAATGGAAGAGCTGTAAAACTTTAAAAAGCCGGTGAATTATTCAGGAGCCTCTCTTTAATTGAGTGTTTATTTCATATGCATTCTGAAGTGCTTTTTTATCAGAGAGAACAAATGCTTTTGTTTGAGAGTTGCCTATTTCCAATGGCACAGCCTAGGAAACTGCTCCCAGTCTGCAGCTTTTGTGGCTGGAAAGCTGGCTAACTCTAGCTAACGTAAACCTGTGCCATGCTGTATTCAGTCAGCGTGTGCACCAGGACCCCCTTGTTATTTTTCGCTCTTTGTTATCGTTTTCGTTAGTAAAATGTGTCATTTTTGTTTTTGTTAATAACAAAATGTTGTTTTTCATTATTGTTGTCGTTATCGGTATTGGTACTGATTTCAAACAAAGAAATTTTTGTTGGTATCGCTATTGGTATTGGTGTACACACAATATTTAGTTTTATTTATATAATATATAAATTATAAATAGATATCTATATCTATATAATTTATGGACAGGAGGAGACAGACAGGGGAAGGGAAAAGGAAAACTCAGAGGTATAGCCACTATCTCTAATCTATTTCTTTTCTATATCTATCATCTAATATATATATAAAAACTATACTACATCTATCTATCTATCTATCTATCTATCTATCTATCTATCTATGTGTGTACAGGGGGAGACAGGCAGGGGAAGGAAAAAGGTAACATGTAAAGTTAAGGATTAAGGATTGGAAAGGTAAGGTGGTAGAGATATATACGGGAGGATTTTTAGTGCATGCACCAGCATATTCTGCAAATGCACCCTGACAGAGCAATAGCTAACACAGAACCAGAGTCAAGCAGCCCAGCCCTGCAGTCTAAAGGAATGCAGTGCCCTGCCCCAGAGCTTCCCTGATTGGTTCTGGGAAGCAGGAGGCATTAAGCAATCACAAGGTGCCATTCAACACTGTTTCTGGCTCCAAGATGTCTGCTCCCTCCTCCCCTTGCCACATTTCCCTCTAAAAAAACCTGCCAGGATGCTAGGCAATAATGATATCGATAACAACTTTTGTTATCGTTACTGATTTCATTTTTTTTTCATTTTTGTTATTGCAATAATGATACTGAAAATGACAAATTTTGTTTTCATTATTGATATAACGAAAATGACATGCACACCCCTAGTCACCAAAACTAGCAAGCTTCCAGCTCCCAGCCTCCCAGCTCGCAGCTCCCAGCCTCCCCTCCCTGAGTCCCTTCCGAGTCCCTCCCTGTCGAGTCAAACTTTGACTCGACTGGGAGGGAGGGGGACTCGGGAGCCAGCTATGGCAGCTCCCAGGCCCGGGCCTCAAGCAGCACGCGCAGAAGCCACAGGAGGCTCAGCTCCTGCTGCTCCCGGCGTGCTGCTTCAAGCCCGGGGATGGGAGGGAGGCTGAGGAGGAGGCAAGGAGGCGGAGTGGAGAGGGAACAACCCGAGCCAGCCTGCGGTGAGTAAATTGCGGGGGGCCCAGGTGTGTGTGGGGGAGTGGGAGAAGATGGGGGAGCGGGGAGCGAGGGGGGACAATCTGGGGGGAGTGGGGGCACACAGGGGAGGGGTGGGTTAGAGTAGGGGGGCTGGGAGCCAGGACTCCTGGGTTCTTGGGGACGGAAGTGGGGGCTAGTGGGGTAGTGCAGGGGGGCTGGGAGCCAGGACTCCTGGGTTCTCTGGGTGGGGAGTGGGGGGTTAGTGGATTAGAGCAGGGGGATGGGTGGGAGGGAGCCAGGACTCTGGGGTTCTCTAGTGGGAGGGGAGGGGGGCTAGTGGGTTAGAGCGGGAGGAGTGCTGGGAACCAGGGCTGTTTATAGACGAGACAAAAAAGGCGGCTGATCATTTGATCAGCCGCCTTTATTTGCACTTGTCTATCCATTCCGGCTGCATGTTATCCCATGTCGGAGGGGGCAGGCGATCCTGCCCCCTCCAACGCGGATCCCCGAAGTGCCGGCTTAACGCCGCACTTCCGGGTTCCCTGGGCTTGTGCGCATGCGCGGAAGGGCGCGCATGCGCACAAAGACTCTCTGCCTTGTCTGAACAGCAGACACGGCAGAGAGAGGAAGGCGGGGGACAGATGCCGGTGCTGGATGATCCCGCTTGTCAGCGGGAACGTCTATCAATGCCCCAGGACTCCTGGGTTCTCTGGGAGGGGGGCTAGTGGGTTAGAGCAGGGGGGCTGGGAGCCAGGGCTCCTGGGTTCTCTGGGAGGGGGTGGGGGCTAGTGAGTTAGTGCGGAGGGAGACTGTGTGTAGTAAAATGGAGGTTTGGAAAGCCTGAGATGCCACTGCAAGTCATGCGATTTCAGCTGTGTTGAAAATGCTGGAAATGGGATGTGTGTGGTAAAATTGAGGTTTGGAAATCTTGAGTTGTCACTGCAAGTCATATGATTTCAGCTATGTTCAAATGCTGGAAATGGGATGTGTGTGGTAAAATTGGACTCAGGCTGTGACTGGGGTGCTTTACAAAGATGGGTGCCTGTGTTTTGGGTTTATAAATTATTTATTTTAAGCTTGATGTGCATGTAGGCTGTGTTTTCTTCCATCCAATGTTAACCCTGGGAACTCCTTGCTGCTAGGTTATGCCATGCCACTGGCCTACCATCCTCCTGGCTCCACTTACCATCCCCCTGGCTCCGCCTATCATTCCCTGGCTCTGCCCCTAGGCTATGCTCCGCCCCTAGGCTGCCGCCCCAGCCTTACTGCCCCTCCAACATCAAAACCCACCATCCGCTCCTGTAAAGCAGCATGCTCAGGAAGAGGAGGATCTAGATCCTTCATCTGTGCCATGGATCCAGCCCCCTCTCGTGTGCATGCCCTCCTCTCTGCTCTCTACCCCTGAGTTAAGTTTTCCAGTGCCTATGGGCACGATCTAAATCCAGAGGTCAGATCCAGAAACTAGAAACGGGCCACATAAAAGCCCCTGAGCCTAAGGTTCCCCACCCCTGTTGCTTTAGCATAATGAGCTCATATTGTCACAAGGGTGCAACAGGAATATACAGAAATGAATAAAACATTGAAATGGCCAAACCAAAGAAATAAGACAAAAACAAAGCAAGCAAGCAAACAAAAACCCAGATTCCCCAAGGAATGTAAACAGACAGTGGTTAATACCAGAACTGCAATTTTTTGTTCAGATAATGTTTACTTTTTTTTTTTTTACATACTTCTTTCTGCTCTAGTTGGAATGAAGTAGTAGGGATGTGTGAACCAAACGTGGTTCGGATGTTCGGCCATTCAGTCGTTCGGTTCGAAACCCAAGTTCGGTTTGGCGGAGTTCGGTTCAGCTGAACGTGGCTGAACATTAAAAAATAGGGCTATCGATACCGATATCGATACCGAATTCGAAGATTTTTTTCGGAATCAGTATTATTTGGCCCTGAGACCACCCCTACTCTCCACTGCTGGTGCCAGGAAGTCTTCTCCTCAGCTGCCTCCCCCTTCCAGTCACGTGTTTCCAGCCCCGAACTCATCCGAACTCACCTGAACATGACCGAACTGTTTGGCCGTTTTTGAGTTTGGTTCGGACGTTCGGTTCGGTCGTCTGAACAGACCAAATTCAGTCTGAACTCTGAACTTCTGAACCGCATTCGCATATCCCTATGAAGTATATTTGAACGGTTTGTTTCCAGATCCAGATATTCCTTTCAATTAGTTCATCTTCAGTGTTTTGGTACGTTCCTTGTTTACTTTGGGTGTTTTCAGATGTGGTGATAGCACGGATTTCCATGCTTTTCCAAGTGTGGAAATCCATGCTCTTGTCACGGCTGAATGCACCCACGAGATGTTGGCCCAGGATGGATCCCGGGTTTGCATGGGCCACAGTGGCACCTAGCCGGGCTGCTCCTTGGGACCATCCCCAAAGAATAGCCTGGGATAAACGCTGCCACGGCCTGAACAATGGACGCCAGACCGGGGAAAAGCAGGCCATCATGTTTCATGACCCACTTTCTCTTACACCGGTCTGGATCGGCAGCACTTCCGGGAAGCCATGGCCGGCTGCTCCGAGCAGCGCATTGCCCCGCCCTCTCCCCGGCCTGGACCGCTGTCACTCTTGTTTAGTGCCTGGGCCAAATCCTGCCTGGAGTGAGGGCCTTACTCCGGGCATGATTAAAGCATGACAGCGCTGAGCATCATGACATCTAAAAAGACCCTATGTTTGACTACTTTGGTTAGGTTACTCACTCTGTCAGTACAGTTTAGCATTATAGTGCATCATGTTAGAGAAAAACACCCATGATGGTGGCCTGCTGCGGCCCAGTACCCACCAGCATGTGTGTTTATGCACCACCAGATGTTAGCCCCCAGGAGTCCCCTGGGACAGGTAGGAGGCTAGTCCAGACTGTGTCCTTGGATAATCTCCTAGGACGCATCATGGGCTAAGGACTGCCCACACGGGCCAGGGTGAGCTAGCATGTGTGTTCAGCCTTGCCATCCCTGCCCTGATGCCATGGCCAAGTTCCATGGCTGGCTGCCATGACTGCCCTCCAAGGAGGGAGCAGGGGTGCTGGAGCAGGGCAGAAGCAGGGCTGCATGCCCATATTTGTTTAGTTCCACACCCTACGCTGGCAGTGGGACATCTCTCTGGCCATGGGCACATTATTCAGTGCCCCTCCCTGACCTGGACTGTGCCAACTGCGGTTTCCCATCCTGGGCTGAGCCCCGGGGAGACACTATGCTGCCCACACATTGGTTTCTACCCATTGTTGCACAACAGTGACATGACCCAGCTAATAGCAATAATACAATCCCAACATTTCACAACACTGTGATGCACAATTGTGCTAAACTGTACCTTTGAGATGAATGAACAAAGTCAACCAAAATACCAAAACAAAGCTAATGAGGAACTGAATAAATGAAGTTTCTGGAACAAAATATCCATATTAACAAAGATGTGAATATTACATCACTAATGAAGATTTATTGGACATTTCTTCGTTGAACCACACACGTGGTTTGTAAAGATAAAATAATGTCTTTGTTTCAGAAGTGATAGGATTTCCCTCATCCAAAAATCCAAGAACCTGGGCGGGGGGCGGGGGCTCCTCTGGAAGTCTAGCTCCAGCTGTTGGGGCTTGATGGTTGGACCCAGAGTGTATATTGGTGGGGCCTGTCTGGAAAGGATATAGGTCCAGGTTGTCCCAGACTTTGCATATGGGAGTGAGAGTGGACCCATTTTGGTCCAGGGGCTTTGTTGGCAATTTAAAATTAGCCAGTGGGTCAAATCAAAAGCAAAAAAAAGGGATGTGGTGAAAGCAGGGCACATACTCTCCCAACAGCTCCGTTTTGTCACCTTTCCCTCCACTTTCCTGGGTTCCTCCACACCTTGGGCAAGCTCCTGCAAAAGGCAATCCCATTGGCTAGACTCTTAGCTCTCCTGAACTGGAGCCAGGAGACCTGGAATCCAGAAAGGACACACTGCTAGACCAACACTTCATGACCTCCAAGAGCAGGGTCTGAGAGTCCTCCACAGGCCAGACTAGAAAAGCAAAATGGAGTGGACCAAATAAGAGAGAGACCCTGAGGAAGGTGGGGCCAGAAGTAATCAAAACTCCCACTGATTTTAATGAATGAGGATTGCACACTTATTTACTTAAGAAATAAATTCTGAGATTCTCAACGTTTCAGCAGCTTGGGCTGTAAGAAACACCTAAAATCCCAGTAGCCAGATGAAAATCACAGATAACGACAACTTTGGGTCCTACATAAGGAGGTCACCACCAGCTTGTTGCTTGACACTGGGTGATTTCAGACGTGACGTTGACACGGTGAACCACGGTGAATACCCACCTGGGGTCACCGTGTCCCGTACGTCTGTTTGGCGGCCGCCAGATGTTGGCCACGCTCAATCGGCACATGGGGTCAATTTGAACCACGCTTCCCGGGCTAGCCGGGGGAAGGTCCCGGGAAGCGTGGTCAAATGGACCCCGGGCCGTGGCCAACGAAAAGTAACGTCTGGCCGCGTGCCACGGCCCGGGATCCCCGGCGGGATCCCGGGCCGTGGCACGATCGGCCAGACGCGGCGGCCGCATTGGCCCCGCCGCCCGCCCGTCTCCTCGGAGGGCGGGCGGCGGGGTGCGTGGAGGGGGCGGGGCCGTGCGGCCGCACGTTGCGCCGCGCGGCCCCGGCCCCTCCCACTTTCCCCGCCGGGATCCCCCCGGCACGTCTGTTGGGCCGTGCAGGGGTGACCCCGGCGGGGAACGAAGCCGGTGGTGCCGGTACGGGGCCAAAGGGCCCCGTATCGTCTGAAAGTACCCATTGACTCCCTCCCCAGCTATCGACCTTTTTAGGGAAGGTTATTGAATAGATAGTGGTTCAGGAGCTACGGGTGCATCTTGACCGCATCACTTATCTGGATCCCTTACAGTCCAACTTTCGCGCAAGTTATGGCACTGAGATTGCGCTTGTGGCTTTGGTTGACAACCTTCACCGTGAATTGGACCAGGGTTGTTCAACCCTGTTGATTCTGTTAGATATGTTGGCTGCTTTTGATACCGTTGACCACGAGATGTTGGTGACTTGCCTGCGGGACCGTGCCAAGATCAGGATCATCCTTGAATGGTTCTACTCTTTCCTGTCCGGAAGAGCCCAGCAGGTGGTGCTTGGGGATTATTTTTCATCACCCTGGGACCTCTCGTGAGGAGTCCCGCAGGGTTCCATCTTGTCCCCTCTCCTGTTCAATGTGTATATGCAGCCGCTGGGCGAGGTCGTGAGATGGTTTAATGTTCAGTGCCATCAATATGCTGTTGATACCCAACTTTACCCTCCTCCCTTTCTCCTCTCCTTACCTCCTGCCTCCCTTAAGGAAATCTCCTCTTTGCTCTCTTCCTCCAACCCTTCCACCTGCCCTCTCGACCCAATCCCCTACCACCTCCTGACCTCCATTGCTCCCACTGTTGCCCTCCCCACTTTTACATTTCATTAATCTCTCCTTCTCCACTGGCTCCTTCCCCTCCACCTTCAAGCATGCCATGGTCTCTCCCATCCTCAAAAAGTCCACCCTCGACCCCACTGACCCCTCTAGCTACCAGCTGGTATCCCTCCTTCCCTTTGCCTCTAAGCTTCTGGAACATGTTGTCTACTCCTGCTGCCTGGATCTCCTCTCTGCCAACTCCTCCCTGGACCCTCTCCAATCTGGATTCCGCCCCCTTTGCTCCACTGAAACTGCCCTTGCCACGATCACCAATGATCTACTTGTAGCTAAATCTAAGCGCCTTTACTCCATTCTTGTCCTCCTTGACTCTCTGCTGCCTTTGACACTGTCGACCACACATTCCTACTGGACTCCCTTCGCTCCCTAGGCTTCTGCGGCTCTGTCCTTGACTGGTTCTCCTCCTACCTCTCTGACCGCTCCTTTAATGTGTCTCTTCCCAATTTCAACTCCTCCTCCGCAAGGCTCTGTCCTGGGTCCTCTCCTCTTCTCTATCTACACTATGTCCCTTGGCAAACTCATTGCCTCCCACAGCTTCCAATATCACCTTTATGCTGACGACACTCAACTCTATCTCTCCATCCCCCCTCCCCTTCTGTCCAAGCTCGCCTCATCAACTGTCTCTCTGATATCTCTGCCTGGATGTCAGCTCAAGCTCAACATGGCTAAGACTGAACTCCTTATCTTTCCTCCCTTCCTCTCCCTCTTCCCTGTCCATCCTTATCGATGGGGTCACCATCTGCCCCATTCCCCAAGCCTGTAGCTTGGGATTCGTCTTCGACACTCACCTTTCCTTTAAACCTTACATCGACTCTGTTGCCAAGTCCTGTCGCTTCGTCCTCCACAACATTGCTCAGATTCACCCCTTTCTCTCTGTCTCCTCAGCCAAAACCCTTGTTCATGCCATGGTCATCTCTCGCCAGACTCCTGCCTAACCGCAACCAAGCCAAGCACGTGCACCTGAGACTTCGCATCCGCTTGAATGTTATTTATCCCTGGTCTCTCCCTATGTCCCCTCTCCTTGTCTCCCCCCTCTGTGTCTATTAGATTGTAAGCAGTAGGCAGGGACCACATCTATCTTACAGTTTTGTAAAGCACCAGCTGGTGCAACACTAATGCTTATAATAATAATTTTACATCCGACTGAAATTGAATCCTGATAAGACAGAGGTGATGCTCATGGGGAAGGAATCGGGTGTGGCGTCTCCCATCATTGATGGGGTTCGCTCCTCATTGCTTACATCCAACTCCGTCTGGATGTTCAGGTGGGAGCTGTGGTGAGGAGTGCATTCTGCTAGTTACATCTGGTGCGGAGACTTTGGCCATATGTCTCAGATTCTGACCTGGCCACTATCATCCATGCTTTTGTCACTTCAAGACTTGACTACTGTAACATACTTTATGTGGGGCTACCCACGACGATGGCTCAGAGACAACAGCTAGTGCAGAATGGGGCGGTTCATCTTCTTATGGGGACAGGCCGCCCAGAGCATATTACACCAGTGTTCCATTCTCTGCACTGGCTGCCTATAGTCTTTCAGGCCCGACTCAAGGTGTTGGTGTTGATCTTTAAAGCCCTACATGGCTCGGGCCCTAGTTACCTGCAGGACTGCCTCACTCCCTGGGCTCTGGATTGGCCCCTGAGGTCAACCAGGTGTGCCTTTCTTGAGGTTCCCCGGGGGGCCACTATGGAGAGGGCGGTCTCTGTGGCCGCACCAAGGCTGTGGAACTCCCTCCAGGCAGAGGCCCAGGTGGCCCCAGACCTCTCCCCATTTAGGCTACTTTGTAAGACCTGGCTGTTCCATCAGGCTTTTGGCGAGAGAGACGGGTAGGGTGGGAGGGTGAGGGATAAGGAGGGAGGGAGGTTTTTTTTGTTTTGTTTTTGCGTCTCCCCCATGTAAAAGTTTTGTACAAGAGATTTTATATTTGCATTTTAATATGTTTTATATTGTAAGCCATCCCGAGCTGCTGTGCAGGAGGGGCAGGGTATAAGGTTTCTAAAATAAATAAATACAATAAATATCAGGATGTCTTATAGTGAAAGCATTAAGTCAACTACAAAGGTTTGTGGAAGCAGTCCTTTGTGACACCAGAACCAAGGGGATGTCCGTCAGTGCCAGCTTTAGAATCTGTAGGGCCCAGAGTGAAGCGAAAAATGTAGAGCCCATACTGCCTTCCATGACCCCCCTCTCTCCCTGGGGCAACCTCTGACTGAAGGACCAGAGAGGTGGCTGTGGAGGGAGTGGGAGGCCCCGCACTCTGCTCCTATGAAAAGAGGAGCCACCATGGGGACCCTGGAAATAGAGAAAATAACAGAGCCTGGAGTGGTCGTCCAAGGTCACCTTGTGGCAAGGCCAGCTCATACTTGCCATAAAGTATGTCATGCAAGAGGTGGGGGAGGGGGCTTGTGACAATGTGTGGCAAGGGGAGGAGGGTGTTGCTCACAACATGACATCACAACTAGGAATCAAATTTGCCCTTGCAATTCTCAAAAATCTTGGCAAGAACTGGGTTCTCACCAAGATTTTTGAGAATTAGAACATGTCGAGAATCAGCCAATTCCCGACCAGTTCTTACAAGGTTCTCATGAAGCCAAAAACCAGCTCCGCGCACGTACAAAATGGTCACCATGGCCCTTCGCGCATTCACAGCCCCCAGTGGGCATTTTGTGTATGTGCAGAGCGTTTTAGGTTTTCAAGAATCTTGAGAGATTCTCGAGAAACCTAAAAAAAAAGCCCTGTGCATGTGCAAAATAGCCACCAGTGGGCCACGCATGCACAAAATGGCCGCAGTGGCCATTTTGCACACACGCACACAGAGGTTTTTGAGGTTTCTTGAGAATCTCATGAGATTCTCAAGATACTTTGCATGTGAGAATCTTGTGTGTTCTAACGATAATGGAAATCCATTCCTGTTTCACCCCTAGTCACAACCATAGGTTTGTTTTTCTAGCTCAATCATTTGGTAGGGGGTGGGTATGTTGGTAGGAACAGGTACATTGACTTGCATTCCTGTCTCACCCTCTCTCTGTACCTCCTCCCATTTACCTTTTTCTTTGCCTTTTCTGCTCCATCTTCCTCATATTTTGCTCTTATTCTGCTGTCTTCATATTCTGATTATTTCCTCTGTCTGTCAGCTAGGGATGGGCGAACAGAGCAGAGTTCGGAAATTCGGTTCAGTTCGGTTCGGTTTGAAATTTGAGTTCGGAAATTCAATTCGGTTCGGTTTGAAATTTGAGTTCGGTTCGGAAGTTCGGTTCAGTCGACCGAACAGACCGAGTTCGGTCGAATTCCGAACCAAGTTCGACCACTCAAAACCAGGTTTTTGGGTGTGTGTTGCCACAAGGGATGAGCAAACAGAATGGCGTTTGGAAATTCGGTTCAGTTCGGTTTGAAATTCGAGTTCGGTTCGGTCGACCAAACAGACTGAGTTCTGTCCGAACTCTGAACTTCCGAACCGTGTTCGCCCGTCCCTACTGTCAGCTTTCTTTCATTCCCAGGCTCACCCTACACTCTCTCCATACTGTGCAGATTCCAACACAGACAAAGGGGGTGTTTTTAGACAAGTGCCTCTCCATCCATTACCAACCCATCATGCATGTTGCAGGGCTGCATTGGTGCCCTATGCAGCCCGGCAACATGCACGATGGAGAAGGGGGTGATGGGGGGGTAAAGGGTGGGAGGCACTTATCTAAAAACACTCTCTCACACACACAGCAGTTGTCTTCCAAGACCCCAACAAGTAAGCAATGTAGAATAAAGAAGTGAGCACTCCAAAGGCTGCTCGGACTGTCACTCCAGTTTGGGAGATGTAAGAGGGAAGATACAGACAAGAGTAGACTGTGGAAATTAGAAAAGATGAGAAATAGCTGATGGGTAGTAGTTTTGAAAAGTGTCCGCGGATTTCTTCTTATTCATTTTTCAATTCTATTTCTATTTTTGCCAACTAAAAAAAATATTCCTTACACATAATAAATACTCTCTACATTACTGGTATTAAAAATGTATGCAGGGGAATGTGATTTGTGCACCATACTTTTTGGAGGGGGTGTCTGTAGCAGATTGACAAACCACGATGGAGGGAAGGTGTTAAAACGTTGGGAGGGGGAATGGGATACTTCATGAGCAGCCCCCAAATGAAAAGAGTGTACAGTTGGATTAAAATCAAAAAGAGAACGGGGTTTTGGGTTGGTTTTTTAAGGGGCAGTTTTTGAAACCCCTCAGCATTGGTGCAATAGCAACTTGAATATGGAACTGTCTGCTCTGCTGAGCCACAGGAAAATTGACCTAATTGATTTCAATTTTCTAGCTTGAGAGGAATGCTAATGGAAAAAGAGTGAGAATAAAGGACAGCAAGATTAGTAGCACTTCTTAGTAAGCCAAGGTGTTATTGACACAGTAGGTAAAGAATTGGGTTGGGGATTTTTACTCACTTGTGGTCCTTGGTGAGCTACCCTTCCAATAATGCACTAACCTTGAACATGGTCAGTGCAGCTAAATCAAACAACACAATCTTAATTTTGGTCAAAAAATATATGATTTTATATTTAAAATAAACCATTTAAGGATGATAATTATTATGTGCCTGGCACTGAACGATTATTAGTTAGAGGCATGTCCCTGTCTTCTGGGGCCTGCAATTTAGGATGGACAGGGAGAGGAGAAAGAGACAGGGAATTAGGGATACGTTCATGAAGCTGAGAAGATGCAGGTGGGTGGACGTACCTTAGTTAGGAGAGAGAACTTAGGCAACCCCAAATTAAAGATTGTAGAGGGCGCACCAGTGAACAGTCCCCAGAAATGAGGAGTGAGGGAAAGCCGGAGAGAATAGGTAGGTTTTTAGGAGGGATTTAAAGGTAGGTAGGTACAAAGGGTATGTGTTAAGGAGCCTGGGCCTCACGTATCTGAGAGAACGCCTGTCCTTCCATGGCCCATACTGTGATCAGCCGGGAGCGCCTCCCTGTGGTTACCATCTGTTAGTCCTGTTCACACAACGAGAGCTTGCAGGGAGGTGCTCTCAGTTGCTGGCCCAGTGTTATGGAACTCCCATCCCTCGGAGGTTCATTTGGGCCCGAACCTGAGTGCCTTCAGGATGCGCTGTGAGACCTTTCTGTTTGTAAAGGCATTTGGTGGGCAGGGGTAGAGGATAGGGGGTTTGGTGGGTGGTTTGGGGATAGGAGTTTGAGGGGGGGTTGGATGTGGGGAATGGGGAGATGGTATTGGTAGGTTTTTGTGGGTTGTGTTTTTGTAAGCTTGGAGGTTGTTTTTGTATTTTATTATTTTTTATTGTTTGTGAGCCACCCTGAGCCTATGGGAAGGGCAGCATAAAAATTTGAATAAATAAAAAAATAAGTTAAATAAAATTGTAGAGCTGAAATGAACAATCCCAGAACAATTACAGAAACAGCTCTTTCAGCTTCATTTACGCAAGGAGGAAATTTACAGGCATTTGTGACTTTTTTTGTGATCTTGCGCTATGCTATGTTCCACCATTCTTGTAATTTCTGGAAATTTCTCATATTATTGCTATTTCTCAGTAATTTCTGGTATTATTGGTAATACTGGAAATTATCAGAGATTACCAAAAAGTACTGGAAATTACCAAAATTGCAGAAAATAGCAGAAAATGAAGGGAAATGTCAGTAGTCACCTGAATGCCATTTAGGCATTTAGATGCTGTACAGTCTCACATATGTGCTTGTTTTAACTTTGGCTGCTTCAGTGCTTCTATGGAGCTTAGGGACATAGGAATGAGGGTTTGGGTGTAAAATAACGACAGGTGTACGGGTACATGAGTTGCAGGTGTGGTTGTGGATTAAAGGCCAGAGACATTGCTGTCCGTGTTTCAGTAGGGGAACAAGAAACAGAGCTTTTCCACTTATCCTTCTGTTCTTCCATTCTTCTGGTTCAGTGTGAATGGGATCCTACTGCAAAACGATACAGGATGTGAGACCAATGAAATATGCACACACAACCGAATACATCATCTGTCTTAACCTGTTGTTGGAGGTGGTGGGGAAATCTAACCTCAAGAGTATAGCTTCTGTTCTGGGATGACACTCCATCACGATGCTGGACTGCCACCTCCAATGCCATATGGAAAAAATGGCATCTTTTAGCTTCCATGGCATGCAAGTTAAGGCGATGGCCGGTGGTTAATAAATAAGTCACTTAAATATGCAGCTTGTATATTTGGGCTAAAAAGTTTTGTTCTTTGTGCACAATTGAAGGCGAGAGTCTTACTTCAATTTACTTGCTTTTTGGATTATAGCTGATTTCTTATTTGTTTCATTGGTAGTGGTATGTGGTTTAAGGTTTCTCTTTTTCTTGAAAGGTTTGGTTTTGAAAATTTGTGCAAGCCTTAACTATTTTCTTAAATGGGAGGTTTGTGGTTGGTAAATATTGGGACAGAGCCAGGTCACATTCTACCCTTCAGTCTGGAAGAGCCAACTACAATCCCCGTGTCATACTCGGGTATTAAAAGAGTAATCCCTTTAGATAAACTCTCTCTCTGTCCCTCTCCATTCCCATTCTTCAGGGTTTAGTTTTGGGGGAGGGGGACTTGGCAGGGCTCAGTCCTGGCAACTAAATTCAAGGGGGAGGGCTGGAAAATGTTTCCAGTAGGAGTGTGCAGCCCAATAGGTGAAAGACCAGAAAAGGCCAATATGGTTCATTTCAGGGTTGGAAACAAAAGCCAAGAAAAACCTGGCTGGGTGATTTGGCTTTTGTTAATGGCTTTCCTGCCCACTCCCTAGCACTGGTCACCATAGAGATGTAATCACACGAACTCCTATTTTATGCTCAACTGTAGGATGGCAGGGTGGTCCAATGGTTTGGTCACCAGCCGGCCACTCCGTTTCCTGCTCTGGGGTGGAAGGTGTGACTTCCGGAGTAGGGGGCGTGGCTTCTGAAGTAGGCTTGGCCCCCCTGACAATTCATTTTTCTTACAAATTAAGCACCACCCCTCTCTCTCTCTGTCATCACCCTTCTCCCTTTATCACATATCGGTGATTCTGACCCTTTCACTTAAAAGTTTCAATTTCACATTTGCTATTGTTCTTTCTCTTATTTGAAAAACAAACAAACAAACCAGGATCTCACAAAGCACTGAACTGCTGGTTAAGTAGCTTGGCCTCTTTCAATTGAAAACGTTTCTGAGTAATCTTCCCTAAAACACTTAAGATCTCTAAACCATATCTTATTGTGAGACACTTCAGACGTTAATCACTTTTGCCTACTTCTTTGGCCTTGAGTTTCAATTTGGCATGACCCACCGTTACAGGCAGCTAGTTAAACAAAAACATGTAAGGTCATTTACAAGCTATTTATATTTATAAGCTTTTAAAGATCAGAGCCCCTATCTTCAGGCTTTGATCTCTAGCATTTAGAGATTATTTATCTACAGGAATAAATCATGGTTTTTCAGATTTTGCATCTAACCTCCATGGTAACATGCATTATTGTAAAGTAGGGGAAAACTTCTTCCTTGGGTAAGCTTGCAAACAAGTTTCCATTTAACCCTATCAAAGCATTACCCAATAGGAAAAAGTGAAGGAAGATCCAATACTTTCAACTCTCACTTCAGCCCTAATTCATTAGCTTGAATTATACCCCTTCTAGATACAAACAAACCCTCCCAAGGACATGAAATCAAATAAAATGGAATTTGACAAAGACAAATGTAAAGTATCGACTTTTCACATAAGGGTGGAAAGTCATATGCACAAATACAAAATAGGTGAGAACTTGCTAGACAATAGCAACAACGCTCAGAAGGAATGTTAATAGGACAGTACAGCCGATCACAAACTGTGGGTAATTTCAGATGTGACGAGATCACAGTCAACCACTCTGAATCACAGTGGATTCAGGGTGGTGGCTGTGATCTGGTGCACGTCTGTTTGAGCCCATCAGATGTTCACCACAGTAAATCTCTGGTGGGGGTCAAAGCTAACCACGGTTCTGGGGATGGTGCCAGCCCCAGCCCCAGAACCGTGATTAGCTTGACCCATGTCTGTTACCTTGGCCCATCACGGATTGTGGCCCTGACCACGGTATGTGATCGGGCGCAGCTGTGTCCGCCTGTCTTGCTGAAGGCAGGTGGCCGGGGCCATGCACCCGCACGTTCCGCTGCATGGCCCCGCCCCCTCCGAGATTCCCTGGATGGAAGCCGGCATGTCTAAAGGAAAGCCAGCTTCATCACTGACTGGGATCTGAGACAGATCCCAGTCCGGGGTTCAGCATGTTGGGCCTCCAGGTCCACCGTGTCTGAAATTACCTTGCAAGTTGACCATGTGATACTGTTGTAAAAAAGGTAAATGCGATTTTGGGGTTGACACAGGAGAACCATTGCATCCAGAACACAGGAGCTCATTGTACAGTTGTGCTCGTCACAAGCTAGGCCTCAGCCGGAGTATAGCATTAGCTAGTTCATCAAAGCCATTTCAATTTCATCGAAAAGTTTGTGAAATTGGAATCGCTTACCAAAATTCCAGTTGGGATTCTGACAAATAATTTTTCAGTTAGAATTCTGCGCATGCTCAGAATGGCAGCTGCCATTTTCTGCATGCACAGAATCACAGACGCTATTTTGCGGATGTGAAAAAGGCAAATGTAATAAATAATAGCAATAATAATGGTTCCGTTGGATCGGAACTCGAATTGCACTGGTTTCTATGGAATTGGAACTGGGCAGAAATTCCGTTTTTAGTCCTAAGCTAGAGAAAAGAAGATTAAGGGATAGCCCAATAACAGTTTTCAAACATCTAAAGCCCCCCCCCCCCCAAACCACCTCAAATGATGGTAAGGAACTATTCTCCATTGCCACAGAAAGCAAGATTAGCAACAGGATCACCCTTATGAAAAGGTGACCAGGGGTGATGGTCCTGGGCCACACTTTTTGGTCTATTTCCATGAGGGCAGGGTGTTTGACCCACATTCCCTCCGAGAAGGGCCCAATCACAACCACAGGAGATTGGCCAAACACCCAAGTGGGCAGAGCCGCAGGGGAGAGGGTGATGCCAACAGGGGCCTCACATTTTATCTTTGCCAAGAGCCCTGTAAATTCTACAGTTGGCCACAACTAGAAATAATGGGATCCAATTAATAAGATGGTAGATTTCAAAAAGTTAAATAATACCATGGAAAGCTTTCAAGCAGTAAGAAGCTGTTTGACAATTGAACGAGTTGCCTAGAAAGGTTGTAAGCTCTCTGTCGGTGGAGGCTTTCAAAACGAGGCTGAACAGCCATCTGTCAGGATGGATGATGTAGCTGTAGACATCCTGCATCCAAACAAGGAAGAGTTGGACGAGATGACCCTCAAATTTTCTTCCACCTCCATGATTCTATAGAGTATTGTGTCCAGTTTGGGTCTCTCCTTTGTACAAGGACAGGGACAGATCAGCAAGGGTTCAGAGGGAGGCAACAAAGACGTTAAAGGGTTTGGAATACAAGGCTTAATTAAGGAAAGGGATAAAAAAAGGATACATTTAACCTAGGGAAAAGAAGGCTAAGGGGAAACATAACAGTTTCCAGATATTTAAAGGGCTGCCATGGAATGCATCACCGCAGAATATCCAGATTTCATCCATAAATCTGTGCCTGAGGCTCATCCAGCAGAAAATAGTATTTAATTCCACATGGCCACTTATAGATTGCACCAGGCTGGTTTTATGCATGAAGACAGGTACTGGTCACTTTAGCTTTGGCGCTGTCATATAATGCTCCCTCAGTTATCTGTACAATCAATATGATTCTAGATAAAGCCTTTCCCATCCTTCCCCAAAAGTTTCATCCTGGGCTGTGTCCATAAAATAAAATAACAATAACAATAATAAATACAAATGGAAACTTTCTGAATCACAGACACTCTGGTTTCATTCTGCTAAAAGAATAATTCTGTGAAAATGGTATTGCAAAGTTTTCCATGCATGGAGATGCACAAGCTCCCATAGATTTTCAGAAGCTCAGAAAATCCTTGTCCAGCCCCCACTCCTGTGCCTCCCCCATCTGGGGCCGATCCCATGCCCCGTGTCACTGAAGTGTGCACACATACGAACAAAGTATTTTCACTGAGAAGTCCATTGAGAGCACATTGTGCAACGGATCCTAGTTGGGATTGCGGCCACTATCAATAGTTACCTATGCACCAAACACAAGTTCAGTGAAACAGTCAAGATAATTTGCTCTGATGTCCTAGATTTAGTGGATTAACAATGCCGTCTTAACAATGGGTGCAGCCGCATGAGATACCCTGGGAAGGCTACCACGCCTTAACCATCTGCATGACCAGCTGCCGCCAGATGTCCTCCCAGCTTCACGCTGCGTCCTTGGCAAAAGTCTGAGGCCACGTCATGTAGCAGCCTCACGACTGTCCCAGGAGTGGCTGCCTGTGTGCCAGGGCCCCTCCTGCCCCGCTGTGCAGTGAACTCTGCAGCTTTGAGTGATGGGCATTGTCACCTGCTGCCACATCATGGTCAGGGCCAGAATTTGGTTGGGCATGGGAGGGAGGTCAGGCAGAGCTGGGTCCCTGCTCGTGTGGCCAGTGTTTCGGCCCATCACAGCCATGGTAGGATCTCCAGCAGCAGTCCAGCTGCATTGTGGGGTGTGTGTGTCTGTCCAGCTCCCTGTGCTGGCCCCTCAGTGTGGCAGCGGTGCTTGCCCACCACGGGGTCACACGGGAATCAGGCCACAGCAGCTGGTGTGGAGACACCCAATGTCACCAACACCCTTACTTTCTCCTCCCTGTTCCTTCTCTTTAGTTTTTCCTGTGTGAAAAAAACTGACGATCTGCAACTGCCAGATCCAGGCAGGCGCAGACTGCGACTGCTTGCAGACGAGTGAGGGGAGCGGGGACTTCCAGGAGCAGAGATTGCCTTAGGAGTGACCCCAGGAAGCTCCACTTGCGTGCAGGGTGGGTGGGCGGGTTAGCCGACTTCTAGCGTGATTTCCATCATGCATTGCAGGGCTGGATTTTTGAACTCTGCAATGCGGGATGGAAATAAGGATGGGCATTTCGGTTTTGGATAAAACCGAAAGTACCCGAAAATGGCCATTTTGGATTAAACCGAAATTTCGGTTCTTTTTCGGTATCGGTTCTATCGGATCTTTTGCACTGATTTTGGTATCTGATTTTTAACATTGCGGTTTGTCCCCCATTAAAAAACTGCAATGCTAAAAATCCAATACAACAATGCAAAAGATCCGATAGAACCGATACCAATAAAGAACCGAAATACATGAGAACCAAAACCGGAAGTAATCAAAACCGAAATTTTGCCCAGAGTCCCAACCCTAGAAAACATGCTAGAAATGGGCTCTACCGACCCCTCCCCCCCGCACACGAATGGAGCTTCCCGGGGTCGCTGCTAATGCGATCTCCGCTCCTGGAAGTTCCCACACACCCTGAGCTCATCTGCAAGAGGCTTGTATGAGTGCACAGGGCCCCACCCCCCCATGTGTTGGTGGGACCCGTATGGGGCAACAACATGGGTGTGAGAGGTACTGGAGCAAAATACAGCTTGAAAGAGCATCAAATGTGGGGATTCCCCAGCCTGTGGAGGGTCCATGACAATTCAGGGTGGGGGGAGGCAGGGACCCTACACACGGGGGCTACGAGTGAATTAGACAAAACAACATAACACGGGGCCACTGGACCCCCAGTAAAAGTGGTGGGTACTTTGATCCCTGAAGGGGATGTTATGTAATTGAACAGCCACATTTAATGATGGTCACATTCTCCTTTCTCTAATGGGCAACTCAGCACGAGTCCTGTGGTAGGAAGGCGCTCACACCTCCATTTTGCCTGGGGCCCCAATGTCCTGGATCTGACACTGGCAGTCTGCGTGCAGTCTGCAGTGGTATGTGCTCTAATCATTGGACTCCAGAGTCTCCAGGAATGTCGGATGCTAAAGAGAGGCCACGTGTGAAGCTAGCAAGATAAATCCCCTTTTGAGAGTTCCCTGTGATTTGTCTCTTTAGTTGCTCACAATTCCAGTTGCTCCCACTGTTCACAGCAGTGTCCAGGAGATTAGTACTTCATTCCTGGAAACTCCAGGACTTTTCTGCATGGTTGGCAGCCCAAACTATGCATGTTCCAAATCTCAGCTTGTATATGGCAAAGGACCCATATTCACTGGTGTTTTCCCCATTAGTAGCAATGGGGGAAACACAGTGAACATAGGTCCCTACATAGGGCTAACTTGAGAGTGCTTTTGATTACTGCAACACTCTGGTGGATGGAGGGTATTGCTATGGGTGGGCTGAATTTTGGAGAGGGTGCTTTGGATTGCTGCAACACTGGCAGTGGCAGCTGGTGGGGCAGTGGCTGGGGCGAGCGGTAGGCAGGACCAAGCCAACAGTAGGTGGGGCCAAGCAGAATTTTGAAATTAATATGGAATTTTACAGCCTCAGTTCCCCATCTGTAAAAACTGGGAATGTGTGTGTGTGTGTGTGTGTGTGTGTGTGTCTGCCTTTCCCCGTCTTCCCCCCACCCTTGTCCCTCAGATTGTAAGGCCACCAGCAGGATGTGTGTTCAATGACAGAAGTACCATAACAGCTAGCCCAGATTACAGAAATTTCCAGGAAACATTACACTTTCTTAAATACACAGCAGCACAGGCCACAACTATAAATGCATGGAAAATGCAGGAAAACCAAATGGGATTATATGGAATCCTAAAATGCACACCATAAACACTGCAACTGGTCTCTGGGATGGAAAATATTTCCCACCTCTGATATAGTTCCCTCAGGCTTCCAGACCAGTGAACAAGAAAAAAACAATACATGGAAAAATCCTTAATATCCCAAATTCCAAGTAGAGTGGGTGGCAAAATTCAAAGTGGCTAATGTAGCTATTTCCTCCTTCGAAAAGACAAAACCACAGAAGGCTGGGTGAAAAATCAGCAAAGCAAGTATTTTTAAGTGCCTTAGTCACTGAACAACTTTGTCATAAAAAAAAATATTTGGGAAAGCTTCTATAGTTTGTCTATGATTTTTTTCCACAATGAGCCCACCAAATATCCCAACAATTTAAGCATTCAAAGTTCAACTTTCTAAAGCATCAAATCACACAGGAACTAAAAAATGCCAAAATTCAGGTTCTACTTTCATGGACATAACTGTACAGAGGGTAAATGTTGTTAGTATAGCTTATTCAACACAATTACTTTCAAACCAAACAGAAAACTGTTCATTATGTTCTTTGACAATAAGCAACTACACAGACTGAGTGATGAAGGAGGCCCACAAGCAAAAAAGAGGGCTGGGACAAGCAACAGCAAATTTCCAGTTCACATTTACAAATGGAGAAAAACATACTGAGAACCCATCTGGTATATAAAGCATGAGTTGTTATTTTTTCAAACACACCAACTAACAGCCAAACACTGCAATCTTGTTTTAAAGCTTCTCTCCGCAACTTCAGGGAAACTTGCTTTCTTAGTGAAAGCCCAAAATCACAGGCTTATTTATCACAACTCTCGTCACTTATAGATTTTCATCACCTTATGTTGCTCACCTCACTTCTCGAGTGGTGGGAAGTTCCAGGGGCAGCCTTGCTGGGTCAGTGTCCCTTTGACAGGAGAGAGAAACTGGAGAGACTTACTGTGTGGTATAATAGTCCATTTATTTACAAATGTTCAAGTTGAGAGGAATTAGGCTCAGCTGCCAGCTCCTCCAGTCAGGTCCTACTGATCCCTCCAGGTCCAGCACCACAGGGGCTCCCCAAAAGGCTGTCTCTCTGTAACCTTCTGCCCCCAAAACTCCAGCATGCAACCTCCAAGCAGGCTGCAGCTCTCTACTCTCTGACACAGACAAGCGGTCCCATCCAGTACTCAGTATCGCCCAGCCCAAACCATTGTTCTAAGACAAGTCCCCTTCGCCGCCGCAATGGCGGCGACGGGGTAATTGTCCCGCCCCCTCCATGAGAGGGAAGGAGACGGGACAGAGAGTTGCCGGAGGAGCACGTTAGAGCGCTCCGGCCGGAGAGGTTGTTGCCAGGCAACATGGCGAGCGGGCGTGAAGGCATGCCACGCCGAGACGGGCACCAAGCCTCGCCCCCTTTAGGAGGGGCGGAGCGGTTCCAGGCCGTGTGGGCAGCAGATCGACTGGGGAGAGCGGCAAAGCAGCCCCACCCACCTCACCTCTAGCACTGTGGTAGTTACTGGTTGCCCTTAGGGAGCCGAAGGGGAATTTTAACGACTAGCCTGATTTAGGGTCGTTTGTTTCGCCCCTTCAACAGTGCAGAGTAGGCTAAATAGGTTTTGATTGGCAATCGGTAATTGGCTACCAACTAATTATAAAATACTGATCTGGAAATGATATTCAGACTAATTTGACACATACGTACAGACATAGGTACGAATTGGAGGAATTGGACTAAGAGAATTATACTGTACTAATGGGTATAGTTGTCGCACTCAGTGGGGGTCCAGTATGGTTTAGTAGGTTAAATAGGATAGGAATTGATTAAACGAGTCATCTCCTTAAGAGATGGGGAGGTGACACCCAGTGCTAGGCGCAGGCAGCAAGCACTGGGGTTATTCCCCTGGGAGGGGTACTGCAGTTAGGTCAGTAAGTACCTGCACGGTCTGCTGGCTTAGCGGGTACTCACCTCCTTACTCAAGCCCATAGTTGGGACACTCCCCCTTTCGGCCATAGCCAGGGTGCTGTCGAAGGGGAGCCTTGTTTATGTTGGAACTGGCACGGGAAGGCACATCCCGGCCAGTGCCGAATTTATAAGAATCAGTTAGCTAATCATACTGGACCCATATTGCTTGTGCAATCACCCACCGTCTTTGAATTGGTTGAATAAAGAGTGCGGCCTGATTTAATCCAGCACTTGGTCTCTGTGTCTTATTGGGGGGTGTGGCGACAAGGGGCTGGCAGACAATCTCAGGTGTGGCTGATGGCCCTATACAATAACTTGCATTCCAGGGGGAATGAATCCCAACGGGGTGTTACATTCCCAGCGGGACCCCAGATCCATAAACACATGAGACTCATGAGTTGACAACAATGAAACAGGCAAACTATTTAAAAAACAACCCACCCACCCCTAAAACCTGTAATTTTAAAGCAATCAACCAAACCCAAAGTCCAGCCCATGATAGGGCTACAGCAAACAAATCTCACCCTGTCAAATTTACTCAGTAACCTCAGGTCCAGGGGCCAAATGTGGTCAATTATGAGGTTTTATGCTCCTTTCAAGCTCCTGGATCTGGCCCATGGATCCACTTCCTACCTCCAAATACTAAAAGACTGAACTCAGAATAAGGGAGCAGAGGTGAGAGCACACACAATGAGAAGGGGTGGCAATTCCATGGCAAAGTCCCCCCAATCTGCTCAGGGGAAAAGCATGCAACCGAGCACAAGAAGAACCAAGTCCAGTGCATTTGGGGCAAGAGGCAAAAAGCTCCCTTAACCCTCATCCTACGTGCCATGGGGAAACACAGTCAAGGTAAATCCTCTCTTTAAAAAAACAAAACACCTTACGTAGCAGGTTAGAACTAAGCCCCACCCCCATGCACATGGGGGCAAGCAGGGGACACAATTTCACCTTAAAGCCCTCCCCACCCCAGGCCCCCAATCTGTGCAGGGAAAGGAAAACAAAGATTTCATTTCGGTGGAAGGTAAAGGCCCTGAAACTGACCAGACAGAAGCAGGCAGCTGCAGCCATTGCCATGTGCAGAAAACTGGCTCCACTGAAACTGCAGTCTGGCTCCACCCACTGAAGGGAGAGGAGAGGAGAAGCCAGAGTGTCTGCCCTGGGAGGCGTTTTTTCAAAGTGCCCTGCCAGGCTATTGATTCTAATGGCTGCTGGGCTCCCACTGGAACGCATTGCCTGCTGCTGGCCACACCTCCTGGCTACGATGCTCTGGGTGTTCACTCTGGAGAGTGACCCATCTCATATCACAACCTGCCAGGCCAGGCCAGGCCAGGCCAGGCCAGGGCCAGAAGGGAGAGGTGGGGGGGGGGAGGAGCCGGGACTGTCTGGGAGGTATGATTCAAATGGCTGCTGGGTTCCCATTGGAACCCATTGTCTGCTGCTGGCCACACCTCCTGGCTGTCATGCTCTGGGTGTTCACTCCAGACTGAGGCCCTTTTCACACGGGCGTCCCCCCCCCCATGTGTGTGTGTGGGGGGCGTACAAACGCCACCGGCAGTGGATGTGCAGTAGGAGGGGGCATCCATGGGAATGGCGCCCATGGTGGGTGGGTGTGTATGTGCTCCCGTGCTCCACCCATCATGGAGCAATGGGCTCCATTGCCGGTTGCGCCGTGTGTGGAGATGGGTGTGCACCCGTGGGAATGGCTGTACACCCACCTCCACCCACCATGGGTGCACACCCATCCCCCCACCCACTGCGGCCTGTGTGAAAAGAGCCAGAGGGTGCCCTGCCAGCTGGGGGGGAGTGGGGTCTTCAGGGCAGCAGGCCACACAAAGCCGCAGCAGCACCAGAGTTGAGATAAGAGGTTTTCGGGGTGCGGGCTGGGAGGTGCCATGGGAACAAGGGGGTCATTGCCCCCAGTGCCAGTATGCACCAGCCTCCCCTGAACACTGGTGGATAGAGGGTATGGTTACAGGTGGGTTGGGTTGATGAGAGCGGGGAACTGGCATTAAGGGAGAGGATTACCGAAGAGGGGAGGGAGGGCAGCGTTGGGTGAGGATGGGGTAAGTGGGCTGGGGTTTTCTTTTCATATGTAATATATTGTTCTGTTAATTGTTGTAAGCCACCCTGAGCCACTGTTGGAATAGGCTGGGGTGGGGTATAATCTAAAGTAATAATAATTATTAATATTAATAATAAAAGTCTCATGAGGATTCTGAAAATAGTTGCTGGATCCTTCCAAGTGCTTGTGTGCTTATTCAGCCACTAACGGACATCGTCTCATATAAGTGCAATACTTGGTCAGACCAGTGGTCCTCATGTGCTCCAGAGCTCTGGACTGTATTGTCAGGGGCAACTTACATCCTTGCAAGGATGGTCAGAATTGTGCACCAACACCGACCAATCTTCCCACCCTGTACTCACTGCATTCATGAGTATATGACAACCCACCCTACTCTCCACAAATGGCATGGAAGTGGCCAACCAAGGGAAAGGGTTCAGCCCAGCGTGCCACCGCGCAGGAATGGTGCATGCACATTACTGAGCAACACAAACGTTCCTTTCATGTGGCACACAGCCCCCCTAATCACCACTGAGTAGGTTAAAGCCGCTAATCCCCAATAGAAAGGGGTCATGATGCAGTATAAAGGGGAAGCAGAGGGAGGCTCTCATACAAAGGAAACACTGCAGTGCTCAATTTTTTGTCTCCTGTCAGTTACCTGTCTGTCGGCTGAAGTGACAAGTGATTTGGGAAACAAGCACTCAAATCTTCAAACTGGTGACCCAGGTTAAGAGTGCTGAGAGGCCATTACTTGGTGTGAATGTGAAAGTACAGGTGAAGAGCAGTGGACCGATACAGGGGGCAGTTGACTGTGGGACGTGCAATTTGAGCAGCAGAAGTGTAGCTAGGTTGGAATGGGCCCCCGCCCGCTGGGACAACTCCATTCCAGTGTGCACATGCATTCTACATGCGTGCGGACCACCCCCCTCCCCCGCCCCAGCATATTGGACCCCAGTGCAGCTATACCTGCTGCCCCTATTATAGCTACCCTCCAGTTGAGCAGACATCACTAGTGCTATAGATCCGTTGACTAAACAATCCAGAATTAAATCCCTATGAATGAGAGCACATAATCTCCCATCCATCGAAGTCAGTGGCAAAACTCCCAGTGACTTTAACGGCAGAGAATTGTCCCGTCAATAAGTTACATCTACGAAAGGCTGACTGTCTCTACTACACTGAAGTCTACAACATGCACACCCCTGCCCTTTCAATGGATTATTCAATGGAGGTATGTTTGTGTTTGATACCAGCTGAGGTGAGGAGTTGTTTTTTCCCCCAAACAGCTTAGCTTAGCCACATGCCAAACATTAAGCTTTGCAAGTAGACCCATTGAATTTACTGGCCTGTGGCCTATTCAGCAGAGATACTTAACCACATGCTTAATTTCAAGCTTGTGTTTGTGTCCCATTGACTAAAGTTAAGCAGGTACTCAAGCAATTTGTTGAAAAGGCAATGACTGGGCAATTCAAACTGCAGCTTCTTGAAAACCTTACAGGAAATCTCTATGAAACACTTCCAAAGAAAGGGAAATATTGTTGAGTTTTTGAAGAACTTACGAAGATGAAAACCAAGCCACCCTTTGCCCACAGAAGGAGGTGAGCAGGATGGTAGAGGTTAGGAAAGGGAATGAATGAGGAGGAAAGCCCAATATTCTTTAGTTTCAGTTTTTGCTCAATGAAAATGTTTCCATGCCAATTTTCATTTTAGAACAAGAACCTTTGATGAAAAAAATGTTGAGCTGCTCTTAATGGGATCTTAAGTCATGCCTGTGCTGCCATGGGCCATGTCAGTCCGTACGTATGTGGAAGTAATCCCTCTGAAGGCACTGGGTTTATTCACGAGTATTTAGATGAACCTGTGACCCCAGAGGTGGCTTAACTTTGGTCCTGGTTGGAGCTAGGCCTCTCTGGACTCCCAAATGCTTAAATGTTGCTTAGCATGAGTGGAACTGAAGCTGACAGTTTAAAACTATGTTGGGACATTGGAAGTGCAGATACACACAGGAATTGAAAAGGTTGCAGCCAAAAGGTTCAGATCTGTATTTTTGAAACTCAACAGTTGGATACTAATCATGAAAGTACATAGCAGACACCACAAATATAAAAATATGCTTAGAAGAAGGAACTAACTAACAATGAAAGTACTGTAGACATCCGCCGAGATGCAAATACAAACATATGGGACAGGTTGAAGCCACAGGAAGAATGTGGGAGCAACCCAGACTTGTTGATCATGCAAAAGGTGAAATCATGGGAAAAAAGGATTTTTGAAGACTAACCTTAATTTTGATTGGTAATACTAACAGTCATAGGTGGGATGGGGCTATACAAACAATAAGGATATAATTCGTGGGGGAAATAAGGAGACTTCACATACATTAACTTATCTCTTCAGCTTTCCCATCGCAGAGAGAAGCAAGCAGAAAGACATTGAGGCCACTTTGAAACGATGCACTTAAAAGCCTGAAAAATGAGGCTTTCAGAACGTGCCTCTTCAAAGCCCCACATCTCCAGCTGCTGCTGCTGCCGACAACGGGGAGCACATTGCTTCCGGCAGCGCGGGGAGCATGTAAACAATGTATGGGTTTTAACGGCCACACTCTTTATTCAAATCAAATTAACCTGGTGGGGGAAATTGCCTATAGCATTTCAGGGTCCAGTACTCACAACCTTTAACTGTTAAAGCAACAAGGTCCAGGGGTCATGGCCTGAATGTGCCCTCCAGTTCCATTCCCCAGCGTCATCCATAATCTCCCCTTTGGCCCTCGGCTTGTGGCCTTGGCTCCCAAAGGGGACAGCGTCCTTTCTGGACAGGAGTAAGGATTCTGGGTGGCTACAAGCTTGGGGACCATGCATGTCCCTGCCCACCATCACAGAACACCCTTCCTTGGGATGCTAACCCTGGCACTGGCTGTGCCCTGCCTTTGCGTCCGATGTTGCCTCCCCATCTCTTAAGAGTGACTCCGCTGCTACTAAATTTCTATTTAAAACTCTAACCAGTACTGGACCTCTGCAAGAGTGCGGCAATGAACATACCTGAGTTAAAACCCCTCCCTCATTTTCTAACTTCACTATAAGTAATCAGCCTGATCAATAGGTGCACTGTGAGGAAGGCGAAAACAAACAAGAATCTTGGTGCCAATATAAAATTCTTGTTAAAAATTCCTTCCTGGCCCCTTCCAGCGACTGGGTAATCCCGCAGTACCCTTGGGAGGGAGGGTTTATTTATTTATATAAAATGTATATCCCGCCCCTCCTGCCTACAGGGCAGCCCGGGGCTGCGAACAACAATATAAAAACAATAAAATAATTTAAAACCGTTATAAATATACAATACAGGGGAACAACCACCCACCCCTCGCCAAAGGCCTGGCAGATCAGCCAGGTCTTACATAAACGCCAAAATGACAGGAGAGTGGGAGCTAGCCAAGTCTCCTCTGGGAGTGAGTTCCACAGCACAGGGGCAGCCACCGAAAAAGATCTAACATCGGTGGCCACCCGCCTCACCCAGGGAACCTCCAAAAAGGCTCCCACGGATGATCTCAAAGGTCGCAAGGGCACATGGGGAGTGAGGCGGTCCCGCAGATAGGCAAAGTCCAGGCCGTGAAGGGCGTTGAAGGTTAAAACCAGCACCTTGAACCTGGCTCGGTGTTTTATAGGCAGCCAGTGCAGAGCCTGGAGCACTGGTGTCATGTGCTCCCTGCGACACATCCCCGTAAGGAGACGGGCCGCAGCATTCTGCACCAGCTGCAGCCTGCGGACCAGCTTCTCGGGCAGCCCCACGTAGAACGCGTTGCAGTAATCCAGCCTCGAGGTGATGAAGGCATGGATGACAGTGGCAAGGTCGGAGTCTGAGAGATACAACCGAACCCGCCGGACAAGATACAGCCGCAACTTGAGATTCCAGGCTGAGCCGCAAATTGAGGAACACACCCAGACTCTGCACCTAAGAGACCGTGGGAGGGCAACCCCCCCAACAAGAGGAGATTCAACCACCCCTAGGCCCCCCAAGCCCTCGCCCACCAACATCACCTCTGTCTTGTCAGGATTCAATTGCAGATGGCTCAACCTCATCCAAGCCCCCACAGCTGACAGGCACTGGGAAAATAGGGATACTGCATGGCCTGGGTCGATGGAAAAGGAGAGGTAGAGCTGAGTGTCAAACCCTCTCATGATCTCCCCTAACGGATCTCCTCCCTCCCCCTCCTCTCCCTCTGACCTGACCGTCTGCATTGACGGGGTCACCATCCGTCCTGTTCTCCGTGCCCGCAGCTTGGGCTTCATTTTTGACACGCACCTCTCCTTTAAACCTTACATTGACTCTGTGGCCAAATCCTGCCGATTCGCTCTCCTCAACATTGCCCGCATTCGCCCCTTTCTATCTGTCTCCTCGGCCAAAATCCTTGTTCATGCCATGGTTATCTCTCGCCTCGACTACTGCAACCTCCTCCTTGCTGGCCTCCCTCGCTCCCACCTGTCCCCCCTTGTGGCGATCCAAAACTCTGCCGCCAAGGTCATTCACTCTGCCCGTCGCTTCGACCATGTGACGCCTCTCCTCCTCTCCCTTCACTGGCTCCCCCTTCCTGAACGTATCCTGTTCAAACTCCTGGTTTTCACGTTCAAATCGCTCCATGACCAAGCTCCCCCTTACCTCTCGGACCTAATCGCCCTACGCGCTCCTGCGCGCGCTCTCCGCTCTTCCGCTGTCCCCTCCCTCGCTCTCCCTCGCTTCTCCTGCTCGCCCAACCGCCTTCGTCCCTTCTCCCTCGCTGCCCCGCATGCCTGGAACTCCCTCCCTGCCGACGTCCGCCTCGCCTCCTCCCTCCGCTCCTTCAAATCCCTCCTCAAGACCCACCTTTTCCATGCTGCCTTTCCCAATGCCCTCTAGTCTTTCCCCTTGCTCTTACTGTCAGCCCTCCTCTGCTGACTGCTGCTACCGACCACCTTGTAACCAAGCCAAGTACACGCACCTGAGACTTCGCATCCGCCTGAATGTTTGTTTGTCTTCTCCCATGTCTCTCCCGCTGTCCCCTCTCCTTGTCTCCCCCTCCTTGTCTTTTAGATTGTAAGCCACAGGTAGGGACCGCAGCTGATTATATGTTCTGTACAGCGCCAGGTTGTTACTGGCGCTTTATAAATGTTTAATAATAATAATAATAATAACGGCTGCATATAGATGTTAAACAAGAGCGGGGACAAAATGGCACCCTGCGGGACTCCACACGTGAGGTCCCTCCCACAAGACCACCCGGTGAGTTCTCCTGGCCAGGAATGAAAGAAACCAGTCCAAGGCTGTTCCGCCAATTCCGGCATGGTCCTGCAGGCGAGTCACCAACACCTCATGATCCACAGTGTCGAATGCAGCCGAAATGTCTAAGAGGACCAGTAAGGTGTGACGACCCTGATCCAACACCAGATGGAGATCGTCAACCAAGGCTACGAATGCAGTCTCCGTACCATACCCAGGCCGAAACCCAGACTGGGAGGGATCAAGGAAACCGGTGTGGTCCAGATGTTCCTGGAGCTGCCGTGCCACAGCCCGTTCAATAACCTTCCCTAAAAAGGGAAGGTTAGAGATCGGCTGATAACTGGAGGGAGCATCAGTGTTAAGAGATGGTTTCTTGAGCAGGGGCCTAACCACAGCCCCCTTCAGGCATTCAGGCACCCTGCCCTCCCGAAGGGAGGCACTAACCACCCCAGCCAGCAATGGCCGTACCATCTCCTGGCTGACTTTCACCAGCCAGGACGGGCATGGATCTTGGCACGGACAGATCCCAACAAGGACTCCACATCGGCAGGCGACACCCTCTGAAACTGATCCCACAAAACAGGACAGGACGGGGCATCCATAGCCCCAAGATGAATCTCTGCAATAACTGTAGTATCAAAATTCTGGTGGATGCGAGCGATCTTATCTACAAAGTACTCGTTAAACCGGTCACAGCGGTCACTGGATTGCTCCAGGTCTAGGTGGAGGCAGGCAGGACTGGCCAAGCCTTTCACCACCTGGAAAAGCTCTGCTGGACGTGACTTTGTAGATGCAATAAGGGCAGCAAAGAACTGCTTCTTTGCTGCCTGCACCGCCACAGCATAGGCCTTTAAACTGCTCTTATGCTGCAATCGATCATACTCATCATGGGTCCGGCGCCGCCACCGCCTCTCTAACCGCCTGCTCTCCCACTTCAAAAACCGCAGGCCCTCAGTAAACCAAGACCTGCGGGAGACTCAGGAGGGCAGCGGACACCTGGGAGCCACATTGTCAGTGGTCTCGGCCAACAAGGTGTTCCAGAAGGCTACAAGATCATCGACAGAGCGTGTGTCAAGGTCCAGGGGAAACTCCCCCTGAGTATTCCAGAATCGATCTGGTTCCATAAGTCTCCAGGGGCAGACCAATCTAATAGGTCCTGCACCCTTTCGGGGGCTGACATGTGCCAGGATGCAAGCCTTAAGGAGGTAATGGTCAGACCATGACAAAGGCTCTACTCCCCTGACTTCTACTAACTGACCCCCCGCCTTAAGGCCGGTGTAGAAAACCAAATCCAGTGTCCTTCCTCATGTGTGGGGCCACAGATGATTTGGGACATGCCCCTGGTTGTCATGGAGGCCATGAACTCATGCCTCACTCCTCCAAGACCGGCATCAGTGTGGATGTTAAAATCCCCCAGGATCACTAATCTAGGGGTCCAGAGGATCACATCTTGACACCAGATCAGCAAGAGCATGTAGGAAGCTTTCTTTGTTTCCTCCCTACCGCTAATGGCGGCCAGAGGCAAAGACATGCAGGGTGAGGAGGAATCCTGCCCCCAAAATGGGGCGGGGCTTCCAAGCCTGCACTCGTCCTCATTAGAGGCCCTCCAGTTGCCGGGGCCCATTCCGGCCACATCCCCAGCAATGCTCACTGCTGCAGCATCGAGGATGCAGCCGTTCCCCCGTCCTTGCCCCATTCTTTTATAGAGGGGTGCGACAACCCCTCTCCATGACTGTCATTACTGGCATGCCAGGGGCCCTTCTTGTAGCGTGGTTAAAGCGTTTAAATGCATTGCTATTTGGGCAGAGTGTAAGGCTTTGTAGAGGCAGGGTTAATAAAGAGCTATACTAACAAGAAGGATATGATTAGTGGGCAAAATAAGGAAACCTATTGTATAGAACAGCGGTCTAGTTTATTTGTGCACCTATAGAGGAGGGAAAGGAATCTAGGAGGTTTTAAAGGAGAATCTAAATGATCCTGACCCCAAAAGAGGTGCGCCGGGTTTTCACGGGCCCAACAGCTGCTGTGACCTGTGGTCCGCCTGCACAGCATCCCCATCCCCCACACTATAAAGCTGCAGGCAGACTGCCTGGCACTCTAGAAGCAGCAGCTCTATGGCATTGCCCTGGGCAAACTCCGGCCGCAAGCAGAGCTGTAGTGGCTGTCCGTCGAGCAGACTGACCGCAGTGCCTCCTCTGGCCGGTGCCCCAGATTTGGGCTTCCCGCTCTGCTGGCGGTGTCCTGGGATGTCCCAGAGTACCGCCAGGAGAGATGCCCCCCCTGAGCAGGAGGTGCCTGCCCTGCCTCTGCTCCGCCTGCACAGCTGGTGGCCCGTCTTTACACGGGTGGGCCACTCGGGTGTGAGGTGGAGCAGAGCAATGGGTGCCATCTGTCTAAAAGCACCTATTGTGGGCAGCTGCTTGTCCTGGGCACCTTTTGCCATAACCCCTCCCCCCCCCCCCCCCCCCCCAAAGATGTCAAAGGCACCAATTTTGCTATATCAAATTTTGTCTCGAACAGGAAAGGGGAATTTTTGGCCCAGTGGAGAAATATAACATTTGGTTTCGGGGTTTTTACTGGCCCTTTTCCAGTTCTTCTATCTGGCCTATGGATCCAGCTCCTACTCTCAAGTATTGAAGAAGTACACCCAGGGGGAAAGTAGAGAAGGAGGCATGTATTTGAGGACAGAATAGGGGAGAATCCATGGGGCAGATCTATGATCTGATCCTGTTCCAAATCCCTCCCTTCCTCCATCTTGAGCACAACCCCATAGCTCCTCCCCCTTCAACCTCTACCTGGCCTGTGGAGCTTGTACAAATTTAAAAAACAGAAAAGTTTCCCACCCCCAGCTAGTATGCTATTGCTCTGTTGGTCATAAGCATGGGAGAGAGAAAGTAATTGAGATGATGTCTGTTTTTGGACCTACTTTCACTGGTGAGAATGTGCACAATTTCAGGCTAGATTGAGCTCTTTGCTAGTTTATCACCCGAGGAAGAGCTTGGTGAAATGCAACAGTTTGCACACTCCCAGCCACTGAAGTAGTTCTAATAAAATGCATAATTTTATCTACTTCGGTCATGATACCGGAATTATTTACTCTAGTGTAGCCCCTTTGAAGCTCATAGGACTATGCCAGAGTAAGTGGTTTGCGGCCTTTGCCTCTGGATATTCTGCGAAGATGCTGCTGTCCAGTCAGCTGTTTGCACCTTGTTACGGTGAGATTATTTTGACTATTTATCTCCCTGCCTCCAATGTTAGGTTACCTCGTTTTAACAGGCAAACCACATCAACACCAAAGGGCTTGTTATAAGCTGTGTGGACTATACTCACCAATGTCAGTAAGTGTGACATAATCCAGCCTGACAACTAGTAGAAATATTCATAACTTTTGCTTTCAGTATTTTGTGATATATAAAAACCTGACATATAAACCAAACGGAAGAGAAGAGTCAAGCCAACAATTGTATTAAGAAACATTTTATTAACAAAACAGTAAATTCCACTTGCTTAGCATTTCCAATAATGGATAAATTGGCCTTGCAACAAATAAAAAAAAATTGTAAATATCTATCACAGAAAGCACTATAAGGTTAGGGGCATCTGACCTCTTTTTTTGATGTCTCGAGAATGGACCACATGTTAGTTTAGTGTCTTTTGTTAAAAAAAGGCAACACAATACAGTAATAGAAAGGAAGCCATCTTAGTCAAACAAATTAGGTTATTATAGAGACGGGATCAAATTTTCTGTTAGGTAGTTTTAAAACAGAAAGGATTTCTAATTCAGCTCCGGAAACGTCCGATGCACTGATAACTTTCTCTATTTGCTCATTGTTAAATTGTGAAATGAAATCAAAGAGAATAAAAGGAGTACCCCCAGAAACAGTGTTAAATTGCTTTTGCTTGTTATGTCAGTTGTATAATTCTTATTCCTTGGTATATTTGTTAAAATATTCATGTTAATTGCTTGAAAGAGAACTTGGCCACGCTTCTTGGGTTAATACAGTCAATATCAAGGCGAGAAAAACCCTTGCAATCTGCACATACTGTACTGCTTCTCCACATCCCTGCCCCTTCAGAGGTGGTGAATCTCCTCTGTCTTACAGAGCAGTCAACATATTTTCCATTGGCTGAAAACTCACAATTTTCCTGGCAGTCTCCACTATATATACCTATTCACTGTCTTTCCCTGAGTACAGCTGACTTATGAAAGTGGGTGAGGGTGGGAATGCCGTACACGAACAATGGTCTAACAAATGGTTTGGGACAATTTTTTAATACGTTGTGCGGCCTAACCTCCACATTTGGCAAATATTTGTGAAAATCAAGGAGCCCTTTACAAGTCCGGTATGGTGCCTGGACCTCGATTTGTTTGGCCTCCTCAGAGTGGCATTCTCCCGTCAGCTACATACGATGTTGAAGTACTCTGTGTCCGAGATGGAATGGGGCACCCCTTGTCGGCACTTTTCATCAGTACACAAGAAGATGTGCAACCCCCGCTGTTAAAGCTAATTTTAAATTCCTTCTTTCTGTCAGTAAAGTGGGAACATCTATGTTCCTCCCAGGAGGCCTTCCAGAGATTCATCTGATTTCTATTGAACTCCTCGCTTTCAGTCTAATGTATTCTCTTTGTATCTTGGTCTAAGTGATATGTCACATGATGGCTTATTGCTGTGGACCTGATGAAACAATCTTTTAAAAAACTCCTAATACGTAAAGCTGGAACATTATCCTACTTAATGTGTTTAACTAAAAAAAAGAAAAGAAAAAGAAAAAATAATTGAATATTTATCTAGGCAGAAATAAAAATGAGAAGTAGTGTTGTTTCAAACAAGTTTCTCACTGATCAGCTTGTATTTCCTTGACTGGTGACGGTACCATGTAATACTACAGAATCGATTTAGCTTCAAATACTTTCTCATATAATAAAATGCACACCTCTGGAAAATGTTTTGCATGCGCTTCAACTTCATAAAATATATCTCATCATTAGTGGGGAAACCTTCAACGAAAGCAGCCAGGGTAATGTAAACGGTAGACCTTTAAATTCTCTTACCAACCAACCATGTAGGAGCTATCTTGGGTATAGCAGAACACCAGGCAAACACTTTCGGTTCTGAAAGAGTCATATGGAGTCCAAAGGAGTCCAACCTTATCCTAATTCCTGGAGTGTGTGTATGTGGGGGGTGGGGGGGCAAGATTTCTCTAAAGCAAACTACACTGTTCAATGATGAAATTTGGACTGGAGCACAAAGGTCACTTGAAGTTGCGAAATGTGAAGCTAGTTTATGAGTGTGGTCTGTTTTGTGGCAACGGCAAGTGGTTCTGATTGGCTTCACTGATGGGAGTGGGACGGGGGGATGGTGAGGAAAGTTACAATGTATATATTTATATATATATATATATATTTGCTTCCTAATCCACTTCTTCCATACAAACTACTAAAACTCAATTGCAACAGAAGAGAGGCTGTACAGGTAAGAAAAAAATTAGCTGACTCTTATATACATTCATACACATCCCTCTTAGTATAGTCACTACACTGTAAATTAAACAAAAAAGAAAAGAAAAGGAATGGGGGAAGGGGACGAAATTTGGTGACAATTTAGAATGGCTGCAAAAGAAGAGAAGTATGTCTGTTGCTCCAGATGTCGTAAAACTTTCTATACCTAGCAACACTTATAACATTGAGTTTACCAAAAATGGTTGAAGAGCAGATATAGTTTGCATTTTCTATACAACAGGCTATAAAACATCACTTATCACAGTCCAGAAAGCACATATAGATGTGTTTTTATATAAACATATGTAATAACATAGTAAGCGTGCATGAAAATTTTCCCCAATGATTGCATCTATGCCCTCAGGTTTTGTTTGTTTGATTTGTGAAAATAAGCCTTATATTCCACTTTTCTTTCCTTTTCGTTTTTGAAAATAAGGCCGCCGTACTCTTTTCCTCACAACCAGAAAGGGGCTTTTTTGAAAGCGTTTATTTATTTATTTTGTTTTGTTTATTTTTTAAAATGTCAGTCTTCAGAAAAGCCAGCACTTTGTTTCAAACACAGGTTCCCATCATCCCTTCGCTGCACCAGGTGGCAAACTCTTTGGGTGGGGCTGCCACGTGGAATAACAAAAGCCTTCAGTGCAGACAAGACTTAACTTTCCTTCTCAAGAAAGCGCTAGCACTTTGGCTAAATCCAGACTCATAGGTAGCTTTTTCTTTTTCTGATTGTTTTTTTTGTTTGTTTATTTGTTAATTTGCAGTGGTTTTTTATTTTTTATGTTTCGTATTGTGCCTTGATGTTGAAGTAATACTCCTTGCTTTATGAGTGCATGGTATCATCATTGTCTTTCCAAAATGTTCCAGCAACATAAAGACAGCAGAGTAAATGAAAACACTGTGGATGTAAGGGAATTTCGTTGACTCCTGTTTCTGGAAAACAAGAGTGTGAAATGCTCATTTTTAAAAACAGTCTTTCCTTTCTGATTGCATTCCCTGTCTTCTTTTTTTTTTTCTTTTTTTTTTAAATTTCGTATGTGCTTCATAAAAAGTAAAGTAAATAAGTTTGTATTATGTCTCAGATAAAATGAAGACTATTTCTATACAAGTGTTCTCGTAGACATCAGGATCAGACATAGTACTCCTTATCCTTGTTTTTCTTGTTTTTGTTGGAGCTTTTAGCACTGTTGGGTTGTTTCTCCTTAATCACAGCCCCGTTAGACTGTGCTGAGTTACTGATGTAGTTTCGACTCTCGTCAACGTGGTACGAGCCCTCATCTCGGTTTCGGTACTTGTACATGGCATAGAGGAGGATGAGGATGCAGAGAGCTGCTGCTGCCACGATTCCAACCACCATGCCCGTTGTGCTGCTGGACTCCCGAATCACCTCAGACGGGCCAGGGTATTCTCTCCCGCCTGCCCTGGTAGGATTTGCTGTAGGTAGATAATGGAAAAAGGGAGAGGTTATTATTTGAGCTTGCACTCCTGAAAATGACAGTCATATCTGCCTGTTCTGGTGGAGTGGTACAGCAGTCTCTAATTTAGGCAAAGCAATGTACCGTTCTGATCCCTTGATGTCATTGAAAAGCATTGACACACACTGCTGCAGTCAACTCCTCCTTCACGCCTATCAATTCGGCTAAACAGCCTGTCATACCCAAAGAACATTGACACGCAAATTCTGTGTAATCCTCCAAAACACCATTCACCTTAGTGCTTTCATTTTACTAGCACGCCCCTGCCTTTAATGGCACTTGGAGCACATTAAAATCATTAAAATATTTTTTAAAAATAAAACAATATAAAATCAATTTAAAACAACTTAAAGGGGAAAGGTAAAGAGGGAGGGAAACTACATTAAGGGGAACTGGCAGTGGATCCTAAAAGCACCAAGAGAATAAAAGAGTATTTTTAAAGGTGAAGAGGGAGGAACTAAGGACACTCAGAGTGAATGAGTTCCACTCTGCTTGACCACCACAGCAAAGACCTGATCGCCTGCCCACTTAAGACACAATGGCAGGATCCCCAAACAGCAGGTGGTTTCTGAGCACTGATAACCATCAGTGTGAGGCGCCAGGAGCAGGTCTTGAATATAGCCAGGGCATGTTCAGGACCCTGAAAACCAGCAGCACAATCTTAAACTCAGTCCATTGCTCTACAAGCAGCCAACGTAGAGAACGCTGGGCAGGCGTAATATGATCATGGGGCTGGCCAAATAAGTAAGCAGCCGCGCTGCTTCATTCTGATCGAGCTGGAAGAGACAGATAAGGACGGCCAGCAGCCCGTAGAAGAGGGAATGACGATAATTAAGCCTTGCCGTCACCAGGGCATGGGTCACTGTTGCAAGGTCAGCCTGGGATAAATAAGGGCATAGGTAATCGTGAACCATGTCTGACACCTGACTTTTCAGGGACAGAATGTCATTGAAAACGATGCTCAAGTTTTTACTTGGCTCACTACTTCTACCCAGACCCCATCAGCATGTAGGGAGCCAAGGGAGACAAGAGCATCCTTCTATTGGCTGCCCCACCCCACCAACATCTTCCCCAGACTGAGCATGAGCTAACCCTGACGCATCCAGCCGACTGTATCACTCAAGTGTTCCTCCAAGACAGAGGCCGAGATGGTAGGGGTCACAGGGAAAGAGATATACAGTTGTTTGGTGAAGGTGGCTTAATAAAAGGAGCCAGAGGCATGTAAACCCAAAGGAACTTTTGGTTTGAGAGTCTGAAACTGTCCAGGGGTTGGGATCTACAGTTCACTGTTCACATATTTACAACCCCCACCCCCTTTTTTTTAAACCTGTTTATACAGGGCCCAGCACGATGGGGTCCTGGGCTTGGTCAAGGACTCCTAGGAATTAACTCTATGAATATAATAATAATCCTCTTTATAATATTAAATAATAATAAATAATAATCATAATAATACTATATGGCCTCTTTCAGTCCTCTAGATCAGGGCTCACCACTTCACTGTTCCCTTCTCTGCCTCTAGCTCTCCTGTTTCGTTACATACCTGATACTTGAGGGGTTATGATGATGGACTTAATCTGAGTCAACAGTGTGGCTGCTAAAAAGGTGACTGCTGTTTGCGGTTGCGTTAACAGAAGTATTGTCTGTACTCCAGTCAGGCCTGATCAGGCCTCATCTAGAACTTTAAGAAGAATTAGATAAACAAAAAACCTACGGTTTTACAAACTTAGTTAAGGCAGATTCATACCAAGCAAACTTTAACAAACCTAGAAATTGTGTGTTAAGGCTCTTGCCTTAACTTCCACACCATGTAAGCAGTAAAGATGTTGTATGGCTTCGCATACTGTCCTCGCTTACAATTTAGGCTCCATGAACCCACACATTGCCTTGGTCTTTCAGCTCCGATCCTCTTCCTTTGCAGGTTGGGGGCAACACTAAAGCTGAACAGAATGTTATGTAAGTGTTTAATAAGAATTTGGGTACCCGTTTACATTAAATGCATGTAAAGGCCAATGGAAGGAATGGAGGAAACATTAATCCTAATTTGGAATTAAATTATATCACATTAAGTGTTTCTGAAATAATACAATGGAGATGCATCTTTGGGGGGGGGAAGAGGATGTGGAATAACAAAGACAGCAGGGAGGGACGGTGGAATGACAGGGAGGAGGATATAAGGATGAAGTACAGGAGGAAGGAACTTGGTGGAATAATAGGAGGAATGACATAAGAAATTAGTAGAATCTTGAGATTGTTGGTGA
>QEPC01008296.1:2537142-2589632 GCA_003113815.1 Sphenodon punctatus | reverse complement strand
ACCCACCTAGTTCTGGAGGGAAGAAGGAGCTGGCTATTGCCAGTTCTCTTAAAGCTGTACACGCATATGCCACACTGAGCCCCCTTCCTGGTCCACCAGACCCCTTCTGTTCCCTTCTCTTGCTTCCTCGGCCCCTTCCCCTCACAGACCCCCCAGCCCCGCCACCTCATCCAGCTCCTCTTTCCTCCTGCTCCCTCAGCAAGCACAAGTGCTTTTTAAATGCCAGGGACATCTTGACACCTCATCTAACATGAAATATTGGACCAAAGCACATACTTAGCATACTCAATATCTGTCCTATGCAGCCATCTGTGACTATAAGTGTATGCTCACAGAGAAAACCCCGTCAACTTCAGGGTTGCAAGCCAGAGGAATTTGCCCCAGGGAACTCCACTGAAGTCAATTAAACTCTCAATACAGAACGTTAGCTCCGCCTTAACTAATGGAGCCACTACCGTGGCTCCATAATACTGACAAGACAGAAAAAGTTCAGAGGACAGCAACAAGGATGATAAGAGACCCATGAAGAGACCCATGTTTAGCCTGGGAAAAAAAAAAAGGTTAAAAGTGTGTGGGTGTGTGTGTGGGGCATGGTTACAACTTTCAAATATGTAGCAGACTGCTAGAAGCAAAATGGTGCCCATGGTTCTCTCTGGTTCCTGAGGATAGTTCTAGAAGGAATGGGTTTAAATTAAAGGAGAAAATATTTAGGATAAACATCATGAGGAATTTTCTAACCACCAGGACAATTAGGTAGTGCAATAATTTGCTAAGGCAGGTTGTGGAGGTGCCATCACTGGAAGCCTTTCTCAAAAGGTTAGACACCTCTCTCAGGACTGAGCTGCTTAATGACAGAGGGCTGAACTAGATAATCTTTGCGGTTCTTTCAAACTCTATGATTCTACTTCTTACCCTCTACCCCTCTTTTCTCAAAATGCCTCCTACCTGCCCTGTGCGCCAAACAAGTTTTTTTGTTAGCTGCTCTGCTCCCTTTGCCGAACCAAACTGCGGGTCTCCTTCCATGATGCACTCAATGCCTGGAATTAAAGCCTCCCAAATAATACTTCCCAAGGGCTCTACCTACCCACCTTCTCTGTTCTAAGTAGTTAAACCAGTCTCTGTTGTTTTGCATTCTGCGTTTTAATCGACACTGCAATAACCTTCACCTTTTACAGGCTCAGATCTTCCAGAAGGACACAAATTTGCCTGGCACACGTTCCCTCCAGCTCAATCAGTGCATAATGATAGCATCTTGTACGAATGCTAGTAAGCATAGGTGCTTCCATACTTATCTCTGTCATGCTATTGATTGGTTTTTCCAGAGGGAGAAAAAGGCAACAAAAGTGTCCATCTGCAAAACAAACACTTTTGAACTCTAAAAAACTCATCAGTCTGGCCTTGAATAGGTAGATACAGTTACCATGGTATTTGCAACATTCCTTACACGTATGCAGCATTTCCCCAAACCTCAAAGGTGGAGGGCAATACATCCATGATACTAACAACCCAAGCTAGTGCCATCAGCAGGAATAGGAAGAGGGTGAAATGAACCCCATTGAGCTGACCTGACCTGAACTCTATCATTAGGCAACCAGGCTGGCTCATGAAACTGCATTTTAAATTAGTCCACGTGACTGAAAGTGCTGTCAGTACATAGTATATGTTACCCAAAGAATGATTGCAAACACCAGTCTAAGAATGCATGTGTAATGTTCGCCTTTCCCCCATGAACAGGGAATTCAGAAGAGTGCATTAACTCTTGGTAAAGCTTTTGCCCAGTGTATACAGAGTAGGGGTGGGACACTGGGGAGAATACCGGATACCGCATACCGTATTTTTAACATTGGTCGTGGTACTGATTTTTTACATAGTGGCTATTGTCTTCAATGGCCGCAATATAAAAAATCCAGTACCGTGGCCAATGTTAAAAATCCATTATGCCGGTACAGGTAAATATTGGATTAAGTCGATACACCCAAATACCAGCAATATCGGATCTCGGGAGAACCAGAATTCCCACCCCTAACACAGAGGATTGTTTTTGCCTACAGCCATGATGTGGGGCTCCCTTAAACAACAACAATTAAAGAGAACTGAATTAAAGAGAACGCCAGACAGATCAGAAACACCAGAAATGGCAACATAGTCTGACAACCGAAACTGAAAACAGCCATTCTGGGGGCACCCGCAAGGAAGATAGAAAACAAAACGGTGGGGGAGGGCAGGGGGAGCAAAGCATCTTCATTTGGCATTACCCATCATTTATTCATCAATGATTTGTGATGTGTTCTCACTTTTGAAACACTCCTTCCTGGCAGCCACCATAACCTAATTATATGTATACTCCATATATATATTACTCCAAGGAGGTGACATTTTCCCTGACAGAAAGAACAGAGGGACCACACTTAAGAAGCCCAAGAAAACTACAACATATTTCTGTGGTGGCTTGTAACTCCGTCACTATTTTAACTTTCGTTTTCTGCAAAAGCTCTTACATGTTGATAGGCATCGACCTGCCTTATGTCCAGGGCCACATGTTCACTGCATTTCCCCCATTACCCTGGGCCCTTGCCTATGGCTAAGCAGAATGACTGGAGACTTCCCTTCAGAATATTACAATGCTTTATTCTGGAGTATTATAATTCCTCCCCAAATCATATGCTTTCGAGATGTATGTCAAGTTGCTAAGCCAAGCCATAGGAGTCCATCTCAAGAAAGTCAGCCACTATAATAGGCTCTGTTTCTTCATTGTACTTACTGTAGTAGATGGAAATTTGTCTATGTAGAGTGTGTTATTAATTGTTTTACAAGAGACAATGCTTTATGGCTGAATAAAGGCTCTTGAGAGTTTCTATAGTGAACTAAAACGAGACAAAGATTTATCTCGCTGTATGCGATTTCGGGAAATTAATTTCTACTGGAGAAAGAATGGAGCCTATTGAATAAACGCTGTCACTACCTGATGGACTAAAAGCTGCTCTTTCTCCTTCAAATACAGACATCTGTGCCAAATGCTGTCAATTAACTTTAGTATTAACAGTCACTAAATGACACCTCTCAGCTGGCTTATATGGGAAAATATACTTTTAAAAAGAGCCCGAAAAAGGGAAATAAGAAGTATTATTAGCTGTTTGCTAAACCCGTTTCTTTCACCTGCTGGCGTTCCTTCGTTTTAAGCATCTTTTCACAATTACCTCACTTGCTCCATCTGAGAAGAACCACAACCACCTAATTAACGATCCTGAAATTTACTGTTTGCTAAATTAAGTATTCCTGTCTGAAACATATTATTTTGTTTTACCTGGGTCTTTGCAAGAGAAGTGATACGTCCAGAGATTTCAATGTTGGCGATTCCCTTCAACCAATTTATAGCCTGATTTTACAACAACCCTCTTTAGTAAAGTAAGCGGTAATGAAAAATGGGTGATTTTCTGTGATACGGCCTGAGAAGCAAATGTGCTGACTGAGTTCCAGCATTGTGTAACTTTCTGGACATGATTCAAGCTGCTGGTTTCAACCTATGAAGCCCTGACTGGCCAGAGCCCCAAATATCTGAAAGACTGCCTCTTCTCTCATGTCCTGCCATGGCATCTGAGGTCAGTTGGGGGCACCCTCTTGTGGGTTCCATCTGTTCTTCAAGATTGTACAAGTTGGGCTTAGACGAACCTCCAAGGCAAGCTAGTTCCATTGTTGTGGGGCAGCCACCGAGAACAACTCTCTGCATGCCCTGATTTTATGAATTTGAAGGGCAGATACTACCTGTAAGAGGGCATTCCCAGCTGACCTCAGAAACGGTGAAGGGACATGAGGGAAGAGAGGTGATCTTTCAGATATCTACAGCCCAACCCCAAATCAGGACAATTTTCCCTTTGTTCTCTCAGCAGACACTCTTTCCTCTGTACACTGGTTGCCTTTAGACATTACATCAACAGGTGTCTGAATGGATGTTTTGACCTGGATATGAACACCGGTTTGGCCCTGTGTTTACCATGCGGCACTGCTTAGACATACAGCCCATCATGGGGCAAATTGGTGTTTTGCTTGCCACCTGATCTCAGCACAGAAGCGCTGTCACCTCATTCCCCATGTTGTACCTGCTAACACGTCACATGATATCATTAAACACAACGTTGGCCACGTGTTCAGCCAGAATATGCAAATTGTTCTTGGAATGCAATGGTGTTCACATCGTGTGTTCAATGGGTGGCCAAACTGGTGTTGGGATTGTTATGGTGCTTACACACAACAGCCAAACATGTGCTTAGGGGTTTTGACACCTGATCTTTGTTATGTCTAAAGACACCCATTGTAGCCCTGTAGCTGAAGCCCAGGTGAAGCACTCAACACTAGAAGCTCCTTTTCTGCTCTCAAAAGTCAGGGAGATGGGATTTGGACATTAATACAGCCCCTGTTGAAAGATCAGGGGGATGCATACCCCTAGCTCCCCCTATAATTATGCTCCTGGCATTGGCTAATCAAGCTTTCTTGCAATCTGTTAGTGCATAGGCTCTGCAACTATGGGTGGTGACCTAAGGGAAGTCATGTCACCTGTGGATGGGGTTGCAATCCAAGTTGACGGACTTTTCATGTTGGTTGGTTTTTTTTGTGGCTACCTGGAATATATTTCAGGCTGCTTTTAAACAAGGAGCGCTGAAGCGCCTCCTCAACGGCACATTAAAGGAAAGCCACCGGAAGTGATGTTCTCCCCGTTGCCGGCGGCGGCGGCGACTGGAGACACGGGGCTTTGGACTGGAGCGTTCTTAAGACTTCAATTATCAGGCTTAAGAACGCGCTGCTCCAAAGCCCCGTGTCTTCAGCCGCCGCCGGCAATGGGGAGAACGTCACTTCCGGCGGCTTTCCTTTAATGCGGTGTTGAGGAGGTGCTTCAGCGCTCCTCGTTTAAAAGCAGCCTCA
Organism: Sphenodon punctatus; assembly: GCA_003113815.1. NCBI lineage: Eukaryota > Metazoa > Chordata > Lepidosauria > Sphenodontia > Sphenodontidae > Sphenodon > Sphenodon punctatus. The sequence continues at coordinate 2,584,715 of QEPC01008296.1, read as the reverse complement.
GTCTCAAAATGGGGTCATTGTGTAGCCTAGAAGATGAAGTGTTGGATTTGGGAGACTGTTCCATCTTAACCATATGTTCACTGGGCGGCCTTGGGCAAATCACCCTCTCAGCCTCAGCTCCCCATCCGTAAAATGGGAAGACTAATGATTTACCCCACAAAGCTGTTGTGAGGGTGAACTAGAGAGACTGTAAAGCACTTTGAACATTTAAAGCATGACTGAAGTGATAAATAACAACAGAGGCATCATGCTTGTGAGCCACTGAGCTTGTGATGACAACGGGCATTTTTACACAGGTGCCCCCCCTGCTCGGTGTTCCGTCGGGTGTTGGGGGGGCATCTGTGTAAACAGCCGGCAGTGGGTGGGGGGATGGGGGTGTGCTGGGGGTGTGCCCGTGTAAACACCATGGGCAGGGGGTGTTTGTGTGTGCAACTGTGCATGCTCCTGACGCACACCCACCTACACCCATCACCCACCCAGGGGGCCCTCTGGAAAACTGGAGGAGGCCCCGTGGGTGGAGGTGGGTGGGTGTCTGTGTAAACAGCCACACACTCATTTCCACCCACTGTGGCCAAACACCCATCCCCTCACCCACCTCCGTCTGTGTAAAAACAGCCAACCTCAGAAAGGTAAGAACTAAAAATAAACACATGAATACTTATTTATATAGCTCTTTAAGTGTGTAAAGCACTTTACCATAATAATCTAATTGATCCTAACAATTTCTCTATGGGTAGGTAAGAGGTCTTAATCCTATTCTACAAATGCATACCCTCCAACAGGACCTTGTGCCTGGTACATTAATAGGTTTTGTTATCTTAAACTAAGCTCCCCTCATCGTTGGGTTTGTAATGGTTTCACAAGACAATGGGGGTCATTAACACCTCATTAATTCTGCTGGAGAATGAGCTAGTTGAGGTGAAAGGAAGTGAAACTCAAACTCAGATTGTGGGCTCTGACTCATTCATTGCTAGAGAGCGGGGGTAGGGCACCTTTTCTTCCTTTTACAAAGGGGTTAAGCAGGGCTGTCAAAGAACAAACAAAGGGAACACTCAGTCAGGACAGGGTTGAAAAGTAAGGCCCTTTTCACAGACACTCTAACACTGATAAAGTGGGTGTTACATTTTATTATACATGTTGCAGGGCACCCATAGAGCACACCTGCAGTGTGTATAATAAAATGTAACACCCATTTTATCAGTGTTAGAGTGTCTGTGAAAAGGGCGTAAAAGAGATAGGAAATTGTGAGTGTGGTTGTGAGAGATGATTCTTTAGGGATTGTCACTGCTTCCATCTGGGATTTTCCAAGTGTCTTTCAAACAAAAATGTGAAAGCCAAAGTCAGTGCACCCATCTGAGAATGTTGACTTTTTAATAGGCTGTATGTGTGCAGGACTGATGGTTGAAGAAACTCAAACATTTGTGTATGTACACAAAACCTCTCACACAGACATCCTTTTCCCCCAGCTCAGCCCCAAAGATAGACAGTGCCAGGCTATTACAAGTTTTCATATAAATAATAGTAATAATAACGAATACATGTACATTTATCAAAATTAGGGATGGCAAGAAGTGTATCTATTTCTCTACGGCAAATGTTGGAGGGTGTGCAAATGAGGGAACTTAACCTGAAAGATGGTCACTAGCCACAGGCCGTTGAGTGAATCCATGGTCAATTGGGAGTTTGAACCCAGGTCTCTAAGGCTTCAAGGCTCTTTCCATTCAACCTCCCATTTCTTTGCAAGTTATACTGGAGATTTCACAAAGCCAGTCTCACTCTGGCAAAGTTGCTATTTGCATCAACGAAAGTTTTATATAAGCAAGGACTGAGAAGTCACTGAATATCATTGGGGGAGGAGGGGACTCAGGCACCTATTTCTCCAACACTATTGTGTTGTCATTCAGTGGGAGTTAGGCTTCTTGGTGCCATTTGTGCCTTTGCAAAATCTACATCAAGAGATCATTTATTGCATTGACTGTGTAGCAGGGGGGTCTTCCAAGGGCCACATGGGACACTGGGGTCTCATTCTGGGAATTAGCTCATCCCACTGCCACGCCTCTTCAGCCCAAGCCTTGGCTGAATCCTCCTCCGCTCCGAGGAAGGGGGTACCCTGTGTGGGGTACCCCACACAGGTTTAGTCCAGAGGGTATTAGTCTACAGTCCTTTATTAGACTCCATGTCCAGTGTAAAGAATCCCTGGGGCTGCCGGCTGAGTCGCCTCCACCCTGCAGGCCCAGGTCCATCTCTCAGGAGCACCACAATATCAACCCCCAAAGTCCATCCAGCAAGGCCTCAAAGCCCCAGGCTCTGGCCAAGCCTTCCCCAGGCAAGAGGCTCCCTCCTGGCCATAGCCTCTAACACTTGCCTGGTTCTCCTTCTCTTCAGCACCCTGGAGAGCACAGAGTGGACAGCTTCTTCCAGGGAGAAGTTGCTCCTTCAGTTTCCTACAAGAGACTACCCTCTTCTTTGCCTTGCCTCTCCTTATATCCCAGCAGAGTGGGCGTGGCCAGACTTCTAATCCTTCAGCCTTAAAGGGCCAGTGTCCTGCCCACTCTGACTCAAGGTCTCCCAGCCTGTTCCCTTCACAGGCTGGTCCCAAACTATGGGGCTGGCTCTGCGATGCCCCTATGCGTGGTCAGCCCTCTGGCTGGCCCATGCAGCCCTCTTCTTAAAGGGGCAGCAGCCTCCAAGGACTGCTCCCTGCTACAGACTGAATGAAGGGAACCAGACTTCTTGGACAGACAGATAAATAATTACAAGCTTCTTACTATAAAACTATGAAGGAAGCGCTCAGTCACGGAAGATTCAGGGAAATGAATAATAAACTTGCCTTCCCTAGCATGCTTGTTGCTACAACACAGGCCTAAGTTGCCAAGGGCAATCACAGAGTTATGGAGCAGCATCTATGGGCTTCTCTGAACAGCACTGCCTTTATATAGTGTCCATTAGCGCACTATTAGCTCAAAACACAATTGAAGCTCTTCCCCTATTTTGTCCTACATGAAGCTTCAGCTAAAAACCCAATCAGCATGTGGTCCATGAGAAATTAAAAAAACCCAGAGGTTACAAATCTTAAGAAATAAAAAGCTACGCACAAGAACTGATGTATCTTTATTGAGGTGAGGATGGTTCATTGCGGAGCAAGAGGAGAACATAAAACATGGTGTGCTTTAAACAGATCATCTCACTGATGGGAAATAACCAGCCATCCTATTTCACAATGACCCTTCTCAAAACGATTGACGAAGTGTATCTAATGAACCTTTCCTCATTAACAGCTTTTGCCCAGTCCTTCTGGATTGCCAGACTAGACGAGATCGATTTCAAATTCCTTTTCTGCCACATCTATGGGAAACCTTGCACAGAATAATCACACTTGGCCCCAATTCTAATGTTATGTCATAACGGACTGGAAAGTTATTAGAATTCTTGGCTACACTTGAATGTGTTTTTTTAAAACTAAAGGCAAAAATCTGATGACTTCCAATGTCCAGGTTTCATTAATACTGTGAAAAGAAAATTGGAACTGCAGGCTCCTGGGGTGTTTGTGAAATTGAAATTAGCACAGACTTCCTTTTAATTTTTTTGTAAAGACCTGCTTAGTTTGTGCTCATGCTTTCACACAAGCCAAAGAAGAAGAAGAAAAAAAGGGGCAGGATATTATTTGCAAGACAAGAATGTTTAAATACTGCATTTGCAATGAGGCATGGAAGTAATTATTTCTATGACATGCACTAATTTGCGCTCTGCATGCTTTTGCTCTGGACCAGCGGCAAACTGTTTTCAGGGACTCGCATTCTGCTGAATAAATTTCTCTGGCTTCAGGAATTCACTGCAGCTCACATATGCCAGACAGGTTGGTACCAAACTTAACACTAGCTACTTGCATTGGTTTTAAACCCACATTTGGCCAGTATGGGTGTTTTCAGATGTGATGGTGCTCAGCACCATCATGCTTTAATCCTGCCACTCACACTTTAACTTCGGGCAGGATTCCGTCCGGGGGCCAAACAAGAGTGACAGCGGCCTGGACCAGGGTGACATGCAGACATGCGTCTGCACGGGCCACCCCCATCCCTGACAGGTGGCCACACTGGCCTATAAGGCCACCATGGCTGCTCAGAAGCACTGCGGATGCGGACCAGGGTAAGAGTAAGTGGGCCATCAAACGAGACCCCAGTCCGGCGTTCACTGCACGCATTTAGCCCTTGCTGTTCCTTGGCGATGGTCCCGAGGAACAGCCTGGGCTAACCAGTGCCACGGCCTGTGCAAACCCGGGTTCCGGCGCGGGCCAACATCTGGTGGCTGTTTTCAGCTGTGATGACAGTACGGATTTCCATGCTTGCAAAGTGTGGAAATCTGTGCTATCATCACATCTGAAAACACCATGTCTGTTTGCAAAACCATGCAGACTTGTTGTTTGGGATCTGCTGCCACTAGCATGTAGCTGCTTTTACATCTAGAGGTGTGCACTGCCCGACTACTGGCTTTGCGTCAGCCAGGGATAATAGAGCTCTGAGTATTGGGAAGGGCTAGTCTAGTTCTTGCACATCTTCATAGCGCTTCTGGTGAGTGGCAGGGTGAAAAAAACAAAACCAAAAAACAGGCAGGGGCAAGGGATGAGGGAAGTAGGTGGATTAAAAACAGCCTTTCCATTTTTTGTAGAATTGTTCTGCAAAAACCATTGTCAGCATTTTCATCAGAATTCCGATTGTTTTGCAAATCAGTCCTACTCCGCTCATCCCCTGCCCCTTTGTGTTTGTTCTTTCTTCCAGCCACCCCAGCAATAGCACCACCATTTTGTGTACAGTCACCATTTTGCATATGTGCAGAACGGCTGAACTTTTTTCAGTCATTCTGGAGAACAAAAATCTACACAAACGTTCATTCTGATTTTTGTTTGGACTAATCAAACTGAATAGTTCTGTTGAAAACAGAATCTGGTTGGGAACAAAGTATCGTCCCTAGAGGAGAGTGAGAGGAAAGAACTGGGTGTGAGGGGGAGGGGTGCTTTCATAAGGAAGGGCTTGGGTGTGTGTGTGTGGCTTTCCCAGCTGCATTTTCTTTGGAATGAAGCTTTGCCCAGCCATTCTAGTGGTTTCTCTTCTAGGACTGCAGGCTCTTTGTCATCCTGGACATATTAAGAAGAATATACCGGTAGGTCAATTTGTAAGATTACGGAGGAATAATACCTCCTTGGTAAATTTCAAGCTTCAAGCGAAGGAGATGAAGGCTCAATTATCAAGTAGAGGGTATCCCAGGGATTTGATTCAGAGAGCATATTGGAGAGCCTTACAGACAGATAGAAGATGACTTCTTTTCCCTAAAGGTAAAGATCGTAGTGTGGACAAGATGGTGATACCTCTGGATTTTAGTCCACTGGCATATACGATCCAATACATTATACGTAAACATTGGCATCTGTTAGAATCTATCCCTAGGTCTGGTCTGTCTCCCATCTTTGCCTTTAGGAGAAGTAAGAATTTACAGGATCTCATAGTACATTCAAGAAAACACAAAAGCATCCCCTGCCTAGTGAGTTATTAGGTAATAGGAGGTGTGGACGATGCAGTGTCTATAGATTTAATATGGGTAATACATCTTTTCATTCTTATAGTTTGAAACATCCATATCAGATTAAGTCTAGTTTCTCCTGCTTGAGTTCCATGGTGATCTATATTATTCAATGCACGTGTGGATTAAATTATGTAGGTAAGACCAGGCGACAAGTTAAGGTTAGGATCATCGAACATAGGTCCAATATTAGGTGCAATAAGGAGAATGAACCTTTGGTCCAACATTTTATGGAGCTTAAACATACAGCAAATGATATTAAGTTTTGTTGTATTGATTCTCATAAATCCGAGCAGGGTCTCCTACAATTGGAGGCAAGATGGATTATGAGACTAAAAACACTGCTACCATATGGACTCAATGAGGGTATGGAATAATAGTGTAATAGAGACCCAGACTGGTGTGCCTTTTTAGAAGTGGCAGAATTTAGGTTGTTTAGCAAGTTGGCTTTATTTACATATAGATATGTTAATAATCTCTGTTGGTATGAGAACAATGTTGTGTACATGATATATGGAGAAAGGAGAGGAGGAATTAAAGAATTTTGGAGAAAAGAAAGAAGAAGGAATAAAGAATGAAGGAAACGCCGTTTTTAGACGAGCGCGGCGGCGCCCGCGCTTGTTTTCAAAAAAGCCGGCAGCCCGTTCCACACGAGACGCTGCCGCCGAATACGCGCATGTGCGGCCGACGCGCATCCATTTCTGGCCGCGTATGACCAGCCTCGATCGCCGACCCGGTCAGTTCGCGCCCGGAAATGGATGCGCGTCGGCCGCGCATGCGCGTATTCGGCGGCAGCGTCTCGTGTAGAACGGGCTGCCGGCTTTTTTAAGAAACAAGCGCGGGCGCCGCCGCGCTCGTCTNGGACTGTCATTTTGGGGCTGATGTAGTAAATTTGTTTTATGTAATTGTTTGAGGTATCCAAGCTAAGGGGCACTGTTGGTATAAGAATGAAGTTTTTGAATGGGGTTTATAGAGAGAAGAATGTGGTAGATACATTGAATGAGAAGAAATTAAGAAGAAAAAGAGAACAGCATTATTTATGGTAGCAATTGGTTTGATGTTTTGAGGTATTTATCTGTTTTAACCTATATTGATTGGATATTTATGAGATTATTTGCAAGGGAATGGAGGTATTTTGAAATAGCCCTATGGATGAGATAATAGTGTAAGTGCAATCCCTTAGGGATTGGATAGCAATTACAATCAGAGTGTTGCTAAAGAAGACCAGGATATCTGGGTCAGAAACACAGTTGTGTATATCATGGATGTTTTTTTTCAATGGGGAATATATACCTGTATACAGGTTTTATTAGGGGAGTTTAGACTTCCTGATGGCTGTATTATAACTCTGACTGTATTTGGTATCTGTATTAATGTGGTGTGTCCTTATATGTTAATTCTGTTATACATCAATATATGTCAATTCTTGGTCTCCATGGGTCTGTATAAATAAATGAATAATTGTTTTTAGAAGATTTGGCATTCCCTTGTATCCCCCTGAGGTTGTGGTATTTTTGGTAGCCACAAACACACAGGGGTATAACAGTTCCACTAACCACATGCCCAGGATGACATAATGAATTTCAACCTAGGGTGGATTTGACCATGTTTATCATGACCTGTGGTAACACTTACAGTGAAACACATCACAGCATGCTGCCCATAGGAATGGCAGTGAGGAAGAAACAACCTCTCTCCCAGAACTGGGTGTGTTGCAACAAGGGATATCATGGGCTACACTGTCAGGATGCAGCTTCGTGCCCATTAGTGGCCAGCCCTCCCACACCACTGTGTCCGCCTGCTTTGGGCCTGGCCAGTCCCAGGAAAGGCTCTTTTACTTTGGCCAGGCCACATTCTTCCAGTTTGTCACGACCCCTGCTACCCTCTCCAGATTCCTTGTTGGTTGCCAGACAGGATATAAGGCTGGCCTACAGTAACAGGAAACTGGGTGGAGCAACTCCCATTGCTGCTTGTGTTCTAGGGGTGGTTCAGATTGGATGTTCTGAGTCTGAGAAAACTGTTTAATCAGATGAAATTTTTTTGATTGATTCTGGCAAAACAGAATCAGAATGTTTGTTCGGCATTTTGCCGGAAATGGACTGAATGACTGGATTCTGTTGGAAAAGGAATTTGGTCAAAACCTAAATTTCACCCCTTCCTCCTTGTTCTTACTCTGTCTTGTCCCTAACCCTACCTCTGTTCTAGCCCTTTATCCCTAAACTTGCCTCTTGTTTCCCCTCTCTCATCCTGTCTCTTGGTCCTGTGACCCAACCCCACTATCTGCCCACATTCCGGAAGTCCTCCACCACCTGACCCTCACAAGTCCTGGCCTGCAGATATCAATGGGTGTTAACACAAGTGATGGTGGACCACCACCGACACAACACAATCTGGACCAGGAAGCCACGGCAACTGGGTCCATCTGCGGAACAAACAGCTGCAGGTGCCATTTTGGAAAAGGTATTTTTAATTTTATTAACAAAAACAAATGAAAGCAAATGACAATAGTTTGCTTATTCATCTGTTTTCATATCCTTATGTATGGAAATGAATGGTCGTTTATTTGTTTACATACATTTTATTTAGTTATTTATTATTTATTTATTTTCTTAGATTTATAGGCCACCCCTCCTGCTACTGCAACTCGGGGAGGCTCACAACATATTAAGAATATAAAAATATTAAACAACAAGGCTCTGTCCTTGGCCCTCTTCTCTATCTATACCCTGTCCCTAGGCAAACTCATTGGCTTCCAATATCACCTCTACGGTGATGACACTCAACTCTCTCTCTCTGCTCCCTCTCTCTCTCTCTCTCTCCATCTATTCAAGCTCGCCTCAGCAGCGGTCTCTCTGACATCTCTACCTGGATGTCTCAACGTCAACTCAAACTCAACATGGCTAAAACTGAACTCCTTATCTCCCCCTCTCATTCTTCCTCTCCCTCTTCCCTGTCGATCCCTACATTGACTCTGTTGACAAATCCTGTTGCTTCTCCCTCCATAACTTTGATAAGATTCACCCTTTTCTCTCTGTCTCCTCTGCCAAAACCCTTGTTCATGCCCTGGTCATCTCTCGCCTCGATTACTGTAACTTCCTTTTCACTGGCATCCCCCGTTCTCACCTTTCTCCCCTTATCTCCATCCAGAACTCTGCTGCCAGGGTCATCCACCTTGCCCGTAGCTTTGACCATGTGCAGCCCCTCCACGCCTCTCTTCACTGGCTCCCCCTTCCTAAACAAATCCTGCACAAGCTCCTAGTCTTCACCTATAAAGCTCTTCACAACCTTGCTCCCCCCTATCTCTCTGCGCTAATTTCCCTCCGTGCTCCAGTCCGTGAACTCCACTCCTCCTCTGTCCCCTCTCTTGCCCTCCCACATGTCTCCTGATCCCCTAACTGCCTTCGTCCCTTCTCCCTAGCTGCTGTGATGTATCGAACTCCCTCTCTACCCACATCCACCTCGCCCCCTCCTTTCGTACTTTCAAATCCCTCCTCAAGACCCACTTCTTCTGCTTTGCCCTCCCCTACTCCTCGCTCCTGTCTTAACTCCTGCTGATACCTTCCATCCAGTACAACCTGTTACCTGAGGTCGGTGTACTTATATCCTCACCACACGGACCAGTCAGTCATCATTCTCGATGTAACCAAGCCAAGCACATGCACCTGGGACCTTGCATCTCTGTGACTCTTACACCCCTTGTCTCTCCCTCTGTTCCCCTTCCTTCGTCTTCCCCCCACCCCCTGTCTCTCACATGGTAAGCCCTAGGGCAGGGACCATGTCCATTCTATTACTTTGTAAAGCACCAGGTACATTGCTGGCACTATATGCTTGCTAATAATAATAATAAAATAATAACATCAATATAAAATAAACACAAAACACAAAATAACCTAATTAAAAAAAACCTGATTAAAATACAGCAAAATCCCCAGTGGAGATAAAAACCCTAAATACAAGAAACCAATACAAATGCACACCTCTACTGTCCATGCATCCTTTAGGATTTCAGGGGCATGGATGGCCTTCACAGTACTGCTATTGATGTATGTGTACAGGGTTAGGTGAGGATTTCTCTAATGGTCTGCAATTAGTTTTCATTGACAACAGTGCATTATGTCTGGATTGTGCCTGAGGAATGAGGTTGCACTTGAGCCATCCAGGGCATCCCAAATTCATTCCTTGATACAAGGCTAAAATGTTTTAGAGAATTTTAAAAACGGTTCTTGTCAGGGGCATAGCTAGGTGGGAATGGGCCCTGTTGCAAAAGGTGGAATGGGTTCCCTACTGGGGCACTCTGTTCCAGTGTGCATATGCATTCTACATGTGTGTGAGTTCCCCAAGATTGCGAGACCCAGTGTGACTGCACCTGCTGTACCTATTACAGCTAGCTATGCCCTGGTTCTTGTGATTCTCTCTTGTATTCCTCAGCCTTACAACCTAGATGTCTTACTTCCAATGAGTCCGATTCGGCGGAGGGCAGAAGGAGAGAACCATTTTAACTAATACAATTCAAAGACCCCAAAATGACCTAAAATAGGTTCTCTCTATAGAAAACTGTCCCAGCTTTAAAGTCCACTACCCTGACAGCTTCCAGAGCTACAAACAACTGCTAGGGGTCTCTCTGGAAAATCAGACATCTATCTCTTCTTTGCAATGGTACAAATGTCCAGTTTCTAGTTATGACCTCTCTCGATAATCACAAACACAGGCAAACTGCACAAGTCTTCTGGCTTTGAACTTAAGAACTGCCATGGTCATTCAGATCAATGATCCATTTAGCCCAGGATCCTATCTCTAAAAGTTGCTACTTCCACAAGTTTCAGAGGAAGCCAGAGGGCAAATTTTGAGTGGCCACGCCCAGGTTTTTGGCAGTTAGAAATGTAGGGATACCCTGAACATGAATGTCCATCTTCTAACTATTGGGGCTAAAACTGTTCATGGTCCTATCCTTCATTCATTCCACCATGCTTATGACTTCTCAATGGACTTCCTTGGCAGGAGTTTATTTTGAAATGGCTATCTTAAAAACTCTCACCCTTCAAACTATCCCAGCCTATAGGATATCTGAAGCAAAACAGATTTAATATGAACTCTTCAATAGTTTTGTCTCCCCACTACATTTTTCTGATTTTCTGCCAGTAAAATTACACCGGAATAGAACTGGTATACTATAGCAGGTTTTTTAAAATGAGATTCTACCTCACGTCTACCCAGTAACCACTCATCTGAACACCTGTTTGAAGGTGGTGCGGGGGGATGTGCACTCCTGTGACCCATGCAACACCCAATCATGGTCACTCATGGGACATTGCTGAAAAATCCAGAGTGCCCTTTGTGGGCAAGCCAAAAAAGTGTATAGCAACAGATGCCCACACATTCCCGACCCATAGGAACTGGGGCAGCCACCCACACCAGCAGACAGGTCTGTGGCCCGGCTGCCTCCCTGGTCCAACTGGCAGCCTTGCCGGGAGTTCTTAAAGGACACATGCATGAAATACAATACCACAGTGGCTCAAAGCACAGGCAACTCCTCCTCATGACGCATGAGAGGAGCCAATGCCATGCCGGATAGCCGCTTCCTGCATGTCTTGCTCAGTATGCATCTTCATTGTTGCTCAGGCATGCCAGCAGCTGCACCAGCTCCCGGGGTCATGAGCAGGAAGGGGTTATTGGCTGCTGAAGCTTCATGTTTCCATGTGCACCACGGTAGATGGTGGGCAGTTGGGTGGAGCTTGGGGTGGGGTGTGTGGCCAGGTGCAGGGGAGGGGGAACGGCTGCCTGTATGAGTTGTTTGCAGGGCTGGTCTATGGTGGCGGGAGTCCGTGGAGGTGCCTGCGTGGGGGCTGTCTGTTAGGTGGGGTGTGTGGGGAGGGATTCTAAGTGGCTGCTCTGCAGCCGTGCCACTCAAATGCCACAGACTCCCCCCTCCCCTCCCCCCCGCAAGCCTTGTTCATTTAAAAACACCCAGTCTTGTTATGGGCCCAGGTTAATATTTAAGTATCATTTCTATCAAAACAGCGTCATCCTTTAATATACCATCCAAGTACCGGTAACAAGAGCGAATGACAAAAGGTCTGTCTTTATAGACACACATAGACCACGATAATTGGCACTATTGTTTTGCTGCTGCTGGGACATTATTTGAGCCAAGCAATATAATATAAAAGAAAATACTTGCATTAGACAGCCAATCAGCTGGGAAAGTAATATCAAAGTATGGCTTGAGGGCAACAATGTATCTACATTAATTTTCCATGCACTTAAGCCTCCAGTAAAGCATCCTTTAATTTCAAAGTAGCTGGAACAGCTTAGTTATTTATTCCTAGCAAACGAAGCAATCTATAGTTTGATTCAAAAGAACATTGCGTAGAAAAGTAAGGCAATTATTTTAAATGAAACAACAGGAAGTCAACCAATAGAAGACATATAATTTCTCTCCTTTGTATAAGTCCTATCTAAAGGAAGTGTTGGGGTCCCCTATTCAGCATCTCATACAATTCCCATGAGAGATAATGGGAACCAGTCTACGGGCATGAGACTGGCTCAAACCCTATAAAACTGCTCCCTGCCCCCATTGATGACAACAGGTCCAATCTGGAACTCCACACTTAACTAGCCAAAACTCATGGTAAAAGAAATGGGAGTTTTAACTAAGTAAAGACAGTGAAGATTGGCCACAGTGTTTTAAAGGTATCATAAACTACAAACCTTAGATATAATTTTCATGGGTAGTTTATGGTTTCACCATCTTTACTGCATTACTTTAAATTTCTACAGTTTTCAACCAAATTCAACTTGCAAAGTAAAGCACAACACCTTCAAATTCTTTCTTTTAAGTAGTAGCTTAGTGCTCTTGAAAAGTGCACAGAAGCTGAATCTCAGTATTTACCTAAAGTCTGGATGGGTACAGCCCCCAAGCCTTTTGTCATGCAGCTCCTTTCCATTTCACAAATCTAATCCAAGGGGCCAAGCACCTATCCGCAAGTGTACTTCCTCAGCTCCTGCCTTCCAGAGAATGTATCTCAACCTCTCTCCTGTTCAGCACATGCCCTCATCTCCACTACCTCACCACTCCGAGCAAGGGCATAGCTATACTATGGGTCCCCATGCCCATGCGGAATTTGTGATTAGCACCCACTGAAGACTTTCAAAGTGCCTCAAGGGGGACCATTCCATCTTCTGCACCAGGGACTCTGCCAGCCTAGCTATATCTCTGACTCAGAATGCTCATTCTATTCCTCAGACCCAAGACCCCATTCCTCTTGACTCATTCTTCAGACCCAAGCATGCCCCCTTTCCTCAGAGAGCCCTTTCACCCTGTATATTGCAAAGTCACAGTTTGTCCCAAACCACAAGGCCTATTGGGCTAGTGTGGTTAAGCCAGACCAGCTTCTGTGGCCAGCCTGACATCTGTCCAACTTTGACTTTCCCAACCCAATGGATTAGGTATTCACTCACAGCTGGGTGAACTGGAGGCAGCTATCCAATGTGAGACCAAGAAGGACTTGATCCTACAACCCGCCTATCCCTGGACCTCCCCTCTTTCCGGAGACAGTGTAAGACCTGACCGGGCCTTTGGGAAGGGAGTTGGGTAGGGTGGCTAGGGTGGGGAATCTGTTTCTGCTCTTATAACAAGTTTAATTGAATTTTATTTATAAATTTTATGTCTTTGATTTTAGTTATTGAACTGTTTATATTTTTGCACTTTGCTGTGAGCTGCTCCGAGGTGCTGTGTGAGTAGAAGGGAGTGGGCAAAAAATGGATCAAAATAAATAAATAAACAAACAAATAAACAGACCTTGAGGATTGTAACCAAGTGACTTAGCCACTCAGCCACCATACCTGAACAGCCTGTGCAATAGGGGTTTAAAAAAAATTCCTGGCAAACACGTTTTCTCACGGAAAATGCATTATGGGAGTTGGAATCTCCACAGACTCTATCAAAAAAGAGCTCATCATTCTGGTTACAAGGGAGCGGGTGCTGAGTCTTTTTGAAAATACAGGTCCACATGAGTCCAATCTCTCCAAATAAGGAAGAAACAGAGCTAAATAATAATTAACACCAATTACTCTAGTTTTTAGAAATGTGTAATTCTATATATGTATTACATATGTAATTTATACTGAATATACTTATACTGGTTTGATGTATTAGTGAACAAAGAGCTTTATGGCTTTAAGTTGTATCGATTTTATCACATGGAGATGTGTTTGTATTTTATGTTATTATATTTTATGTTTGTTCCATGGCCGTAAATCTCTCTCTCTACGTATGTAATTTCGGTTGCAAACCCAATTAGAACCAGCACAGACGGTGAAATCTAGCGTTGAATGTTATAAAAATGCAGGCGTTTCTAGTATCACTATTTCTGAAGCTAGTGTAGCCTAGTGGGTAAGGTGTTGGATGGGGAACTTGGAGACTGACAATCAACACTTGTCTTGGTCATGAACCCTCTGGGTGGCCTTGGGCAAGTAACTCTCTCTCAACCTCAGTTCCCCATTTGTAAAATTGGAATAATAATGACCTATATTGAAAAGACAAGCTAGATAAAAGCTATGAACTACTTAGGCAGGACAATCCTCTGCCATTTAAGTCAATCGGTGTTTTGCTATAGACTTAAATGGCAACCTTCAAAGTGCTCTTGATAATGATGATGAATAAAAGCAAAAGGTTTTTTAATTATGGGATCTATACATTCAAACACTGCATGTTGTGTCACAGTGAATGTTATTATCGGTCACGCAACGAAGTTGCTCTATGTGGGATAGCACTTTGTCCTTTTGACAAGGCCACTGCCGCTGGTGGCGACAATGCACATTTACTTTAAAATCAATGCTGCACTTCATTCAATAATTGCTGTGCTTTGTGTGAGACTTGCTTCCCTTCCCCCGGAGATAACATTTCTATCTTTTATGGATCTGAGCTCTCTGCCTCATGTACTTGAAATGAATTAAATTTCTCTTGGCCTTTTGTTTTATTGTTGTTTGTGTATGTTTGAGGGGTAATATAAAATGTGTCACTCTGGATGCTGCTATGTTTGCCTTGGGTTCTGCAGCAGTCTTTAACGTTGCTCTTTTCTCTTCTCATATTCATCCATCATTTCTTTTTTCAAAAAAAGGTATCATTTAAATCTTATTTTTATTTAAAATCCCACCAGCCTTCAAAGTTTGTGGCTCCTGAGGGATGCCTGAGCTCCCTCTGTACTAACATCACTGAGTTCTGTGGAGGGGGTGATGTTTCCTAGGGGGAAACATATACGTGGGGACTTAGGAGGGAGACACCTGCTTTCTGGCTGCTTCAAAACAGCCAGCCTTATGACCGCCACAAAACCTTTGAGGAGGGCTGATGTGCTCCTGCTGTGCCCATAAACTCTCCCACAAAACAAAGTGAGGATTATATATCAAGTCCTTAATGGATTTCGAGTCCAATCTTCTTCCCAGTGCATAGCTCAGTGGAGCAAGGTACCCATAGTTTCTAAAAGTCTTTCCTTAAAGCTATAGAGGACAGTGCATGTAAAAAGGTTCCAGCTAGAGCAGGCTTGCACGTGAACAGAAAATTGGGTGTGTATGTGGGTTTTTTAAAAAGTCAGAACAGCGGGACTGCTGACGGTATGAAGGAACGTATGTTGCCCTGTTGCTCTCTGTGTGGTATTAGGTGCAGCCAGCAGTGCCTGCCACAGTGAATAATGTCTCACCTGGATGGAGGTAAGTGTCTCACCTGGATGAAGGCATCTCACCTGGTCCCTTGCTCTTATCAGAGCAAGCACACTGTGGCAGGACTTGGCTCCTGAAGATTAACAATATATGCCTTGCTCTTAACAGAGCCCACTGTGGCAAGGCTTGGCTTCTGGGCAATACACAACCATCACTTCAAAACTAAATTGCACATTCATCTTGAGTGTTGGTTGCGGGCTGCAATCGCATAGCTTGCCAGATCATGCAGCACTCTGCAAGAATCATTCTGCAAGATCCATATAGTTTTCTCAATCATTGTGAAAGAGCTAAGCTTTCGCACATGGGGAATCAAATCTCTCGCTCTCATTTCCGCCAACTTGGAACATAGCCACCAGAAATGGGCAAGATTGTCAATTCCACCTACTGAGCAGGAGCATAATCTTTGGTTGTAGGGAATCCTCTCCCAAGCTCCTCTTTGGGCATATGTCCCTACTTGATGGAATCTAACTTTAGTAAGTATCTCCTTATGGGGAAAATAACATATCTGGGATAGTTAGAGAGGGCCAACTCCCCTTTAATGAAAGGGGGGACACAGGGGGGCACACTTGAATGTACTTAGTCATGCCACATCCTTTTGTATGGATAAATCCTCGAACCTCTGATCTATAATTAATCTCTGTGAGGGGAGTTATCCGATCAAAGTGCATCCAGTATTCTCTTAGTCCTGAGTATAGGAAGAAAGTCCTAATAGCCATAAGCCAGGGAAACCCCGCCTCCCGTCTTCCCTCAGCCTCCAAGTAACACTTGTTTGGGAAATCTCCCTGGCACAAAGGCTCTGATTTTGGTCCAATAATGGATCATAGAGAGTCTTGCTCTGATTAGAATATTCACAGTCCCCGTTTCTAGTCTCACCATGGGCGCTGGGGTACCTGTATGCACTGCAAGTAGTTTCTAAGAAAAGCAGATTGAGCCTTTTCTAGCTCCTTCCTAGCCTTTTCATCACCACTCCAGATCTCTGCCCCATACAGCAATACTGCTTCAGTTTTAGCTTTGGCTGCTTTCAGAGCCTCAGCCAATGGCTCTCTCCTAAATCTATTGAAGAAAGCAATAATCCCACTTGTGGCTTGGACTGCTTTTGATTTGACCTTCTTGACATGAGGGGGCAACAAGGAAAGAAACTGCTAAAGAGAAACAGGTGGACAGGAATCAAGAGGGCAAGACAATCAGAGCTACCAGAAAGGGAAAGGGGGAACAGAGCCAGAGGGGGCAAGACAAGAAATAGGCCAAAGAGCTGTAGACCAAAAGGCTAGAGGGAAGACAGTAAGCAGACAGGATCACAGTCACAAGCGGATGTCCCGCAGCTTGCAACTGTTCTCATCAGGCCCTTTAGCCTGCTGGGAGCCAATGAGGAATCCAGGGGGAGGAGTCAAGCAAGGAAAGGCACCAGGCATAAAGGGGGAATGCTATATCAAGCCCAGTTGCCATATGGCGCTGGGGAAGCTTCCCTACCTACCAAGGTCAAGGTCACAGATTCAAGCCTGGACCCTGACACACGGTCACTCGGTCTTCTCAAGGGTCATTCTCAAGGGCTGCGCCCTTGTGCGCATCATTCCTTGGAGTGCGGCCTGCGGCGCTGCCACAAGCCTCAGTCCCATTTAAGGCTCTGCTGGCCAGAAATGGAATTCCTCCATTCCAGCATCCCAGCTGGTCACATGGTGGAGGCCGCCGTGCAGCAGATCCTCTGACGGGGGGCGCATGGGACACACTCCAGAGGCTCCAAGGGGCAGCGGCTCCCACACAAGTCCTGGGCCAGCTCTCCCCTAGAGCAAACTGACCCCTGGCTGCCGGCTCTTTCATGTAGAGATCCTTTTAGCTACGATGTCTGAGTTCAGTCCTTGGTGCTTTGGCCACAGGGGCAGCCATCACAATGGGTGTAAACAGACGGATGGCATCAGCCTGCTTCACCCCTGGGCTGGCTGGTCCATCTGAAGGTGGCCTGCCAGATGTTGGAGCGGAGAAGTTGGTGCCTCCTCCAGGGCAGTCCTACTTGCGATGCTCTGGAACATCCTGGAGTGTCACCAGTGGAGCGGGGCCAACCAAACCCAGGGCACCGGCCCAGAGTGGAGCTGCTGTCCATCTGCTCAGTGGACCCACGCTGCAGCTCCACTCCCAGCCGGCCATTGCCCCAGTGACACCATAGAGTTACGGGTGCCATCCTAGAGCATTGGGTGATTGCCTACAACTCTATGGGTGGGTGGGTGTGCTGCGTGGGTGGACCGTGGCCAAGGGAACCCGATAGGCCAGTCTAAAGTGGAAGCAGGTGGAGCTGGAAGCAAGAGGACATGGGAGTGCAGCCCAGGAGCAGCTCTGGGGGCAGGCTGCCCCTGAATCCATCTAAAAACATCCAGTGTGTGTGAAATGATGTGAGCAAGGTTATGCAGAGGCATAAACAGGCCACACTGTATACTGCGAGCAAAAGCAAAGGGAAGGGGCATTTCTAGGGATGTAATCCAGAGTCATCATAGTCAGATGGAGTTTTGCCATTTGTTTCAGTGGGTTCAGGATTGCAGCTTAAGTTACCTTAAAAAAACTGTACTTGGAAAAAGGTTTCTGTCCATTTCCTGTGCTTCCAGTTGCACTCATTGCAGTGCTTCCTTGTCATCGTACAGCACGTTTGCTGCTGGCTGCTGGGAAGCTACCATTTTACTCACTACTACATTTGCCACCTCTCTGAATTTGCCCGGAGACACCAGCTTTGCAGTCTCCAGGCTCTGAGGGAAGCCCCAATTTTTTTCTGGATTGGTTAGGGGTGACCCCAGTTACATAATCCAGAGAAATGAAGACTTCTGGGAGCAGCAGGGAATGGGGGGAGGCAGTCACGTCAGAAAAGAGATGGCCTACAACGACTCTCCTCCTCCTTTTCTAAAATGGCCCCACCCTGCTGTGGAGCATCATGACATCACAACACTCCCTAGGGGGCAAAGTTACATCCCAACGCTGTCCCACCCTCTCTAGATGAAAGCCCTCAGGGAAATGGTAACCTCATTCTCTTCCACCAGACTCTATGATGCTGTTGCCCAAGGTGGGCTGTCTTCTCAGAGCCCGACAGAGGCGGCAATCCTTCCTGAACCCACTGAAGTCAATGGAAATGCTCCTCTTGAGTTGAACAGCTGAGAGCTGCATCCTGGGCATTGCTCTGGTTGGCCATCCACTGGCTTTTATGCTCACCCGCTCAGAACACTTCCAAAATGGTTCCCACGCTGGAGGCCTGACATTGCCACAGTGGGCTATGACAGCAATTCTAGATGATCGACATTAATAGCTCAATCTATTGACAGAGGAGTGGTAGATTTCAGAATTAATATGGAGTTAAAAACTACAGTTTTTCTTGCTTGTCACACCTTTTGTGTTATTTACTTCAAACCGCAATTTTTGAAGAGCAATTTGGCAACTATTAGAGGATAATTAAACTAGCTTTTGAAAGTGCACGTGCTCTTTTGGGATAAAAAAAAATGAAAGAACAAGAAATTAAAAGCAGAACAAAAGTCAGTGTGAGAAAAATGTGAGACCTGCAAATCCAGACTCTGTACTAAGTACAGACATTGCAGATTCTGTGGGGGAAGAGATTCTGAGATGGTTGCACCTGTGGACTCCAGTCTGTTCTGGGGTTGCTGCTTAGTCCATCTCTGGGGGTCAGATGTTTAGTGCTAACAGCCGATTGTTGGTAACTGCAACCCAGCTGTTTAGCACTAACAGTTCAATGTAGGTGTTTCTTCCCAACCAGTTTTAAAGCTCATGTTTCTAAAGCGGGCCTGATATCAATCCAGAGATGTGCTGGTCCCATTCCCTAAAGGGGGGAAGATGCCCACAATTCTGGATATGTTTAGTGTCTCACTGAAGCATCTGAGATTGCAGGTCTTTATAGGATGTGACATTTTTTTCAAATGAATTATTATCAATATTTATTTATTTATTTAAACTTATACCCCACCCATCCTACAGGGATCAGAGCGGCTTACAAAAGAACCATGTAAATACACATAGAAGAATATAAAAATTCCCTAAAAAACTATCCCAGCTCCCAAAACCTTCCCATCAAACCCCAATCTCTCCCTGCCAAATGCTTGGCCAAAAACAAAAGGTCTTACAGAGGGGATACATCTTGTTCACAGTAAATCACTGCACATTGGGGTAAAGTGCATTTTGTGTGGAGCTGCCCCTGGATATTGCTCTGAAGGGGTTGCCCCTGAAGAATATGGTGGCCCACCTCCTGATGGGGTGGGTCACTGGGGCCGTTTTTAGACGAATGCGCGGTGCGCTCGCGCGTGGTTTCCAAAATCACACGAGACGGGATTAGACGAGACGCTGCCGCGAGTCACGCACACGGGGAGGGGAACGCGCATTCTTTTCCGGCCACGATTTGACTGGGTTGGCGATCGAGGTGGTCAAATTGCGGCCGGAAAAGAATGCACGTTCCCCTCCCATGCGCGTGACTCACGGCAGCGTCTCGTCTAATCCCGCCTTGCAGGATTTTGGAAACCACGCGTGAACTTCTAAAAACGGCCTGGGAGAACATTACACCAATGCTTCAAAGTCTGTCCTGGCTGTCAGTAGCATCTGGGGTACAATTCAAGGTGCTGGTTTTGACCTATAAAACCCTAAATGGCCTGGACTAACTCCCCCCTTACGTACCCTCATGGCCTCTAAGGCCAGCTGAGAGTACTCGCTAGCAAATTTCATCATTGCACCAGGTCCATAATATGACGTGACCACACAGAGGGTGCTTTCACATGGATGTGGTGTGCACCCCTGCATCTGCCAGCTTGCATTCTGGTTGGGGTTTAAACGATCCAGAAGCTGTCATGGTCCACAGTCCATTCATGTGGCAGCCCCCCTCCCCTACACCAGAGAGTTGCAGGCGGATTGCCTGAAACTCTATGGTGTTGCCCGGGACAACCCCCAGTTGAGAGTGGGGCAGCAGCAGTCGCCTACCCAGCAGATGGGACCAAAACCCCGCCTCCGGCTGGTGCCCCACATTTGGGCTACCTGCTCTGCTGGCAGTGCTCCTGGATGATCCAGAGCAGGGACGGCCTGCCCAGCCTCTGCTCCGCCTGCACATCTGGCGGGCCACCTGCCAAAAGATGCTCAGGGGTGAGGCAGGGCAGAGGCGAGGGTGCTGTCCATGTGAAAACACCTAGAGAGGTGTTCTCGGTGGCTGCTCCACAGCTCAGGAACTCCCTACGATGTAGGTTCACCAAGGCCCTTGCAGACAACATAAGACCTGTTTATTTGGCCAGGCTTTTGGCAGGTGAGGAAAAGGGTTTGGAGGCTGGGAGTGGAGGGTTTTAATTTGAATTTTGTATGGTTTATTTTTTTATTATTTTTTGCATGTAAGCTGCCCTGAGCCTGCAGGAAAGGGTGAAAATTCAAATAAATAAATATCTGAAATATATATGTTTTTAGGAAGTTGTCAACTGCCCTGAGCCTTAAGGGAAGGGTGGGATAAAAATGGAACCAGCTAACTAGCTAAGTTGCCTCACATCAGATGGCAAACCGTACTGTTAATAGTACCAAAGCGCGGTTGTTGTTTTCTTAAATTATTACTGAAAACCCATCTAGAATTACAGTATAATTTTGTTTGTAGCATGGCTCCTTTTACATGTCTTGTACCATAAAGATTAGAACTGCCATATAAAACCCTTTTAATTTTTTATTCCCATTACTCTAATTACTTCCATGACATGAGTCATAATCTTCATGTGGTGGGGTTTATTCTTAGCTCACTTGCTGGGTTGTAATGTCTGCAGTATTCCTCCTGACATATTGTGGTAGCATCAGAGTCAGTCCCAGTATATGTCATATTGTGACAGTCTTCCAGATGGGATCACTCCCTACCTTCTGTATTGTAAAAAGCATGAGTTCTTCACCAAAATGGCAGTTGTTATTATTGTTATTATAGTATTTGTATAGTGCCAGCAGTGTACCTGGTGCTTTACAATTATTTAATATAGAGGGTCCCTGCTGCGAGGGGCTTACAATCTAGGAGAGACTAGGGAGGGGAGATGAAGGGGTGGGGTGGGGGAACAGAGGAAGAGATGAGTAATAAGTGATAATGGAATGATCTAGTTCAGGGGTGGCTGGTGGGTTTTGATGTTGGAGGAAGTAAGGCCGGGAAGTAAGGCTGGCCCGGCCAGCGGGCCTAGGGGCAGAGCCAGGGATACGGTAGGCGGAGCCAGGGCATAACCCAGCGAGCAGCAAGGAGTTCCCAGGGTTAACACTGGATGGACATTAAATTACTTAATCCAGCAATTTCAGTTAGGCAGGTTATATTCACCTCCTCTGCCAGGTTTAAAAGCAGGCAGATCACCAGACTAACAGTTACTTCTCACGATTTCAAAACCTCAATTTTTATTTAAACATCACATTTCTAGCGTTTTGTACACCCATAAGATCACCAGACTAACCGTTACATCTCACTATTTCAAAACCTCAATTGAATCACAGGGCATTAAATACTCCCCCTCATTAAATTCCCCCTCACCCTCTGCTGCGTGTGCGTGTGGGGGGGTGTATTAGTATTTAACACTCCACGTCATCAAGTGAACAAAACCCATATAAAAACCAGAAAACCACACATACAAACCAAACCATTCCCACAAGCCCCCAAAGGCATCCCCGGCAGCCAAACACCTGGCAGGCAAACACTTTTTAAAAAAAATTGGCCAGTTTCATTTCAGGAATGCATTGCAACCAAATCAGACATCTCCAGACGAGCATCCCTAGTAGCTTCACCAACAAACTGCCTGTTCAAGCACACAGGCCCCTTTTTAGCCCCGAATCCAACCAGCATCATCCCCAGCAGTCACACCTTATCCCTGGCGGCCAAACATCTGTCCACACAAACTACTTTCCAGCAGCAGCAGCAGGGAAACAGCGAAGGGATTATTTTTTTTAAAAAAGAGTAGCCACGACCAGTGGAACCACAAATTTACAAAATGGCCTCTCTACTCATGCTGGGAGGAGAGAATGAAAGCAGCAATGCATTCATTGATGCATTGCTGCTGCTTTCCTTCACCCCTCTCAAGCATGAGTAGAGAGGCCATTTTGTCATCATGCAAACACAGAGCAACAACCCCCTCAAAAAATCCACCTAGTCTGTCTGTCCCCACAACACCCCCCCACAAAATCCCCCATCTGTCCCCACAACACCCTCCCCCCAAATGCCCCAATTCTGTCCTCACAACCCCCCCAAATCCTCCCCATTCCCCAGTCTCGCACACCCTCCCTCCCTTCCATCCTAGGCCCCCAATCTCCACCTCCCCCATGTTTACTCACCCCCTTTCTCAGTCTTTCCCCATGCTGGGGGCCTGGGATGGAAGGGGGGGAGGGTGTGGGAAACTGGGGAATTTGGGGGAGGATGGGTGCAAACCCACCCTCCCCCCCATTCCCCAGTCTCGCACACCCTCCCCCCTTCCATTCCAGGCCCCCGATCTCTCTCCCTGAGTCCCCCCGCCCCCCGTGTTTACTCACCATTGCATGCAGGCAGGCAGGTACCAGGCAGGCAGTTGAGTTGTGAGTTCAGGTTCAGTGGAGGCGCTCATCGGCGAGATATACCGTGGTGCACATCTTGCCGCCGAGCACCTCCACTGAACAGTGACACCCTGGTGAGGCTTTAGGGCTCAATGCAAAGCAGCTGCGAGAGAGAAATTTCATTTCCGAGCGGCGTGCTTGGACTGAATGCTCGGCCGCCCGGTGCACGTTCAGTCCACGTTTGTCCCTTCTGGGACTCCATACAGAGCGCTCACTGCAGAGCAGCACGACGCTCCAATGTGAATTTCAGCCGGCAGAGAGACAGAGTGCTCAGTCAGTGAGCGCTCTGTCAGTGGCACCTGGGGGGAGGGCAGGGCACTGCCCCAGGTGCCCTCAGGAAGGGCCGCCACTGATCTAGTCCCCCGATCTACTTGTAGCCATTAATAGACCAATCCACCAAGAACGTATCCAATCCCTTTTAAAACCCAGCTGTAGTACTGGCCTGGACCACATCCTCTGGCAACAAGTTCCACAAGATAATTGTGCACAGCCCACAGTGAGGAGGGGGGAAAGGGAGACAGCAGTATTAGGAAGTGGAAGGACTGAAATGAAATTTTTGTCCTGGATCCAATTCTGTTGGAGCCCGGTGACTGGATCATTCCAACTGAAAATTGGAATGGAGGAAATTCCATTCTGATTTCAGATTGGAATGACTGAATAACCTCTCTCCATTTTGTACATGCACATGGTATGGAGGCCACCATTTTGTTGTATGGAAGCAGTCATTTTGCACATGCACAAAATGGGTCAATTGGAATTCTGATCAAAATTTCTCCAGCTGTTCCATTTTCGCAGGACTGTTCTGCGGCAGCTGGTTTTAAACAGCCCTAGGAAGCAGCAACAGCCAGGTGACTGAGTGAGGCCACAGAGCCAGGGGCCCAGAGAGAATTCTGTCTCTGGGGTCCCATCCCACACCTTGCTGTTGCTACTCTTATTAATTAATGAATTATTATTATAAGCATTATATATTGCCAGCGATGTACCTGGCGCTTTACAAAAAATAAGATGGACATGGTCCCTGCCCAAGAGCTTACAATATAAAGACAGGGGGAGGGGAGACAGGGAAGGTGGAACAGAGGGAGCGACAAGGGATGCGACATTCATGAGGATGCGAGAACTCAGGTACACGTTCTTGGTTTGGTTACAGTAAATTGGCTGTTTACAGACAGCAGGTGGGGGATAATCCTGGGTGGGGATGATTAGCAGGAGTTTGGAGGAGTGGAGTGGAAGAGGTGAGTTTTGAGGAGGGACTTGAAGGTTTGGAGGCTGGAGGCAAGGCGGATGAGAATAGGGAAGGAGTTCCAGGCACACGGGGGCAGCAAGAGAGAAGGGACGAAGGCGGTTGGGGAAGTAGGGGAGGCGTGGGAGGGTGAGTGAGGGGATGGAAGAGGAGTGGAGTGCTCAAACAAGGGTTCGGAGGGAGATCAGGGCATAGAGGTAGAGGGAAGTGAGGTTGTGAAGGGCTTTGTAAGTGAGAACAAGGAGCTTGTGCAGAATACGCTCAGGAAGAGGGAGCCAGTGGAGAGAGGAGAGGAGAGGAGAGGCTGCACATGGTCAAAGCGATGGGCAAGGTGGATGATCCTGGCAGCAGAGTTCTGAACAGAGATGAGGGAAGAAAGGTGAGAGTGGGGAAGGTCAGCAAGGAGGAGGTTACAGTAGTCGAGGCTTGAGATGACTAGGGCGTGGATGAGAGTTTTGGCAGAGGAGACAGACAGAAAAGGGCGGATCTTAGCAATGTTGTGGAGGGAGAAGTGGCAGGATTTGGTGACGGAGTCAATGTAGGGTTTGAAGGTAAGGTGCAAGTCGAAAATGAGGCCCAAGCTACGGGCTTGGGGGACAGGGAGGATGGAAACCCCATCAATGGCAATTGACAGGGAAGAGGGAGAGGAAGGATTGGGAGGGAAGATAAGGAGTTCAGTTTTAGCCATGTTCAGTTTGAATTGGCATTGAGACATCCAAGTGGAGCTATCAGAGAGACAGCTGGTGAGACGAGCTTGAACAGAGGGGGAGAGGGAAGGAGTGGAGAGATAGAGTTGAGTATTGTCAGCGTATAGGTGGTATTGGAAACCATGGGAGGCAATGAGTTTGCCTAGGGATTGGGTGTAAATAGAGAAGAGGAGAGGGCCAAGGACAGAGCCTTGAGGAACCCCGACCAAGAGCGGTAGGGAGAAGGAGGGGGAGGAATTAGGAAGAGATACATTGAAGGAGTGGTCAGAAAGGTAGGAGGAGAACCAGTCGAGGACAGAGTCCCAGGATCCAAGGGAGTGAAGTGATTCAAGCAGGAGCTAGTGGTCAACAGTGTCAAAGGCAGCAGAGAGATCAAGGAGGACAAGAATAGAGTAATGGCGGCTGGATTTAGCTATAAGAAGATCGATGGTAATCTTAACAAGAGCGGTTTCAGTGGAGTGAAGGGGGCAGAAGCCGTATTGGTGGGGGTCAAGGGAGGAGTTGGCGGAGAGGAGGTCAAGGCAACGGGAATAGACAACCCATTCAAGGAGTTTGGAAGCAAAAGGGAGGAGTGAGACAGGACAGTAATTAGAGGGTTCAGAGGGATCCAGAGTGGACTTTTTGAGACAGTGGTGTGTTTAAAGGCAGAGGGGAAGGAGCCAATAGAAAGGGAGAGGTTGATGATGTGCAGGAGGGAAGGGGCGATGGTAGGAGCAATGGAGGTCAGGAGGCGGGAAGGAATGGGGTCAGGGGGCAAGTGGAGGGGTTGGAGGAGGAGTTCAGGGAGATTTCCTCAAGGGAGGTGGGAGGGAAGTAGGACAGGAGAGAGGTGGGGGGAGGACGGAGAGGGCCGGGAGAAGTAGGGGGACAGGACTTGGAAGCGATTTCCAGGTGGATCTTGTCGATCTTAGAGGTGAAAAAGAGAGCTAGATCCTGAGTGGAGAGAGAAGAGGGAGGAGGAGGAGGACAGGGGGGTTTTGAGAAGGGAGTCAAAGGTGGAGGAGAGGCGGCGAGAGTCCCGGGAGCAGGACTCAATGTGGGAGGCACTTTACTTCTGTCTAGCAAGGGAGACAGCAGAATTGAGCGATGAGAGGCAGAATCTGAAGTGGGGGAAGTAAGTGTGGTAGTGGGATTGCTGCTTAGGGTTACCATCTCTCTGGATTTGACCTGGAGTCTCTTGGATTTTGTGACATCATCTCCAGGCTCTGGGCAAAGAGCTCTCTTGCTTCCCTGCAGAGCGCTGTGACGTTATAATACTACAAAAGGGGTGGGTCATTTCTAAAAGGAGTCTCCTTTGGTGCAGCCCTGCCTCTTTCTGGGTCAAGGCATCTGGAAAGGTGGCTACTACTACTACTTATCATTTCTCTAGTGCTACTAGGTGTATGCAGCGCTTTACAGTCATAGGCTTTCGGAGACAGGTCCTTGCCCAGTGGGCTTACAATCCAAGATGGACACGGACACACACACACATTCCCATTTTTACAGATGGGGAACTGAGGCTGAGAGGTTGTGACTTGCCCAAAGCCACCCAGTGAGTTCATGGCTAATGGAGGATTTGAATTCTGGTTTCTGAGGTCCAAGTCCAGCAGCTTATCCACTGCACCACCCTGGCAACCCCAGCTGCTGCTCCTCCAGAGATGCTGGTGTCTGACAATTGCAGCAAATGCATGAGAGCTGAGACAAGCAAGAGGAAGAGGCCTTTCCCTGCATATGCTTGGGAAGCAGGGTGCAGAATATCAGGGGTCAGGGTGCAGGCCTGGTGAAAACCTTGCAAATCCTTAGAGGCACCTTTGCTTAGTCTCTGTCCTGTACAAAATTCCTTTCTATCAGAACAGTTATAATAGCTTCGTCCCAGGCCCAAGCCAGTAGAACAGCAGCTTCCTAAACCTGGACTAAAAGAGCTGCTGCCCCTTTTCTGAGACTAAAGAGAAATCCCACCTCTATTCTGGGCAAGGTCTGAGAGAAGGTGGAGCACCAGCACCACCGGCAAGTGCAAAGTGACAATTGGCCAGTCACCATCTTCCTGATTCATCAGCTGAAATGAGGAGGCACCTTTCTGTGCTTGTGTTTTGGGACAGGTTTCCTGTCAAATGTACAGGTTGGCACAATGTGCAGGTGGACAAAATGCTGACGCCTTTTATGCTTTATTATTCTTAATGGATGAAACCACCAAGGAAAGGGTAGAGAATACTGTCATGAAGGGAAGTGATTCTGTGAAGGGGTAGGCTAGGCAGGGAGAATGTCCTGGAGACGGTATGCCATTTTGCCTTTCTTAGCTAGGGCTAAAGCAAACAGAGTCTGCAGACCAAGTTTTGCAGGTTAATACGCTGGTTACGACTCCCTCCAATTACAGCCCATTTAGCAGCTTGTGCGGCACAGTGGAATCTGCAATTATCATTTTGCATGGTTTCCCATTTCAGGCAGGTTAATAAGAATTTGTTTAGCAGTGCCTAATCTGTGCTAATAACCTATAGGAAAAATGCTGTGAGTCGCATACTGCCATTTATTATTTAGAAGATCGGTGCACACGTACAAAAGGAAAGCTGGTGGCATTTGGCCAGGGCTGGCTGGAAACTACAGATCCTGCAGTACATTTCTCCAGATGAAGAATAGGAAAATTAATCCTCATCAGGGCCGGCATACCCAGTAGGCAACAGTCTTCTGGGGGTGGAAGTAAGGGGTCTGTGCAATTTTCAGAGCTTTGCAGGGTGCTTTGAATCCCCAGTGCCCTGAGACACTCTAGGAGAGGAGTTGAGAACCATTCCCCTAGTGCATATGGGATGAGCTCAGGAGGGAATGGAGGAAGGAAGGGTTGCAGGTCATGAATCAGACTGTGCCATGGCTACCTCATGCCCTGTCTTTGGGTGTCTTCAGACGTTACGAGATCACGGTGAACCACGGTGAATACCCACCTGTGGTCACCGTGTCTCGAACGTCTGTTTGCGGCGTGCCAGATGTTGGCCACGGTGAATCCCCACATGGGGTCCGTTTGAACCACGCTTCCCGGGCTAGCCGGGGGAAGGTCCCGGGAAGCGTGGTCAAATGGACTCCGGGCCGTGACCAACGAAAAGTCATGTCTGGCCGCGCGCCACGGCCCGGGATCCCCGGCGGGATCCCGGGCCGTGGCACATTCGGCCGGACGCGGCGGCCGCATTGGCCCCGCCGCCCGCCCGTCTCCTCGGAGGGTGGGCGGAGGGGTGCGTGGAGGGGGCAGGGCCGTGCGGCCGCACGTTGCACCATGTGGCCCCTCCCACTTTCCCCGCCGGGATCCCCCCGGCACGTCTGTTGTGCCGTTACGGGGTGACCCCGGCGGGGAACGAAGCCGGTGGTTCCGGTACGGGGCCAAAGGGCCCCGTATCGTCTGAAATCACCCTTTGAGTGCAGGTGCTCATCTTTGCTCACTTCCTCTGGCTCACTCTGGCCGCTTTTAGACGAGCGGCGCGTTCGCGCATGGCGATCGAGCATACTTTGAAACGGCCGCCTTTATTAATTACACGAGACGGAAGCAGGGTATTATGCGCATATTATGGCGGAGGCGCATTTTTAAAGTGCGAATTAAATACCTCACAATCGAGATATTTAATTCGCGGACTTTAAAAATGCGCCACTGCCATAATATGCGCATAATACCCCGCTTCCATCTCATGTAATTAATAAAGGCGGCCGTTTCAAAGTATGCACGATCGCCATGCGCTATGACGTGCCGTTCGTCTAAAAGAGTCCTTAATCAGTGCCTGAGGATAGGGACTGGATCCATGGGCCATACTGAGGAATTGGAATGGGCCACATAAAATCCTGCTGTGGGCCACATTTGGCCCATGAACCCCAGGTTCCCTCCCCACTGTTCCAGCAGTTATGCAGGCATTAGTGCCATCCCTGGGTCTCCTGTTTCCTGCTCAACAACTGTTCAGTGGAAGCTGGAGCATCTCACTTGAAACAAAGGCTTAATTTGTGCCAGCCGGATGCATCTCCATCACCTCTTCCACCTGCTGCTGCTACTCAGATGCCCCCCATACAATGCCAGATTAAGTTTCATAGGGCTTGGGACGGGATAGGCCTAGTGCTGCTGCTGATCTGTTGTTTCATGGCAAACCCCTCTTGTTGCCAATCAGACAATGGAGGCCGGCAGCAGCACCCTCCCTGTCTCCTTGCAAGTAGTGCCAACCCTAATCTCAACCTTAGTTATGGGTTCTCTTGGGAGAGGTATCAACCCTAAGTGTGCCCCTGAGAATTTTCTAGTGTCTTGGTTCATTTTCCTAAGGCAGATTTTCTCAAACTATGGGCTGGATTTTTAAGTGGGCATGCACCATTTGGGTCTGCAATCCCCAATGATATTTAATACACGTCGCATATCTATGTTCTTGATGGTATTACGATTAAATCTCAAAATGGAGTCACCCAGGCATAAATCTCGGGTACCACTGTCTTAGGGTGTTCACAAATGGGCCGCTGACTGCAAGCTACTAACTCCCTCAGCTTGAGTATAGATCCCTTGAATGTAAATGTGACTGAAGTTCTGTAAAGTTTTGTAAGCTGCCCTGGGACATTTGGGAAGGGCAGGATAAAAATTGGAAAAATAAAATTAAAAATAAATACTTTTTCTATTCCAATGGCAGTCATGAATCTGCATCTTAAGCGCAGTGTACCCTGTTGACTCTAACTGGACATAATGGTCTCCTCTCTTTCTAACTCCTGCATGATTCTGTTGAACACTGGAGATGAGTGGCCTGCCATGGTTGAATTCATTAATATGCAGACAGTGGCTCAAGTTTTATTGACTTGTTCTGAAACTGACTGGTTCAACTTCCTTGTTTTATGTTGCATAACTAAACATTGTTACAAAAAGAACCAAGGTAACATTATCCAGTCATGGACGCCAATTGACAAGTTAAGTGCAACCACTGTGCGTACGCAGTTCTAATTAACAGCACAAGCTGCGATCAACACGCTCCTAGGTGATCCATTCACAAAAGATGGTAAAAGGACCAATCACTCACACCGACATTGGAGGAAGAAGAAAGAGTGCAATTTGTTTAATTTTCACAGCTGGATTGTTTCTAAGGCTGTGGTTTTATACTATTATCCCCATTTAAAAAAACAAAAAACAACAACACAACAACACCACAGTTCCCTAGTGGTCTAGATTCTTTTATAGCTGTGGTAAACATTTTGCTTCTTGGAGAAGAAAATGTATTATTTAAGCTCATTTTCTACTGATAATTTTCAAGTAGAAAAAAAAATGATTTCCCACCCTACACTTTCCAGAGATATTGGACCGTCCTAGCACTGCCCTCCCATTTGAAAAACATTTCATGGACACAAAACTAGGATCCCATTCAGCACTCTTACTGTTTCCATGATTTAAGCTCATTTTCTACTGATGACCTTCAGGGGGGTGGGGGTGGGGGAGTGACTTCCCGCCCTACACTTTCCAGAGATATTGGACCGTCTTAGCACTGCTGGCACATTTGGAAAACATTTAATGGATACAAAACTGGGATCCCATTCAGCACTCTTGCTGTGTCCAATGGGAGAAAGAACTAGGGCTCTGCTCCCATTATCTAGTTATGGTGAACAGCAAGTTCTTTTATGGAGCCAACTAAATGCCACAGAACTCATCACTTTGGATGCTTTTCTAGACAATGGGGTTTATTTAACTAGACTTATTACATTTTTGAAATCTACTGGTTGTTTGAAAAGTTTGAGAAACTTTTCTTGCCTTTCTAACAATGGTGGTAGATTTAACTCTGTATTTATTTTTATTTTCTACTTTTAAGGAACGTTGACAATGGTTTTTAATCCTCGTTTTTCATTTACCCTGAGTTTGGCAAAATATGGCCTGGCTGGTTTTATGCCATACCACCCCCACCTGTATTATCCAATGAAATGTTAATGGTAGCTTATAACAACAAGCAGAGGATAGCCCTGAACTGCAAAGTTAAGGCCAAGGGACCTATGTTCACTGCATTTTCCCCATTGTTGTCAATAGGAAAAAGGCATTGAGCACAGGTCTCTAAGGCTCAGAGTCATGCATAGTTCACTGGTATGCTTTCAGAATCTGTTTCAAATCAGAATTTGTTGCATAAGCAATGGAATGCACCAATAAATCTATTTTTAATTATTTATTTGGACTTATATTCTGTCCTATTCCAAGGTCTCAGGGTGGATTATAAAACATAACCAAAACAACAGTATATATTAGGGATGGGAATTTTGGATTTGGTTAGAATCTAATTGACTCCAAAATGGCTAATTCAGTTCTCCCAAAATTTCAGTTCTTGATTCGGTTTCAGACAATTTGTTTTTTTGCACTGATTTTTTTTTCCAATGCAAAAAAAACCAAAACACCCCAAAATAATTCAATGCATAAAACCCCCAATCCAAAACCAAATCGAGAACTGAAATTCTTGGAGAACAAAATCCAAAAAATAAGAAAAAATCTGAAATTTGTCCTCAGTCCCATCCCTAGTATATATGTAAACCCTCTCCCCACAAAACACCCTCCCCACCCCAGTCTATTCCTGCCCACCAAATGCCACCCAAATAAAAAGGTTTCCAGAAGATGCTCAGGCTTTGATGAATTTCCAATGGAAGGGAGGTTCAGAGCTGTGGAGCAGCCAGTGAGAAAGTCTAACTGTGCGCCTTGACTGTACTCACTTGGCACCATGATAGCAGAATTAGCAGAAGGCGTTCTTGTCTGACCTTAGGGATTGCAATGGAACACAGGTGGTCTTTCAGATATCTACTCATCATATCTATTCTAACCAAACTATGACAGTGTCTAATGGCTTATAACTTGGGTATGTTTGTACCAGGAACTTGTCCCCAACAGTTGGCTTTGAAATAATCATTAGGGATGGGCGAACGCATTTCTGATGTTCGGAGTTCAGACTGAACTTGGTCTGTTCGGACGTCCGAACCGAACTCTTGAATGACCGAAAAGTTCGGTCGTGTTTGGATGAGTTCGGGGGCAGGAAAAATGTCTTTCAGGGCTGAAAATTAGGTTTCGTTTTAGATTTCGTTTTGGTTTCGCTATTTTTGAATGTTCAACCAAACCGAACTCAGCTGAACCGAACCATCAAACCCGAACTCGGGTTTCGAACCAAACGACTGAACATCCGAACGGCGTTCTGTTCACCCATCCCTAATAATCATGGTAAATTGTCTCCTCACCATTTGAGGGAACAGGGTCTGTGCATAGTGGGCAGCTCAAATCCAGTCTCTACCCACTATTTAAGTAGAAACTGGCCAAGGCAGAAGGCAAAAGCTCTTTGGTAACTGCCACATGCAAATAGTTTAAATAAAAAGAAAGTAATAAAAAAGTTGACTAACCTAACCCACCTGAGCTCGGCTCACAGGGATCAATATCCTCGTCGTCGCTGGTGCATTCGGCTGAGGCCACCAGGATGTCATCTGTGGTCTGCAAAAAAAACACAAAGTCAAGTAAGTTCGCTTGGCCTGTTCCAATGTTTGCGCTAGAGAGCTTTGGCATTTCTGTCACAGCTGGTTTTACACAAAGGCCTCCACAACTAAGTCTTCCAGACTAAATTATTTATTTATTTATTTATTAAATTTCATACCCTACCCCTCATGCCTCTGGCATCCCGGGGCGGCATACAATAAAACAATATATATACAAACAATAAAAGTAACAAATTAAAAAACTCTACAATTTAAATATAAATATAAAAACACAGAAAATTAATACTCAAAAGATGTGCGATAAAAGCCACCCTATCCCATCCCTCGCTTCTCCCCTGCAGAACGCCTGGTGGAATAGCCTTGTTTTGCAATTTCATTGGCAGGCCAGGAGGTCCAGGATAAGGCGAACCCCCACTGGAAGGGCATTCCAAAGTGACGATGCGGCTGCTGAGAACGCCCTCCTGTCTATACAGACCAGACAATATTGCAGGACCTCCAGGTGGGTGTCTCCGGCTGACCACAGGGGCCACCCCGGGAGACCAGGGGTGAGGCAATCTTTCAGGTAAGTGAGGCCTCGGCTGTGTAGGGCTTTAAAGGTTAAAACCAGCACCTTGAATCAGGCCAGGAAGACAATAGGCAGTCAGTTCCCAGTGCGGAGCACTGGTTGAACATGCTGTCTGTAGCCCGTGCCTGTAAGCACCTGGGCCGCTGCATTCTTCACCAGCTTCAGCTTCCAGACCATCACCATGGGCAGCCCCATGTAGAGAGAGAGCATTGCAATAGTCCAATCTCGAGGTAACGAATGCATGGATGATGGTTGTGAGACCGGAGTCTGAGACATATGGGCGGAGCCATCTCACCAGATGCAATTGGCGAATGGTGCCCCTGGCCATAGCCGACACCTGGAGATCAAGGTGCAGCTGTGAATCCAAGAGCACCCCCAGGTTCTGCACAGATGGAACCAAAAGAGGACGGACACCCTCAATAATGGGGGCGACCCTTCATCTAGATCACTGGCCCCACCAACTGGCATCACCTCCATCTCATTGGGATTAAGCTTCAAGCAGCTGAACCTCATCCAGTCCCCCACAACCACCAAACACTGGGACAGCAAAGAGACCACAGGGCCTGGGTCTGATGGAAAAGACAAATACAGCTGTGTGTCGTCCACATATTGATGACAGCGGACTCCCCAGCTGCGAACCATCTCCCCCAGTGGATTCATATACACACTGAACAAGAGAGGGAACAAGATGGAACCCTGTGGGATTCCAAATGGGAGGTCCTCTGGCAAAGAAGTACAATCACCAAGTACCACCTGCTGGGAATGGTCTGTAAGGTAAGAAAAGAACCACTGTAAAATGGTCCTGTCCACCCCAGCCAAGTCCCGCAGGCGTGTCACCAACATCTCATGGTTCACAGTATCAAAAGCCTTTGATAGATCTAACAGAACTAGTAGGGTTATGACCCGCATCCAAATGTATATTAATGAGGCTCCACTTTTCAATTCCCACCAATCGTTTTTCAAAAGATTTGTGTCGGATACCAATAGTGGGCATTTGAAAATTTCATGACAAATCTTGCAGCCCCTTTGTTCTAAAAGAGGAGGAGAGAATTAAAACACAGAAAATGTTTCCTGAGGGCAGGAGGGGCAGGATAACATTTTAAATAAAAAAATAAAATAAAAGAATAATAAAATAAAATAAAAAGAATACTGGCTACTGGGGAGGCTCTCCACTCCTCTCTTTGTCTAAAACAGATGACGCCTCTCCCCACCCCTGACAAGAAACTTTGCAGGGCAGACGCTTTGTGTGCACTGTGCCTGTGAAGGAAGGGAGGCAGCAGCGGGAGCAGGGTCACAATAAGCTTCAGGCAGTGCTTATTTGCAGAGGGGGATAGGGCTGTTAGAGCAGTCATTGGGGCTTTCGTAACCGTTTTGCTGTAATTCAGCCTGTCCAGGCTTTGCAAAGTGGAGAGGGATTTTGTGGTGCAAACGCTGCTCCTCGATATACTGTATAGCCGGGAGGAGGGCACCATTAGTGTGGGGAGGCACAGCTTGAGCTTAAGCGAGCCAGTGTGGTGTAATGGCTAAGTGTGCAGTACTTGGACCGGGAAGTTGTGGGGGACACCGGTTGCAGTTTCACCTTAGCCAGAAACTCACTGGGTAACCTTGGGCCAGTCACATTATTATCTCAGCCTCACCTATCCCAGAGAGTTGTTGTGAATGTTGTGTTAAATTGTTGCATGTAAAGTGGTCTGAAGTGCCATGGCAGGGGGGCACTATAGAAAACTGATGATGATGACTGAAAAACTCTACTGTGCTCCAGAGTGGTTACTCTCAACACTGTGGGTTGGACACCCCCCCTACAGCATTAACTTCACCCCCACCCATTCCTGAGGTGCCTTAAATCATTCTGGCAAAATCCAGCTCAGTCAATCGGCATTCTAAAGATGCATATCAGAGGAAACCACCCGGTCGTCAGCATTCCCACATCATCAAAGACGTGGCTAATTTGATGGCCACACATCAGTCTTGATGGCCACACATCTGTTTTTACCCATTCTATTATATTCTTTACAAATACGGCTACCGTACCTCCCCTTTAACAGGGAACACATGAAAATTACATGTTGCAGGGCTGCACTGGAACTAATGTAGCCCTGAAATATGATTTTTTTCATAAGCATCCCCTGTTAAAGGGGAAATATGGTAGCCCTAATTATAAAGCCCTTAGATGTCTACAGATGGAAAGTGCTGCTGATGATGCAAGAAGTGCAGGATGTAGTCATGAAGATCACAGTCAACTAAACAGTCCGGATTAACAATCCTGACCTCTTGGGTAAAATATATTTTATGTAGTTTAGTATAGCAATATGTACACATTCATATCATCATCTGATTTAATTTGGAAGACAAGAGTTACAATAAATCGGTTTAGCAATTCCTGTTAGTGTCCACGATAAATGATTGTAATTTGTAGGACAGCTGCTTTGCGTGTTTCCATTAAACAAAGATTTCAAAGTCGGGAAAATCCCCCTCGTTGCCACAATTGTGTCTAATAGGATAACATACAAGCCGATATCATCATAATATGAGATTGGATTAGCATGTCTCTTGAGTGAACTGGTCAAATACAGCTTTAAAAGTATTCATCTGGCTATGATGAATTTATTATTATGGCTTTGGTTCCCTGTGCATTAGTATATTCTTGAGACAGTTTATTTTAAAATGATTGCAAAGGTATGCAAGCTTATTTGTGTACCTTATTTGTGTACCTGAAACATTGGGCATTTGTCCTTTTTGCTATCAGAAAAGCTCACAATTATCATACCATTTTAAGTGTAAAATGAAATATAAATAATTTCAAATACTGTAAAATTGGAAAGTTGATAAATTCCTCCACACTTGGGAGTCTGACCAGTCCTTATGTGTAAGGGTTGCAAAATGTTTTCCTTTCTCACAGTATTTGAAATACAAAATGTCACCCACATGCCATTTTCATAATGAAGGGCATTGCTTTTTGAATGGTGAAACATTTCAGAGAGGCTCCTGGCCAATATTCTGAGCTCACAGAGTGATGGTTTAATCATGGCATTAGATACAATAACAAGCTCTATGGCAATGCATAAATACCAAAGAGTCTCAGAGGGTGTTGCCATGATGCACTGAACTTGGAGAACTGATGGTGCAAAAGTACATTACAGTTCTTCAGATAACAACACTGATATCGCGTTGTTTGTTAAAGAACACATAGCCATAGAATAAGTAACTTTAAAAATGCATAGTTTTAAAGGTAGGATGTTATGGTAGGAAGCTGGCCAATGGAAATGCACACAGCAATTCCTACAAGGCTGGAACA
The DNA here is from genome assembly GCA_003113815.1 of Sphenodon punctatus. Classification (NCBI taxonomy): domain Eukaryota; kingdom Metazoa; phylum Chordata; class Lepidosauria; order Sphenodontia; family Sphenodontidae; genus Sphenodon; species Sphenodon punctatus. Next base: position 2,548,647 of record QEPC01008296.1, on the reverse strand, counting down.
TGTATTGAGGTAGGCCGTTTTCAGATGAGCGCGGCGGTGCCCACGCTTGTTTCTTTAAAAAGCCGGCAGCCCGTTCTACACGAGACGCTGCCGCCGAATACGCGCATGCGCGGCCGACGCGCATCCATTTCCGGGCGCGAACTGACCGGGTCGGCGATCGAGGCTGGTCATACGCGGCCGGAAATGGATGCGCGTCGGCCACACATGCGCGTATTCGGCGGCAGCGTCTCGTGTGGAACGGGCTGCCGGCTTTTTTGAAAACAAGCGCGGGCGCCGCCGCGCTCGTCTAAAAACGGCCGTAGAACAGAGGGTGCCAACCTTTTTTTGGTTCAGGAACAAGTGTTCTTCAGCCATTTTCTTGCAGCACACCTACATCTTTATGGATAAACACCACGGAGCCACACATTTAAATGTAGCCCTGAAAACTCTTCTTGGATGTAACCAAAGACAAAACAGCATATTAGCAGGGCTATTAAAATACAAAGTTATAACCTCCTCACTGCCACCTAGGTTCAATAACTGCCTAGATGTGGCCTTGAAATGATCAAGGTTCAGAGGGCAAGTAATTACCTAAATTTGGGGGGCACACTTGGCCCCAGGTCTGATGGGAACTGGAAAGCTAGAGCATAGCTGCTAGAAAGGCATCCTGTCTTCTTTTAAAGACTTCAATAAATGGGAGAATCCACCACACTGCTTGATAATGAACCACTTTCAGCTTTAAGAATTTGTTTCTTATTTTTAGTGTGAATTTATCTAACTTCGGTTACAACCAAACAGTTTCATTGTGGCTTGGACTGCTAGATCAAACAGGTATCTGCTATTGGAAAATTCCCCATCATGTTGGCACTTTATATAGACTACAGGATAACCTCCTCTAACATTTTCTCTACAGTAAGTAGAGTGTATGAAATCTTTCATGCTTTCCAGACCTTGAATCATTCTTTTCACTCTTTCCTGAACCCATGTTCATTTTTTTCAGTGTCTTTCTAGAAATGTGGATGTCCAAACTGTAAATAAACCTGAACTTGTATTTCAGGTTTTACAAACGTGAGTTTGGCTTAGAACTGAAAGTACCAGAGGAATAGGAATTGAAAATGAAATTACCATGCTGAATAGTGCATTCATTTAAAAAACAAAAAACCCAACAACATATTAATGGCTCCTGCATATTTCTTCCTATAGTATCCCATCAGCTTTCACTTAAATCATAGAACCCCACAGCCAGTTTGAATACAGTTTATTCCTTTCTCATTAAAGAACTTATTTTATTCAGTACGAACTATAATCAAGCTCAAATTATATAGTAGTTAAAACCTACTAGCCCGATATTGCTGCATGAATTGTAAACAATATAACTACTTTTGACATCTGTATCAACATTTTTAGATTAGTGCTTGAACCGTGTAATCAAACAATAATCTCTTTTTCCATTTGTACCACAGTAGTGTCCAATGGCTTCAATCAAGATCTAGGTGATGAAAAAACATTAAACGATACCAGCCTTGCTCAGATTGCTTACAAAGACAAGGCAATTTAAAACTAGGCACAATGAGTGTTGAGGCCAACATGCACAACTTGATGGTAATGGATCATTGACAATGTAAATTTTATGGAGGCAGATGATTGACCTCAATTCTAGATGCCCTATTGTTTCATTGACATCACAGCAGAAGTGGGTGCTGGGAAAGGGCTTTAAAACTGTGGAAGAAACAGGGGATCAAGACTAGCTTAGTCAAGGAGTTGAGAGACTTAGCAATATGGAATAGGGTGGGGAGGCAGAAATACTACAGAAATAATAAGAAAGTCAGGAAAAGAGCCAGGAGAGGCCATCATCATAAAGGTCAGAGGTGATTTTGAGAAGGTAAATAATGGTAGCAGAGGAGGAGGCCCTGGGATTTGGATGCAAAGAACTTTGGATGTTAAAGAACTTGGACAAAGCAAGTTCATTGGAGAGCTCAAAAGCCAGACTGGAGAAAGTGGAACTGGAGGTAAAGAAGACAGATGACAATTTTTCAGTGAGAAAGAGATGAGAGCCAAAGACGCAGGTGGATTTTTTGGGGGGTAGGCGAGGAGGAGGTGGATACAGGCCAGAGCACAACTGTATTTCAAAAGCTCTGATTCTGCAAACACTGTGCTGAAACATGTCCCATGGAAATGAGTGAGGCTTGCGCTTATGTGGTATTGTGGTGCCACAAAGAAAGCCAGTGTGGTGTGATGGCGAAGTGTGAAGTACTTGGACTGAGAGGCCGGTTCAAGTCTCACCTTAGCGGGGAACTCACTGGGTGACCTTAGACCAGTCACAATATTCTCTCAGACTAACCTACCTCACAGGGTTGTTGTGAAGATTAACATTTGTGTTTATTAGTTATATGTAAAGTGCTCTGAGTGTCATGGCAGGGGGTACAATATAAAAAATAAAGATGATGATTATTATTTGAATGATTAGGGCTAAAGTAAGAGATCAGAGTCAAGGAGAAGGTAGGGAAGCCAGTACAAATCAAGAGGGGTTGCAGACACAGGAAGAGGAGTTAGGTAAGAAGAGACAGTGGGTGAAACTAGACATAATGCTAACACCGCATTAACATTTCTTATGCATGTTGCAGGGCTGTATTCGTGCCTTATGCAGCCCTGCAACATGCATAAGAAGTGTCAAAGCGGTGTTAAAGTGGAGTTAGTGTTATGTCTGTTTTCACCCAGTGCTATACTATGGACAGGAGAGGAGAAGAGGTAAATGAGAAAAAGAAAACTGGGAGGAGGTATACCTATCTGTCTGAAAGCCACCATCTTCAGTACTGGGGACTGAATCTGGGTTTCAGGGATCTCAAGAGCTAGAAGCAAGAGTGTCTACGGCTTGTGGTAAAATGACAAAGCTCCATCTGTAGAAGGTAATACACTCATATGTTCTCTGCCAAACTGAAGCAGGTATTGTAAAGGCATTGGAGTTATTTCATTGCTATTGTAGTTTAAATAGCTTGGATCTTAACCTCTCCACGACTAAGATTTTATCTATGGGCAAAAAGGCCCTCTCTAGGAATTGGCACTTGACCATGGGTCAGGTTGAGGCAGTGAGATCATTTAACCACCTTGGTCAGACCATTAGTGTTAGGGGCACTGGGAACTGCCATGCCCAACGCCAAGCCATGAAGGGTATGCAGGCAGGCCGTGCCCTGTTGAAGGCTTGTAAGATTTCTAGGGGGATAGTTCTTTCAGACCTGCTAAAGATATATAAGGCGAAGATTCCCCCAACTCATCTTTTTGGCATGGAACTTATGCCTCAAGCGGTTACGCTTCCTCTGGAAAGAGTCCAGAATTTGTTTATGAGCTCAAGCGTTCCTGGGGCTGTGTTGCGGGCTGAACTGGCTATTCCCTCGATAAGTTCTCTGGTCAAGAAGGCTTATGCCAGATACTGGCAGTGATTGCTATCATTCCAAGAGCCAGCCTTGCCTTTGGTGTGTTTGAGAGAAGAGCTTGAATATTCAGGCCCTAGGTCCTATCTGTGGCTCGCCTGTTTGGGTTAATTGCTCCAGGAAATGGGCTTCTCACTTCTGTATTTTTATGACAAAACCATGATAGCCATCAAGTCGGAGATTATGTTTAAGATCGAGGATATATATACATATATATATGTATGTTCTCTGTGTGTTGGTCACAGAGGGGAGTGTGTAGCTCACACCTCTAGTGGGTTATATAGACGGATGGACACATATATATAGACGGATGGACACATACCAGGGATTTCAGTAACTCCAGACAAATGTGTATCAGAAAACAAACTGAAATACACAGCTAGCTAGGCAAAGTTCTTCTCATTTTAGGTCTTTCCTTTTTCCAGTTCTTAATGATCTAATCTGGTCGCACTATTGCATCTTTTTTCTTCTTCTTTCTAGAACAGCATATTAAAATCCTTGTGTGTTAGGCCAATGAGAAATAATTACAACTAGTTTTTGAACACAGAAGGCTGCTTTGTTTTAAGAGGAGGAGAAAAATCAGTACAGACCTAAAGTGGAGCTAGAAATAAGTTTAAAACCAAACAAACCCACATATATACTCTGCTGTCTTTTTAAATTAGCCACAGCAGATGTATATTTATCCCCCTCCTTCCCCCCCCAAACACAAGGAAATCCTGCAGTCCCCGTTTGTGCATTTTGACTCATTATGCTCCTTGGCAGTGATCAACTGGTGAAAACTGATATCTCATATATATTTCGTATTTTTAGAATAGCATAACCCCAAACTGATGGGAATGCAGGCAGGAATCAACAGGGTATGGAAAAAAAATCAGGAAAGAGTTCATGTGGAAAAAAAAAAATCAAATTTCATTTTTGGGGCTGGATTAACTGCAATTTTCTTGCCAAGACTATGTAATTTAAATTTAATTTACTGTGTATGAAGCTGATCTCTCTCAGGCTGGTTGCTGAGACAGTTGTGGAGAGAAAACTCAAATATGTCACATTAATCAATCCTCTTCTTCAGCTTGTTTCTCTCCCTGGTGTTTATAACCTTCTGTACAATAAAGCAGTCTGCCGAGAAAGCCATAGCACTGACCTTGCAGTAATATCAGTAGATGACATTCCATTTGGAGAAGTGTCTCTAAATTTATACTTAACCTGCTCTGGGTCAAACCAGTACATTTGCATCAATTCAAGCTAGTCCACCCACTGACAATAAGTCTTTTCTCATTCTTGCACCACTGAGAAGTGATGCTTGTTGCAGATGTGGCTATTAAAATGCCAACATCTCAACCCATGCACAATACTTAGGATTTCTTTTATTAACCATTGACACATCGCTATCTTGAAAGGTTAGAACATGGGAACGGAAAACAGGCACATCCCTTTCCAAGTCTGCTATTGACAAATTAATGTCAGACTCTCTGACGTTTTCTCACATGCATTTTGCTAGCTGGTCCCAGTCAATACGTCACATGGAGGAAATGGGGGAGATAAAGCTGAAGAGCAATTCTTTTCAAAGGTAAAACACATCAATTCTGCAAGGTGTAAAAGGCAAGTGATTTTGTAAAACTAGAAATTCTAAAAGAAGCTTCAACAGCTAGATATAGGAGCCAGGAGGAAAAAAGGACCTTTAGTTTTTATACAAAGCCCTGTGTATTCTGTAAAATAAGTTTCTAAGTTCTGCAAACAGGAATTCAACAATCCGTATTCTGAAAAAACAAATAATGATGCAAATAAAATAAACTAGGTAAACTGTTGGATGCCACTGAGTTTCCCAGCACCCCGTTCCATCAGTGTTGGACATCTTGTATCTGAGGGCATTTTCACATGGACAGTTAGTCTGGTTGAATGTAGTTCGGACTAGGTTGTCCGTCTGACTGCTGTCAACGGTGCTTATTAGTTTGGACTAAGAAATCAGCACCGTTATTATAAACCCCCAATCGCTGGGGTTTATAACAACCATTCCTAAACTATTCCGGACTAATGTCTGTCTGAATTACTAGTGCTTATTAGTCCGGACTAGTTGACTATCCACTACTTATTGCCACAGAGTCCAATGGCAAGACCGGATGCTCTAGGTATTTTATACTTCTGTGGTTAGTAGGATCACATAAAGTGACGTTTCAGTCACAGAAAACATTTAAAAAAATTATTTATTTATTTATTTATTTATTTAAAATGTATATCCTGCCCCTCCTGCCCACAGGGCAGCCCCGGGGCGGCAAACAACATTCAATAATTTATTTTTTATTTTTTTAAAAAATTTAAACAATTTAAAACAATTTAAAATAAAATACAATGTGGGAAAACCCCCCCACCTCCACCCCTACCCCTTGCCAAAAGCCTGACGGAACAGCCAGGTCTTACATACATGCCAAAACAGCAGGAGAGTGGGATGGGGAGCCAATTGAGCCTCCTCCGGGAGCGAATTCCACAGCACAGGGACAGCCACCAAAAAAGATCTAACATTGGTGGCCACCCGCCTCGCCCGGGGAACCTCCAAAAAACCTCCCACGGACGATCTCAAGGGTCGCATGGGCACATGGGGAGTGAGGCGGTCCCGCAGATAAGCAGGGCCCAGGCTGTGAAGGGCTTTAAAGGTTAAAACCAGCACCTTGAACCTGGCCCGGTGCTTTATAGGCAGCCAGTGCAGAGCCCGGAGTACTGGTGTCATGTGCTCCCTGAGACCTGCCCATATAAGGAGACGGGTCGCAGCATTTTGCACCAGCTGAAGTCTCCGAACCAGCTTCTCGGGCAGCCCCACGTAGAGCGCGTTGCAGTAATCCAGCCCGAAGGTGATGAAGGCATGGATGACAGTGGCGACTCGAGGTCGGAGTCTGAGAGATACAGCTGAAGTCGCCGGACAAGATGTAACTGCCGGAACGCACTACCCACCATGGCCACAACCTGAGATTCCAGGCTGAGCCGCGAATCGAGGAGCACACCCAGACTCCGCACATGAGAGACCATGGGAGGGCGAACCCCCCCAACAAGAGGAGATTCAACCACCCCCAGGTCCCCCAAGCCCTCGCCCACCAACATCACCTCCGTCTTGTCAGGATTCAATTGCAGATGGCTCAACCTCATCCAAGCCCCCACAGCTGACAGGCACTGGGAAAATAAGGAGACTGCATGGCCTGGGTCGATGGAAAAGGAGAGGTAGAGCTGAGTGTCATCAGCATACTGATGACACTGCATGCGCTGAAACCCTCTCACGATCTCCCCTAATGGCTGCATATAGATGTTAAACAAGCGGGGGGACAGAATGGCACCCTGTGGGACTCCACACGAGTTTTTCATAAGTGTTCCTTTAAAAATTGCAGAGATGGCAACCCTAGACAGGGCATGGCGGTTTGCATTGTAGGAGAATTGTGATTATAACAAGGGGTGGGGGGGAGCAGAAATGCTAAATCAGGTGGGGGCTTGGGCTGAGGTTGTCTGGGTACCTTGAATTAAAGGGAACACGGGAAAGACTCTGGGTAGAGTCTTTCCCCTAGGAAGACTCTAGGCATTTTATACCTCTATGGTTTGTGCGATCACATGAAGTGATGTTTCAGTCACAGAAAACATCGCAATGGGACGGCCGAAAAGCAGCGCGGGACTGAAATACAGCCATGGAGACTCGAAGTACTGTGCTAACTGCAATGTTCTGTTCACACGGCTAGTCCAGACTAGAAATTAGTCAGGACTAGATTGTCCATCTAAAAAGGTACCACTGGAGTTTATACAAACTAGTCCGGCCTAGTTTCTCCATGTGAAAACGCCCTTAAAAATAACCACTAAATGCTACACCAGCTTCTCCTGGGGTCTGCATTGCATTTTGGTTTTTTATTCCATCTGTGGGTCATGAATTACTGCTTTCTGGCAGCGATGGTAGGTGGCCGACAGTCCCCACAATATACAGTGGCAGTTCACAGTACATGCATCCCATTGCCTAGTTTATAGTGCTCCCTGCTCAAGTAGTAAATCTGCACTGCCAGAGTCAATTGGACAAAAAGCCCAATTCCACAAAAACTGCACTGATTTTAGTTGGGTAGAATTTGTGGGTAGCAGCTATTAGCCAAGATGGAATTGAATAGAATATTTATTACGACTCTAGCTTTCACCATGGTCAAAAAGCCATAGCATAACCATGGCAATAGCAGAAACAATGATAAAAACAATAACAATAACAGACTAACGGCAACTTCAATTAAAATGTTTCCATTATTTCATCAAAGACACATAAAACAAAATTTCCATCACTTCAAATATCCTTATTCAGGAAATATAATATCTATAGCACAAAATCATGCCCGTCGAGCTTCATTATTCGACTTTAACTCCCTTTAAGCAGTAAATACTGACTAATTAGCCACGCAAAGAGTACTCCCTAATGTTATATGCAGTAGCCAATCTTAAGATCTCCCCCAACCACACAGACAACCCCCTCAATTTATCAGCTCATCCCATATTCTCATAGCCGAAAGGGCAAAGGTAGCCAGCCAACTGATTTCTTCATCCGATTGGGCAGTTAATAGTTTTTTATTCCTTTGTCCAGGTGTCATATAAACGTTTCCTCTCAAAAGAGGAGCAATCCATGTCTCCCTTGTGGTGGTATAAAATACACTATAAAATATAAAATAGTCGAAGAAAACATGCACAAGATCTTCTACAACCAGGTCATTGCATGGACATAATCATCGAGAGTAACGCAAGTTCTTAAACCGACCCAGGGTAATGGCCAAACAAAACAGTTGGAAACATAAGAGAGTGAAAGATCTGCGCAAACTCGGATTTCTAATCACACCTAAGTAACGCTCAAACTTATGGTCTTCTTTCAAATGGGAGTACCATGGGGCGGCCTTCCAGGTATCTACTTCCGCTAAATCCTCTTGCCTGGCTATATCTGCCGATCTGGAGGTAATTAAACTCCTTTGCTGGTTTATATTCAGCCCCCAAAGAGAGGCAAGACAGGCCCATAACCCTTAGATGACCTATAACCCCGCAAAGCCAGGGGTACTGACGTCTCCCTCATTGGATAACTCCTCCCATAAACATTGTTCCGCTAGAGTAGATTCACTCCACGTGCATAGCTTAGACCAATAATTAAGGCATAACCGCCTTCCAATACAAGCCACTGGGAGCGTGCCTCTTTCGGCTCTCACCACTGCACCTGGCGTACCCTGCGGTACTCTCCATAAGCTCCTTAGGAACTTGTTTTGCACCACCTCAAGTTCCGTGGGATAAGTTGATAGAATCCTATGCCATCCCATAGGTTAATATAGATTGGACTTTGCCCCTGAAAATTTTCAGAAGAAGTGACGTCCTAACTGGCAGGACTCTGGCTACCAGTCTTAAAATACCCTTAGCAGCCACTGAGACTTTTAACACTATTTGTTTCCAGTGTCTAGTCCACAGACAATTACTGCTAAAAGTAATTCCCAAATAGCCATAAGATTCTGTCTGTACAAATACCCTCCCATCTATCTTCCAAGTATATCTCCTCCTTCTTGCTCCCAATACCATAATTTGTGATTTGTCAAAATTAATCTCTAAATTGTTTATGGTGCAAAATTTCATTAAGTTTCGTAACTGATTTTGCATGCCACCTTACGTTTGTGAAAGAAGCACAATATCGCCAGCATAAATTAAAGCCGGTACCTCTCACTCTTTTACTTTTGGAAAATGGCTGTCGGTACTCAGCAATGCGGGGATAAGATCACTCATGAAAAGATTAAATAATAGGGGGACCAAGACGCAACCGTGCCGGACTCCCTTCGAGACCAGTACGGGCCTTGACAAAGTCCCCCCCTTCCCATTTTAACCCTAGTAACATTCCCATAATGAATCTGAATTAATATCTCTAGAAGGTTCCTATTGATTCCAAAGCGACATAGTTTGTTCCATAGTTTCACTCTTGGAATAGAGTTGAAAGCCTTCTTCAAATCTATAAAGGCTAAAAAAAGGCTTCCAGATCTTACCCTAGTATATTTCATTATAATATGGGAAAGTATATAACAATTAACCATAGTAGATCTATTCCTACGGAAACCGTTCTGTTCGTCGGGGATCAGATGCTGACCATAAGCCCAACTTTCTAAATGTCCCAGTATAATCTTAGCGAACAGTTTTCCCATTATTGGCAATAAACTTATTGACCTATAACACGATGGGTCCTTAATACAGTCCTTTTTATATGATGGGATCAAACTACTTAGACCCCATTCCATAGGAACCTTCTTAGGCCGCTTTTAGATGATCGCGGTGGTGCCCGCGCTTATTTTTCAAAACTACAGGGAAGCGGGTTTTCACGGGACACCTCCGCCAATTATGCGCATGTGTGGGCGCCGCACATCCATTTCCGGCCGCGAGCTGACCAGGTCGCCGATCGAGGGTGGACATACGCGTGGACGCGCGTCGCCCACACATGCGCATAATCGGCGGTGGTGTCCCGTGTAAACCCGCCTCCTGGTAGTTTTGAAAAACAAGCGCAGGCGCTACAGCGATCATCTAAAAGCAGCCTTAGTTTTACTGATCGTGCAGAAGTAGTTGGCCAATAATGGCGCCCACCACTCTGGACTAGCCTGAAGGACCTCAGCAGTCATATAGTCAAATCCCGGTGCCTTGTTATGCCTCAGAGATAGTATAACCTCAACTATCTCCCATGTGCTAACATATGGGACAAAAGCAAAGTTTTTAATGGTTTTGTTCAAAACTATAGGAATACCCATCCCACCAAAATCATCCTCCTTACACTTTGAGTTATAGAGATCCTCATAAAAAGCAGTCCATGATTCTTCACTCATTGGGGGAGTTAAACAAGATGTTACAGAATTTAACCTACCCTTTATTAAGTACCAAAATTGGCTAAAGTCTTTCAAGGCAACTGCTGCTTCTAGATGGACAAGGGAAGCAACCTTATTCTCAGGGTGTCCCTCAAGTTAACTTCTGATTGCCACACGTGAACAAGATGCAGTGGATTACGATCCTTAATTTCCCTGGGGCTTCCTCTGAAGCATCTGTTACTTGCCAATTGTTGGAGACAGGTACATGATGATCTGACCACGGATTGCGGTCTATTATTATTACTACTACTAATTTTTTCCTATATTATTACTAATTTTCACCCATAGTGTGTGGAGATTTTAGTAACAGCTGGGGACCACACCTAGCCAACCAGATGCAGTGTGTTATACAGTGCCTGAGATGCCCAGGATCTTGCAGATGATTCTGTCTATGGGTAATTTCAGATGTGACGGGCCTTTCGGCCCACCACGCTGAGCCCTGGACCGTGGATCCATTTCGGATCCCTGGTCCGTAATCAGACTGGCTGTCCTTTAGACATGCCGGCCTGATTGTGGAGGGGAATCGGGGAGGGGCGGGGCTGCGTGGAGCACCGCGCTCCACCGGTTGCCCACCCTCAGGGAGACGGGCGGGCGCAGCAGCCAATTAGGCCTTAGGTCTATTAGGTCTGGACCATGGTCAGGAACGGGGCGAGGTAACAGATGTTACTTTCACCCCATTCCTGATCGTGGTTAGCTTTGAACCCCGCCAGGAATTCACTGCGGTGAACATCTGGTGGGGCTCAAACAGACGTTCACGCGATCACAGTCACCACCCTGAATTCATTGTGATACAGGGTGGTTGACTGTGATCGTGTAACGTCTGAAATTACCCTTTGTTCCAAATAACAGCTTTCTGGGTGTGACTGTGATTAGTCTATTTGGGAGCTTCAGACAACTGAAGCTTCCCTTCCGTAATAGAGCAACCAATGTGCCTGCTGAAGCACAATCATGATTAAATACTGGTCCCTGTCACAAGAGGTTTATAATCTAGATGGACAAGTGAAGGGGGACACGCAGAGGGACACCTAGGGAGAGACAGGGAAACATTCAGGAAACTGAGGAGTTTCTGGTGCCGGGGCTTAGGTATGCCTTCATCTATGGGTGAAAACAGACATGACGCTAACCACCCTTTAACCACCCTTGGTGGTTATTTATGCATGTTGCAGGGCTGTATTGGTGCCCTATGCAGCCCTGAAACATGCATAAATGACCACCAAGGGTGGTTA
>QEPC01008296.1:2513629-2530033 GCA_003113815.1 Sphenodon punctatus | reverse complement strand
AATCATTTTCAAAATGGGGAAATTGTTTATAACTCACATTAAAAGGATAATATATTAAACTGAGGAAACATAAAGGAGCTGTAACTTTTATAGCAAGAGACTCATCTTGACTACAAGTTGAAGTGCAAAATGTCCTGGTGTTATGTTTGCATTTTCCGATACCATTGTATTTTTTAGATTTTTTTGTTCAATGGAACTAACTTCCAGGCCTTCATTAATTATAAATTCACACAGCACCCATTTGAGACATTCATTGCAATTCTTCCTTCTTCTTTTACCCATAGAGTAACCGCTTATTTCAGTGGTCAAAATTAGAGCAGCGAAAGTCGAGCAATTAATTTATTTTCCTGCATTACACAGCTCGAATCATGCAGTTAGTTAAATTTCAGGAATATGAGACTCACCCAATTTGTATCCAATCACTGCTAGTAGATTTTATGCCTTTGCCTGAGTAATTTAGATTTTCCTTTTCACTTGTTTTTAATTTTGACTGGTAATTCTTATAATGGATATTTTTTGGAAGGATGGAAGGAAGGAACATATTATCAAAAATCTGGGAGTTACATCCTAAAAATATGGCTCAAGACTGCTGTATCCAAATTCAGTACACACACAATTTTGACTGGAGAGACATTGGGTGTAATCCTCACTCCATTGAAGTAAGTGGGAGATTTAATGATTGCTTTAATGGAGTATGGATCACAACCACATACAGGAGATGGAGTTTGATAACCTTGAACAGTGCCTTAACCTACTGTATAGCATGTACCGCCTTTTCACATGGACCCTGTCCCTTGGAGGGGAGAGTGGACGAAGGGGACTTCTCCAAAGGTGAAAACGGACATGTTGCTAACTCCACTTTAACAGCACTTTAACATTTCTTATGCATGTTGCAGGGCTGCCTAGGGAACCAATACAGCCCTGCAACATGCATAAGAAATGTTAAAGTGGGGTTAAAGTGTCTGCTTTCACCCTGAGACTTCATTCCCTGAGATTTGCTTACGTTTATGCTTCTCCTTAACACTGTTTTATCCTCCTCCCTCCCCACTTCTAACTGTAACTTCTTGAAAATGTCTTCCTGTCTCTCCTCATGTTCTCCTCCCCCTTGTCTGTCCTCCCGTTCCCATCCTAGATTGTAAGGCCCTCAGGGCAGGGACCTGCCTCTAATCATGAATTTTCAGTGCTGGGTTAATTGCTGGTGCTGTATAAATAAATAAATAGTAGCGGGCCCAAGCCTAACCAGCGCACACAGAACCCACACACATCCCGTATAGAGGGAAGGGGATGTGTGCACAACCTGCATATAAATTGCACATGCGAGTGTAAGTTTAGGATTGCGCCCAGAAATAATAATCATAATACATTTTGTTTGATTTTTTAAAAAAAGGACAAAACTACTTTTCATAGAAACAACAAATCTGTTAAAAATAAATAAATACATAAATAATAAAAATAAAGTCAACTAGTCATCATGAATGAATCCAAATAATAGAATGAAAGACTTGACAGGTCCAGTACTGCTTAGAAGTAGTAAGAGTGTAAGCATGGTCTGTCGAGCCTTTCTTTGCACGTGCAACCCTCATTAAAACTAATGGAAGTCAGACACATCTGCATTGAAAAGAGAATAGGTTTAATTGCCTTTCAATTACAAGTGCAAGCTTCATTAGATCTGCCTCTTTGGTAATGCACGTATTTGATGAAATGGCTTCTGCTACCAGAGTGTGTTCACGTGGGTGTTTGGATCTGGTAGTTTAATTATGCCTTTATTCCGTAACAACCTAAAAATAAAATTACACTTGATTTAAAAAAAAATATTAAATTGCATTCAAAGCTCACAGGTGAGAAGTCTAGTTTGGGGGCTTGCACAACTTCGCTCCCCTACCTTTCTACACTTATCGCCCTCCATACTCCAACCCGTGCACTTCGCTCCTCCTCTGTCCCTTCTCTCACCCTTCCACGCCTTCCCTGCTCCCCTAAGCGCCTTCGTCCCTTCTCACTTGCTGCCCCCCATGCCTGGAACTCCCTCCCTGTCCACATCCGCCTTGCCCCCTCCCTTCATACCTTCAAATCTCTCCTTAAAACTCACCTCTTTCGCTCTGCTCTGTCTGACTCTTTATCCTGCTGAGCCACTATTCCTATACCTACGATCGGTTTACCCTTATCCTTGCAACATGGACCTGCCTGCTGTCATTCTCATCGTAACCAAGCCAAGTACGTGCACTTGAGACCTCGCATCTTCATGAATGTTAGACCCCTTGTCTCTCCCTCTGTTCCCCTTCCTAAGTCTCTCCCCCAGCTCCTGTCTCTCAGATTGTAAGCCCTAGGGGCAGGGACCGTGTCTATTTTATTACTTTGTAAAGTGTCAGGTACACTGCTGGCACTATATAAATGTTTGTTAATAATAAGTAATAATAATAATAATATCCACAGGTTGTTTTTAAAAAAAATAAAAATGTACTTGGAATAGGATTCATTTGAATACAACTGAGGCCCTTTCCAAACAGGCCGCAGTGGGTGGGGGGATGGGTGTGCACCCAGGCACACACCCATCTCCATGCATGGAGCAACCGGCACTGGAGCCTGTTGCTCCATGCACGGGTGATGGGAGGAGATGGGTGGAATGCGGGAGCACACCCACCCATTCACCCACTGCGGGAGCTGTTCCTACAGACGCCCCCCCAATCCCCCTGCACCGCAGGTGGCGTTTCCATGGACGCATGGCGTTTGCATCACACGTGTGTGTGGGGGGTGCACCTGTGTGAAAAGGCCCTGAGTGTGTGTGTGGTGGGGGAACCTTTTGCCTCCTAGGAGACACTTTGAGAATTAGTACAAGCTCCTCCAAGGGTTGCATAGAAGACGGGAGTGGAAGGTCAAGAAAAGGAGGGTCCAGTTGATGGATCTGTGCCATGGATCTGTTTCCTATCCTTGTGTACATGCCCTCATCTCCTCTCCCTTACCCTGGGCTCAGTCTTTCAGTGCTTGAGGGTGGAACTAGAACAAAGATCCAGATCCAAGAACTGGAAAGGGTCCTCATAAAAACGTAATGCGGGCCACGTTTGCACTTCTCCCCCGGGGTTTGAGGTCCCCCCTCCCAATTTAAATATTATGACAAGAATGTCACAGGATTATGATACTATCCGCACTAGGTCTGCTTGAATAGTGGAATTTCCATCCTGTGGGAAATATAGTTTTATCTCAAATGTAGTCCACTAGAAAGCAAACATTTATTGGACAGTGCAGAACCTGTCCCTAATGCACCGGCATGATTTAGTAGCTCTGTTGCTTCTGCGCCTCCTAGTCAGGACCGGCCTTAGAATTTGCGGGGCCCATGGCGAGGATAAAATGCAGGGCCCCTAGTGGCCCCTCCCATGGGCCCCCCAGAAAAAGCGGGGCCCAGGGTGGTCACCCGAGGTTGCCCTGTGCTAAGGCCGTCCCTGCTTCTAGTAGCTGACCCACTGGCATGCATTCTGCCAAATATACAGTCTGCAAAAATCTCAATGGAGAATGAGGCCACAAACACACTTGCCTAATGCCCTGCTGTAGTCCCACGATACACTCAAAAGTGAACATTTTTTGTTTTGAGTCAAACGCCATTTTTCATCAGGAAAACATTTCTTCAGAAATTTCCCACCTAGTCTTCTTAACACCTTTTGTTTAGAGATTTACACACATGGTCTAGGGGCCAAAACCTGATTTTGTTCCTGCGTAATAACAGGAGTGGCCCAGGCTACAGATGCCTTCCTTGTGGTTTGACTGGAGAGAAATGAGGGGAAGTTGTACGGGGACAGTATGCTTCAGCTGTGCACCTCGTGGCCGTGATTCATGGCCAGTCCATGGACAAGAGAAGACCATGTCATCTGTGGGTGAAGGCTGAAAATATCAAGCCAGATCCTCAGCTCTGTTAATTTCAATGATGCTATGGTCTCATTTACCAATAACAGGTTTGAATCCTTTGGCTCATCATGTGTTTGGGAGATAACATCTGAAAGAATCAAACAATTTTTGTGCACATTTGAGGGGAGTTGTTAGGAGCTAAGCTAAGACTACATTCAATTCTTTGCTTTGCCACAGGCTCCCTATGAAACTTTGGTCAAGTCATGTAGTCTCCCATCTATAAAACGTGGATAATGGACCTTCCTTATCTCACAGGGATGCTGTGTGGGTAAATCTGTAACAAACATTTGAGTTGTATGTTTAGAAATGGAGACCAGAGCCCAGGTGCAAGTAGGGGAGGCTCACTTCTAATGGAGTACCATGACATCACAATAGGAAAAGCAGATATGACAGTGGCCTGCTGTGGCCTGGGACCCACCGGCACGTGTGCTTATATGCCGCCAGATGTTGGCCTGGGACTGCCCCAGGGCAGGTAGGCAGCTAGTCTGGGTTGCATCCCTGGAAAATCTCTGAAGAGACAGCCTGGGCCAAGGGCTGTCCACATGTTTGTTGAGCTCCACCCATGCCCTATGTTAGTTTGCACCTCCCTGACTCAGGGAGGGGTGGCCACTGTTTCTCATCCCAGGCCAGGCTTTAGAGCCGCTGCACTATCCGCACGTCTGTTTTACCTAATGTTCCATAAGGGGCGGGGAGTCATCAAAAGAAGGTGGGGCTAAGGCTCTCTCCTCCCCCTTTCAAACATGTCTCTTAAGTGGCATGTCATCACGGTGCTCTCTACGTACCAGGGTCCTAAGTCTCTAATGCTACAATAATAGTGAACTTAATAAGTACCTAAGATAAATGTACGAATAAGATGTGTTTAAAGAATTCTGATTATTATGGAGAATACAACCTCTACGGCAGAATCCCCTGGCATCTATGTTCTGATGTATTCCAAGTGAACCTCAGTTAAAAGAGTTAATGCAGGCAAACTCTGATGTTTCACCTTCATTATTACATTATGAGCATAAGGGACGTATGCAATTATTCAGAATGTTGCACAGAATTTTAAACAGAACCGAAGACAGGAAATTAGTGCTTAATAGAAAAGCAAGTCTTTCCCCCTCCCCCAGTCCCATTTCTGCTTAGATTTTAACGAAGTCTTACCAGACTGTGCAGGTTTTTCAGAAATGACATGCTTATAAATACACTGGTTAATATTCTCACAAGCATTTAAGTGATTTAGGAACCAAAGTCCGATTTTGTTGCATTCAATTGGAACATTCACACCTCATCTCCTACACCACACGGGGAAGTCAACATGGAATGGAGGCCATGACAGCTTCACTGGGGGTGAGGGGACGCTGGCTGGAAGGGCAAATAGATCCATACTAAGTGACCTTAAAGCATGGGGGATGCTGTTTCGATGTGCCTTAAGGTATCTAGGCTCTGTGGTATAGATTTTCAAAGGCAAAAATAGTTGGCTATCTCCAATAGGAATAAGTCTCAAAGCACCACTGAGAATCTATCTGAATGTATTTAGGATCCTACGTGTCACTGGATGCCTCTCTAAGCCATTTAAGAGATAGGTTTATGGCATCTAAACTTTGGACGATGGTACTTTGGTACGTATGCGACTACTTCCTATGGGAGCTGGCATGTGGCGTCATGGCTTGGAAAATCTCTCCCTTGTGGGTTACATAACTGCACTACACCAGTGTTGCCAGCCCCAAATGTTCAAAACTCTGTTTCTTGTTGGATAGATTTTTCTGTGCAGGTATAGTTTGGGTATGGCAAATCTTACATTGCCCTCCTTCGTGGATCCAAGGGCCAGATTCAGGAACTGGAAAGAGGGCAAATAAAAACTTGCTGCAGGTCACATTTGGCCCCTGGGCCTGAGGTTCTCCACTCCTGATATGTGAGGTTCCACATCCATGACTGAGTTTAAGATTTTGCTGCTGGTTTTTAGGGCCCTGAATGGTTTAGGCCCTGGCTATATTTGAGATCTAATTCTGGAGCTGATGGGTATGTGCGCTCAGGAACCACCTGCTGTTTGGGGGTTCTGCCATCGCGCCTTAAGTCGGTGGGTGATTGGGCTTTTGCTGTGGCGGGCCCCTCAATGTGGAACTCGCTCCCTCTCAATGTTCATCTCAGTTCCTCCCTCCTTACCTTCAAAAAGCACCTAAAAACATATTTATTTTCTAGGTGCTTTAACCACTGCTGGTTCCCTTAAGTGTACTCTGTCCTCCCTTTTTCCTTCCCCTATCTTAAAGTATTTCATTACTGTTTTAAATTGTTTTGAAATGTTTAAAATTATTTTATATTTTTATATTTTTTTATATTCTGTGAAGCGCTCTGAGTGCCATGCAAGTCAGAGGGGCGCTAGTTAAACATTATTATTATTATTATTATTATTTATTAAAGTGTTTTCAGAATTGGTGTCTTGGTCTACACTATTTTAGATGTGTGCCATGTTCTGTGGGAATGTCAATTCTATGTAATAGAGAGGCAGCAGTGGCTGGCCTCTTTAGAGGTTGTATCCTTGGGAGCTACTGTACACAGGAAAACCGCTCTATGTTTACAAGATAAGAGTTGGGGAACAATAATGGCTTTGGCCAGATTCCTGTATGCAGCACAGCTGCAATGTAAGAGGAGGGTAAAGGAGATTGAAAACCGAAAAGGTATAGGACAAGTGATATAAAGGATTATTCTTTGCTCTTATGTGTGTTTTCTCCCTGTTTACCTTATAATGGCAATTATTGCCCAAAGATGTGTATAAACTGTGCTTTGGAAAATCACACAAGGAACTAGGGTTGTTTTTCCAAGCAATTTTATTTTTGTATTTTTTGTATAAAATTTATGTGGTTTTTGGCTGAGGCAGTTAATAAATCAAATCAAATTAAAAAATCACTGTTTTAGATAGAGAGCTTGTGTTCCTTGAAAGCTGTGATTTAACTAAAGGAGCAGTTTCAATTCTATTGAAAATCAGTACAATAGGCTGTGTGGACACTCTTATTTCAATTTAAGCCACGATCAGCTCAGTTTAGCAAAAGCTGATTATGAATATGCTAACATTAACACAAAAAAGGCCTCTCTAAACAAAGAGCATCCACAGTGTTTTGACCGATTTTTACATCAAACTCCTGTCACCAGTGCTAAAACAGGGAGAAAAATCTTACAACTTACGAGATGCTACAGCCTTTCCTCATCTGAACTGCAAAGATTCATCATGTGAAAGACTAATAAAATGGCCAACTGGATTGGGTGGAAAACAGACACTGTAGCAGAAAATGATTTCACGTCATGTTCTACTTTGCTCTTCAACTTCAGAGATTTAATTACTCACAGAGGAAAAAAACCCATCATCAACTCCCTAACCATTACGCTGTATTTTCAACTTGGGAAGGCATTTTGTTTCACGATAAAGGAAAGGGCAGGTGTGAGTCCAGGGGAAACAGACCTTGGAAATTCTTACAATGTTGCTATAGCAATCACTTGTGAGGATGTCTATGACTTTCATTTTAGCTCTCAAGCAAGCAGCTGAGTCCATGTATGTTGGTTCCTGTCGCTAGGTGCACAATGTCTGCCGCTTATTGTGCCCTGATAAGATTGGTAAATTACTGTCGCTATAACTTAAAGCTTCAGGTAAATGGAGATTGAAAAATATTCAATTTCTTGTCTCAAACTACTTAACACTCTTCTGTTAAAAAAGCCTGTTAGATCGACGCTTTCAAATGGATACTCCACCGATTTTTGCCTCTGCATGAGGGGAGAGTTATATAAATACATTCTAAAAGCAAGTCATTTAAATTTTTTTCATCTGCAGTATTGTGCACGCTCATTCAAGTCTGGCCTGCAGTTTTCTTTATTATTGAAAATATTATCTTTTCTGAAGATCATATTAATTTTCAGAGGCAAAATAAGAAAAAAAAACGTGGAGCATGGAGAAAAAATTTATGACCATTTATTTGCATCAGAAAAACCAAAGTCCTCACAATTCTCAAAGGCAGAAGCAGAAGAAAAAAGTGAAACTGTTGGGCTGACTAAGGGCTGTCTGTCATTCAGCAAATAATGCTGTTCTTCTCAGCAAAACTTCTAATTAGAGTTAGAACCTATGAGGTAGGTGCTGCCTGCGGCTCCAGCGAGAGGCCTGGGCCTTGTCAGACAGGTACTTCTCCCTAGCCATGCACAGATTGCCCCCAGTTGCTTATCTCCACCTGCACAACAAGCCTCTGTGCACGGGGTGGATTTAGGACTCCGACAAACGTGAGTAGGCCACACCCCTACTCCGCCCCTGGCCCAGTGTGCACCTTCTGCAAGACAGTCTCCAAGTCAACAGAAGGAATAATTCCATTCTAATTAGCACTGATCAGACCTCACTTGAGGTACTGTGTCCAGTTTTGGGCACCTCATTTCAAGAAAGACCTTCACAAGTTGGAATGGGTTCAGAATAGGGCAGCAAAGACCACCATGGGTCTGGAAGGTAAGTCTTAAGAGGAAAAGTTGAAGGAACTGTTTATATTTAGTCTAGCAAGAGACGATTAAGGGGAGACACGATAGCAGCCTACAAGAATGATTGCTTGCTGCCTTACTGGTAGCAGTCTTTTACATGTTTGAAAGCGGTTATGTCTTCCTCATCCTTCTCTTCTCAAAGTTAAACCTGTCCCATTCCTCCTATCTTGCTCTCTTCTGGACCCCTTCCAGTCAGTCAGCATAATTCTTGAAGCGAGGAGCCTTACACTGGAGACTCCACCCAGCTAAGATCTTAACAATGCCAAGTATATACCCCAAGTCTTGCATATGATGCTTCCGGTAATTTGAATTTGCCTTTTATGCAACCCTATCATATTGTTGGCTCATACGTACACATACAGCCTTACCTACATAGGACAGAGAAATTCGCCAACAAATTCCTACATGAAACCCAGGATTATCTTTTCAAAAGAGTTCCAGTTTTGACTGAAGGACCTCAAATAATGGGGTAATTATTACCCCTCAAATAATGGGGTAATTGTAATTAGGTGTGCATACAATCACACTCACAGAATTGCCATTCTCCCTCAATTCTCTTCAAATTATTGTTTCCTATAACTTAAAATTAGTTCATACTTATTGATTTAATGTTTTCAAAACTGCTTCCCTAGCAAAAGCAGATTTGAGCTCTGCAAGTACAGATTGTTTAGTTTCAGTAACAAAGGGTTGTGCTGCGAAAGATCCATCATGGTACAAAGTGTCCTACATAAAATGAGGCCACCAGGGAGCCCAACACTCTCCGCATTTGCTTGCGGAAATGACAAAACTCCTCACTGAAGCTGTATTAGCTACACAGCTTGGCAATTCATTAAAATTCACGGTATTTGTGACCTATCTACCCAGCAACACACATGCACTTGCAGCATCGCCTTAACAAGCTGCTTGTGAGCAATCAAAAACACTGTCTTTACCTCTTTCTGCCTATAGAACCTTTTTCTGCAGCAATATTTGAATTAATCATAGGGGTACAAAATAATTATCTTTGGCAAATTATTATTGGGACTTTTCTAAACCAATTTGATATCATGCTGATGAGTGCAGCAGAATGCCCTATAAATAAATAAACACACTGGTAGTCTCCAAGTGTGTCAACCAGTTTGGACTGTTTTGGAATAGCATTTTTTGAGTGAAATTTCTATGCTAATCAAAGTTAATCTGTTCTAGATATAGGGCACTTTCCCACATGACAAAACGCACACTATTTGCATTCGTGAGAATCTCTGGGAGGAAAAAAGCCGTGCACAGCATTTGCATGTGGGAAAACAAAAGCTGCGTGGCTTTGGCATCAATCATGTGAAGGATGCAGAGCTCAATGTTTCAGCTCTGCATTCTCTGCATGATCGGCGCCAAAGCTTGCCGATTTTGTCTTCCCGTGTGACGAAAGCTGCATAGTATTTGCCTCTTGCAGTTTCTCGCGGACGCAAACGGTGCGCATTCCGTCACGTGGGAAAATGCCTATAGATCTGTTGGCTGGTTGTCATACTCCTCTTTCTCTGGAATGCAGAGGACCATTCTCTGAATGCCTTAGATTGGGGTGAGGAACATCTACACCATGGATCAAATCCAGCTTGTGGCTAAAATTAGGCCCCTTTCCAACCCCAGGATCTTGCCTATGGATTCAGTCCCTACCCTCAAACACTGAAAGAATGAGCTCAGGGGAAAGGGGCAAGATATGTAGGCATGCACTCAAAGAGAGGAAATGGATCCAGGGCATAGATCTGGGACGGGGATCCTCAGGCCCAAGGGCCAAATGTGGCCCATGGCTAGTTTTTATGTGGCCTGTTTCCAGTTCCTGGGCCTGGCCCCTAGATCGAATTCCTACCCACAAACACTGAAAGACTGAGTTCAGGGTAAGGGAGCAGAGATGAGGGTATGCACACAAGGGTAGAGGGCAGATCCATGGCATAGATCCATGATTTGGGTGCTCCTCTTCCTGAATGCACCCCTTAAATGTCCCTCCACCTCTAACTTCCATGTAGCCCTCGGAACTTGGATTAATTTTCAAAGTGACCCCTAGGAAGGAAAAAAATTCCCCACCCCCATCCAAAATACTGATTTGGATCCTCTCCTTCCTTTCGCCATCCTGAGTACACCTGTTAAACACCTCCACTTCCATCTCCTATCCTACCTGGAGAGCTTGTACTAATTTCCAAATTGGCCCACAAGAGGGAAAAGGATCCCCAACCTTAAAGTCCAGGTTTATTTTCATTATTTACATCCCACCTCTCCTGTCTAGGCAGCTCGAAGCGGCTTTAAAAAGTTTAAATATTCAAAAATATACATACAGTTCATCAAAAGGGAAGCATAAAAATAAAAATAAGAAAATAAAAAAAACCATCCTCCCCACCCATCTCTCTCACCAAAGGCCTAGCAGAGCAGCCAGCTCTTGCACTGTCATCGAAATGAGGCAAGGTCCGGGGCCACCCGGGCCTCCACCAGAAGGGCATTCCACAGCCTAGGTGCTGCCACCGAGAATGCCCTCTCCAATGTAGCCCCCCACACCACGCGGGGGACATCAAGAAGGGCATTCCCGGCGGACCACAGGGTTCAATCCAGGGCACGGAGAGTGAGGCGGTCTTGCAGACAGGATGGGCCCAGACCGTATAGGGATTTTGGAAATGGGCAGCCATTTTGTACCATGAACATTACCAGGATGAACCAGGATGAACATGGTACATGGTAAGATGTACACGGAAAGATGTACACAATAAATCAGTATATGGTACATGGTTAATCACGATAAATGGTAAATCGATAAAAATTCTCGACTGAGAAAGTGTTGAGAACCGATTCTCGCTAAAACCAAGTTGAGAACCATGGGTAATTTCAGATGTTATGAAAACGCCTTTCACCACAGTGAACCCCAGTGGATTCCCTGTGGTGGAGGCATTTCCATGCACGTCTGTTTGACCGCCACCAGATGTTCACCACAGTGAATCTCTGGCGGGGGTCAAAGCTAACCATGGTTAGATTGGCCACGATCCGGGATAGGCCAAAAGTAACATGTGTTACCTTGGCCCATCCCAGATCATGGCCCCGACTGTGATATGGGATCGTCTCCCTGAGGGTGGGCGGCCGAGGGAGCACGGGGATTGGGGTGGGGCTGTGTGGCCGCATATTGCGCCGCGCAGGCCCGCCCCGCCTCGCCCCCTCCCGATCCCTGGTGATGATCAGGCCGGCACATCTGAAGGACGGTCGGCCTGATTATGGACCGGGATCCAAGATGGATCCTAGTCTGGGGTTCAGTGTGGTGGGCCTCTGGGCCCGTCACATCTGAAATTACCCCATGAGTCTCATCGAAAACTGAGAAAGAATTGAGATTGAATTTTAGTCCTAGATTTAACTCTAGCACAAGACTGAGTGTTTAGATGCTCTTACATAAATAGCAGGTGCAGCCAATGTATCTCTTCTGTAAATCACAAGTTCTGAAAATTGCAGAACGAAGTCTCAAAGACGAGGATATAATTAACAGATGCCAGCGTGGCGAGGGGAGATTTCTCATGAAAATGCTCTCAATTATGACAGGCACTTGTAGAATATACTCTTGATTAGGCATACACTGTAAGTATCAATAAAGCTAATTTGTCTCCATTTTATTTACCATAAATTTAACCTCATTGCTGATAAGAATCAGATATGCCTCCCTACTTCAATAGAAGGACAGATGTGGATTTGGTCTTATTGCTCTTGGGTTCTTGTCTCAAAAATTTGTTTGCACAATCCCAAATTATTCACAAAATAAGAGGGTCTCCCTCCCCTTCGTGATCACTTTCACAGAGGAACCTGATTTTCTACTTGATATAAAGTTCTACAAAACTCACCACTTTACACCAGCTCTGATACTATTATTATTAACAAACATTTATATAGCGCCAGCAGTGTACCTGGCACTTTACAAAGTAATAAAATAGACATGGTCCCTGCCCCTATGGCTTACAATCTGAGAGACAGGAGCTGGGGGAGAGACATAGAAAGGGGAACAGAGGGAGAGAAAAGGGGTCTAACATTCATGAAGATGCGAGGTCTCAAGTGCACGTACTTGGCTTGGTTACGATGAGAATGACAGCAGACAGGTCCATGTGGCAAGGATAAGGGTAAACAGACAGTACGTATAGGAAATAGTGGCTCAGCAGGATAGAGTCAGACAGAGCAGAGCGAGAGAGGTGAGTTTTAAGGAGAGATTTGACGGTATGAAGGAAGGGGGCGAGGCGGATATGGACAGGGAGGGAGTTCCAGGCATGGGGGCAGCAAGTGAGAAGGGACGAAGGCGCTTAGGGGAGCAGGGAAGGCGTGGAAGGGTGAGAGAAGGGACAGAGGAGGAGCGAAGTGCACGGGCTGGAGTATGGAGGGCGATAAGTGCAGAGAGGTAGGGGGGAGCAAGGTTGTGAAGAGCTTTATAGGTGAAGACTAGGAGCTTGTGCAGGATTCGTTCAGGAAGGGGAAGCCAGTGAAGCGAAGAGAGGAGGGGCTGCACATGGTCGAAGCGACTGGCAAGGTAGATGACCCTGGCGGCAGAGTTTTGGACAGAGATGAGGGGAGAAAGGTGAGACCGGGGAAGGCCAGAAAGAAGGAGGTTACAGTTCTTTTCCTGCAATAGAACAGTCCCCTCTTCTCCATAGTCTGTAGCACTTTATAAAATATATATTGATGAGAGGCCTAAAAATACATAGAATGCTGGAAAAGCATTAAAACAGATAATTATTTAGCAGACTGAGCCAAAGAACCTGCGCAACAGGGTTCTTATTAGGCTTAGCCACCTCAAAATCACACTTATTTTCCAACCGATGTTTATAAATATTTTCATTTTAGATGAATAATTTAGCTCATGCAGCAGAAAGATCACCAAGAATACACTCTTTCCTCTTTCAAGGTCTCTTAGCAAAAACGCATTTGAAAAAAATCTGTTTCAGACAGAGGTTGAAACATCCAATGTCCTTCCCTTTAACTTTTCCTGTAACACTCTTACCCCCTGTCCCATCCCTGTTTCTCTTCAAGTGTCAATACAAAGTTGAAATGCAGAACACTGGGTAATTTCAGACGTTATGAAAACACCTTTCACCACAGTGAACCCCAGTGGATTCCCTGTGGTAGCGGCGTTTCCCTGCATGTCTGTTTGACCGCCGCCAGTGAATCTCTGGCGGGGGTCAAAGCTAACCACGGTTCTCGACCTCCGGCCGGCCGGAGGTCGTGAACCATAGTTAGATTGGCCACGATCAGGGATGGGCCAAAAGTAACGTCTGTTACCTTGGCCCGTCCCGGATTGTGGCCTCAACTGTGATACGGGATTGGGCACAGCAGCCTGAGTGGCTGCTGTACCCGCCAGTCTCCCTGAGGGTGGGTGGCCGGGGGAGTGCAGGGCGGGGCTGTGTGGCCACATGTTGCGCTGCCCTGCCCTGCCCCCACCCCGTGCAGCCCCGCCCCCTCCCCAATCCCCGGTAGGGATCAGACTGGCACGTCTAAAGGACGGACGGCCTGACCACGGACGGATCCCGATCCAGGGTTCAGCGTGGCGGGCCTCCAGGCCCGTCACGTCTGAAATTACCCACTGTTTTGGTTCTAGCACTTCCTGTTGAGACTTCGTATGATACACAAAATTCTTATCCTCTGAAATCCCCTGGACTTTGCCAGCGGAATGCTAATAACTCCTGCTATTCCTCCACGCTAACTGGAAAGGCAGCCTTCTCCTATCTAATTAATGCAAGCAGTGACAACACATTAAAAGTCTACTTAGAGATAAATGAATCCTTCTTTGAAATACTAGAATAGGCACTCACAGAAAGAAGCTAGATCCTTAAAGAAACATGTACCTGTGAAACCCCACCCCATATCATTTTCAGAATGGTATTTATTTTATTCCCTGCCCCTCTCGCACACAGGCAACTTAGAATGACGAACACGAATGCAATAAAACAGTACATTATAAAAAATATAAATATAAACAAACATATAAATACAATAATCATAACATCCAAAGCAGCAGTGTAAAAACGAATCCTGATTTGTGACAAACCCCAACCTCCCAATCCCACTTAACCCATCCCACCCCTCCCTCTCCTTCGCCAAATGCCTGACAGAAAAACGAGGTCTTACGAGATCCAGGACGAGGCGGACCTCCACTGGGAGGGTATTCCACAGCGACTGTGTGGCTGCCGAGAATGCCCGCCTGTCAGTCTGAATCTGCCGATAACACAGGACCTCCAGAAGGGAGCCCCAGGAGGCTGCCCCAGATCCCAGGGGGTCAGACAATCTTTCAGGTAAGCAGGGTCCAAGCCGTGAAGGGCTTTAAAAATTAAAAACAGCACCCTGAATCGTGCCCAGAAGACAATAGGCAGCCACTGTAATGCTCGGAGCACTGGTTGTATGTGTTCCGTGAGGGCCATCCCAGTAAGGAGATGAGCAATTGCCGTTGGCTGCCACCAATATGGATTCTAAGTGAATCCTTAATTGTTGGTTGCATGGAAGCAGCTTTGCCAACCTGAACCTTAGGGGAGGGATGGGGTATAAATTTAAATAAATGTCAGGAAACAGGGTGGAGGGGCTACCTGGGCTCCAGAAGGCATAAACCTCACGGTCATGAGCAGCAGACAAGAACCTAAGGCCAAGGATCATCATTGGTAGGGATGGGTGCCTGGAGGGTATTACGGATCCAGATCTTAATTCCGGATCTAAATAAAAAAAGAATTAAGAAATTTAAAAAATAACCAGGCATGTGTAAAATGGCCACCAGACCATTCTATGCATGCATGGTCTTTTCCAAAATGGTGGTGGCAGTGTTACTGCTACTTTGGAAAACGGCAGCTGGTCTGTGCTTGTGCAAATTGCTACTGCGCAAGTGCACACTGACTGTTCTTTTAAAAAATGGCACCATTTAAAAAATGTCCGCTGCCACCATTTTGGAAAACACCACACATGTGCAGAATGGTCCGTCGGTTACTTTTTTTTATTTAATAGCCTTTAAGCCAAACCGCAACATGGTTCGGCACGTATTGATTTGTATTAATCAGGAACGGTCTGTTACAAGCCGTTATGGATTAATACGAATCTGAGACACCAATCCCTAATCATTGGGAGGTCCCAGAGCCTGCTATACTGCTGGATGAAGGCTCGAACACAAGACCCCCAGTGAGGCTGGACATGAGACAAACAGTGCAAGGGCCCAGGACTGGACGTGAGACAAACGGTGCACGGCATAAGAACATAAGTAGTGCCATACTGAGTCAGACCAATGGTCCATCAAGCCCAGCATCCTGTCCTCTGACAGTGGCCAATCTCAATCACATGGGAGAAGAACCAACAGTTACAATGGGCAATCCATTCCCCGTTGTTCACTCCCAGCTCCCGACAGTAAGAAGTTCATCCCGTAAGCTACTTAGTTAATAGTCATTAATGGACCTACTCTCCAAGAACTTATCCAGTCCTTTTTAAAACCCAGCTATATTACTGGCCATGACAACATCCCCTGGCAACAAATTCCATAAGTTAATTATGCGTTGAGTGTAAAAGTACTTCCTTTTATTTGCTTTAAATCTGCTGGCAACTAGTTTCATGGAGCATCCCCTAGTTTGAGTACTATTTGAGAGGGTAAATAACCGTTCTCTATCTACTCGTTCCACACCACTCAAGATTTTATAAACCACTATCATGTCCCCTCTCAATCTTCTCTTCTCTAAGCTGAAGAGACCCAGGTTGTCAAGCCTCTCTTTGTACGGAAGCCGTTCCATACCGTTTATAATTCTCGTTGCCCTTCTCTGTACCTTTTCTAGTTCAGCTGTCTTTTTTGAAATGGGGTGACCAGAACTGCACACAATATTCCAGGTGTGGTCACACCATCAATTTGTATAGAGGCATTATGACATCCTCAGTTTTATTCTCTATTCCTTTGCGAATAACTCCTAACATTCTGTTTGCTTTTTTGACTGCTGCTGCACACTGGGCTGAGGATTTCAGTGTATTGTCCACAATCACTCCCAGATCCTTTTCCTGAGTGGTAACTCCTAG
>QEPC01008296.1:2457748-2513542 GCA_003113815.1 Sphenodon punctatus | reverse complement strand
GGGGGGTCTGGTTGGCCCCGGATCTCCCTTCCTTTCGAAGAAGTTGTAGGACCTGGCTGTTCCGCCAGGCATTTGGCGGGGGAGATGGGTGATTGGGTGTGGGGATGGGTGGGGTGGGATATTTTTTATCCTCCTTTTATGAGTTGTTTTTAGCTTTATTGTTGTTTTATTTCTGTATTGGGTGTGAGCTGCTCTGAGCTGCCTGTAGCAGGAGGGGGGGCGGGGTATTAAAACTTTTAAAATAAATAAATAAATAAAATAAACAACTCCTAGCTTAGTACCCAGCATTGTGTACTCCTTGTTTGGATTATTTTTCCCTATGTGCATCACTTTGCACTTGTCCACATTAAATCTCATCTGCCATGCAGATGCCCAGGCACCCAGTCTCGTAAGATCCTTTTGCAGTTCTTCACAGCCTGATCGGACCGTGAAGAACTGCAGGCCCAGGACTGGACGTGAGACAAACAGTTCAACGGCTCCGGACTGGACACGAACCAGGTAGAGCAAAGGCAGAGTATAAAACCACCCCACCAATGGGGGGTCTGGAAAGGGGAAAAAACAGGGCTGGTTGGTAGGGATGGGAAAATTGGAATTGGATTAATTTGATCCATCCAATTGTCGTTGGAATCAGGTTAATCCGATCCACTCGATTTTCCTGATCTACCCGATTTTCATTGCATCGGATTAATTCAGGGGGGCATGCTCACTCGTTTCCCCATCTCTGCTACTGCAATTTGCTAGGCTCTTCTTTGGCTCGTTCATCATTCTAGGATTGTGTCTTGGAACCCTGAATGGCCCATTGAACTGAATAGGTTCAGTTTTCCATTGACTTCAATGGAAAAAATTTCCGCTGAAGTCAATGGGGAAAAAATACGATCTCATTCAAATTTTAATCAGATTCAAATATAGTTCAATTGAATCCCATTCTGATTTTCAACCCGATTTCCTATCCCTACTGGTTGGTAAGATACTACACTAGATAAGACCCATTAACACCACAACTCAGCAAAGGGTCTTCAGGGCACAGTAGAATCACAGGTTTAGAATCCAATGCTAAGACAGGGGGACTACATCTAGGGTGGTGGAATTCAGATCTAAGGGATAGGCACAGTCTGAGGGATTACCAAAGCTATGAGTGTAGCAGGAGGAGATCTAATTTCAAGGGAAGGAGGACAACAAGAAACTAGGCTAGAGCAGTTACAAGAATTCCCAAGCTATAGCAGGAGAGTAGCAGTGCACCCTGGCAATTCAGGGTTAAGAACTGGCACAGTTTCAGGGGTAAAGGAGAACAAAATGGGGGAAACAGGCACCCAAAAGAGAAGAAGGAGGCTAAAGAGCAAGGCAGAGGAAACCTTACAGCAGAGGACAAAAAACACTCAGAGATGAAGGAGGCAAGTTCAAAGATGGGAAACAAATCACAAGATCAATAGAGAAGACACAGTAACAGCTAAGCAGGGTTAAGACTTTAGGGAAGTCCCATAGAAGCCAGAGCACAGGTGATAGCCAGTTGCTCCAACAGCTTCCTCTTGGCCCACAGCATGCCCTTATGAAAGCTGAGGGCCAATCAGGAAGATGGGAAAGAGGCACGGCCCCAATAGCCAACAAGCCACAGGGGGTGGTTCTAAGTGGGAGGAAAGACACAAATAAGCAAGCAGACAGCTTTCAAGTAATCTTCACAGTGGCACCACAAAGGTGGTCACTACCCAACAAGCCCAAAGGGTGGGGGTTCGAGAACTACCGTTGACAATAAAGAACAGAAGATTAAAGTTTCATACTGGGTCAGACCAATGGTCTATCAAGTCCTGCATCCTGTCTCTGACAGTGGCCAATATTAGTCACTTGGGAGAAGTGCCCAACAAGTCACAATGGGCAATTCATTCCCTGTTGTTCACTCCCAACAGTAAGAAGTTTATGTCCTCTAAAACCTACTTGGCTGCAAATGGACCTACTCTCCAAGAACTTAGCCAATTGTTTTTTAAGCCCAGCTATTGTACTGGCCTTGACCCACATCCTCTGGCAACAAATTCCACAAGTTAATTGTGCGTTGAGTGAAAAAATACTTTCTTTTATTTGTTTTAAATCTGCTACCAGTTAGTTGTGTTGAGTGTCCCCTAGTTCTAGCACTATTTGAGAAGGTAAATAGCTGTTTCCCATTCACGTGTTCCACGTCACTCATGATTCAACTATCATATCCCTTCTCCAAGATGAAGAGCCCTAACCTATCAAGCCTCTTTTCATACAGGAACTGTTCCATACCCTTTATCATTTTTGTTGCCCTTCTCTGTACCTTTTATACTTGGTATAATAGTATACTTTTATATACTATTATATCTTTTTTGAGATAGGGCAACCAGAATTGCACACAATATTCAAGTTGCAATAGCACCACAGATTTATATAGAGGCATTATACATTTTAATATAAATAAATAAAATAAAATAAATTATGATAGTTTCAGTTTTATTCTCTATCCCTTTCTGAATAATTCCTAACATCCTGGTTTTTTGGCTGCCGCTGCACACTGAACTGAAGTTTTCAATGTATTGTCCACAGTGACTCCAAGATCCTTTTCCTGAGAGATAACCATAAATTTAGAACCCAGTATTATGTGCATATAGTTCGTAATATTTTTCCCGATGTGCATCACTTTGCACTTGTCAACACTACATTTCATCTGCCACTTAGATGCCCGGTCATCCAGTCTCACAAGATCCTCCTGCAATTCTTCACAGTCTGCTCAGGTTTTAATTACCGTGAATAACTTTGTATCATCTGCAAATTTGATCACCTCATTTTTTACTCCCTTTTCCAGATCATTAATACATATATTAAACAACATTGGTCCCAGTACAGATCCCTGGTGCACTCCATTATTTACTTCTTTCCATTGCAAAAACTGACCATTTAGTCACATTCTTTGCTTCCTATCCTTTAAACAGTTACCAATCCACAATAAGAAACTGCCTCCTATCCCACTATTATTTAATTTCCTCAAGAGTCTCTTGAGGGACCTTATCAAATGCCATTTGAAACTGAAGATACACTATATCAAGTGGCTCACCCTTATCCGCATGTTTATTTACACTCGCCAAAAATTCCAATAAATTAGTGACGCATGACTTCCCTTTGCTAAATATATGTTAACTTTTCCCCATTATGCCTTGTTTATCAATATGCCAAGTAATTCAGTTTTACCAACCATTTCTACCAGTTTGCCTGGCACTGATGTTAGGCTCACCAGTCTGGAGTTTCCAGGATCGCCTTTGGAGACCTTTTAAAATATCGGTGTAACATTCACTACCCTCCAATCCTCAGGTAAAGTGGCAGAGTTTAGTGATATTTTACAAAGTACCAAAAGTAGATCTGCAATTTCATACCTGAGTGCTTCAGAACTTTGTGGGTTAATACCACATGGGCCTGGTGATTTGTTACTATTTAGTTTGTCAATTTGCTCTAGAACCACTTCCAGAATCATGTTGATTTGCAACAGTTCTTCTGATTCACCATCTTCAAAGTATTCTTTGGAGTACCTGGCATAGGTATCTTCCCTAACATCCTCTGCAGTGAAGACCAAAGCAAAGAATTTGTTCAGTTTCTCTGCAATGGCCGTATCCTCAGAGTCATCTAATGACCCAACTGACTCTCTAGCAGTCTTCTTGCTTCTGATGTACTTGAAAAAGTTTGTATTATTAGATTTTTCATTTTTAGAAAGTCTCTTTTCAAATTCCTTCTTGGCCTGCCTTAATAACATTTTACATCTAATTTGGCAATGCTTATGCTCTTTCCTATTTTTGTCATTAGGGCTAGCTTTCCATTTTTTAAAAGACACCTTTTTTGCTCTAATAGCCTTCTTCACTTCTCCATTTAAATTAGGTCTGAAACTTAATTTCTGCTTTTTCTCCGTTATAGCTGAGAATCGCGATTCTCGTCTCGTTCTAACTGAGAAACGATAAACAGCCGAGAACTGTTTCTTGAATTACCATTTACTGTTTATCAGATTGTAGTTTACCAGATTGCTGGTTACCGAGTTTGTTTACCTAATTTCCAGTTACTGTGTTCTGAGGTACCGTTTGCATTGAGTTATATTGTTATTATTAGCAGTTCTTATCATTATCATCATCATTATCATAAACATAAACCAACAAACACGATAAACCGACAAACATGATTAACGATAAACACGATAAACAGTAAACCCGAAACCACGGTAACCAGTAAACGGGTAAATTGAGTCTTGTCCGAGATCTCGACACGAAACCGAGAAAGCTGCAAAATCTCTACAGCAATTCTCGGTTATCGCAATATCGCTGCAATAACCAATTCGGTTCTCGTCTCAGTCCTAATCTAAACGAATGAATGAATGAATCAACCTGAAACATTTAAAACCACCAGCCTTCCTCTGCCTCCCCCCAGAATCTTCTGAAGTCTCACTGAAAAGCTTTCCATGGCAAGCATGGAAGCTAGAAAATAAACTGTCATTATCCTAGTTTGATACTGCCCAACATTTCAAGCAGCCAAAGAGGGACAAGCTCCGCCCCACTCATCCAATAAGCTCCACCATTCAGTGAGCGATTTTAAATGATACGTTACCCCTCATGGTCAACCAGGAGCCACTCACCCTACCACACATCTGAAAGTGGTGTTCAGATGTTGGGGATTGTGCTCCTGTGAGCCACTCAGCACCCACTCATGGTACACTGCCAAGAAATCCGGAATGTGTGCTGTGTGAGGCAAGCCAAAAAAAGTGCATGGTAACAAGCACCCATGCATCCCCTGTCCATATGAACTGGGGTGGCCAGCAGACAGGTCCCCTGCTCAGAGGCATTGTGGGCAGGGGACATGACCGTTGCAAGGCACAGGAACTGGTTTCAAGTGCTGGTGAGTCCAGTTTCTCAGCACTCACAGCCAGGACATGTCAGGGAGATGGATGCAGGGTGTTCGAAATTTCTCATTCTGCTAGATCTCTCAGTCACTTTTGACACCATGGACCATGGGCTTCTGTTGAGACGGCTGCGTGACCTGGGGGGTTTGGACGGGACTGTTCTTGAATGGTTCCGCTCATTCTTCTCAGGGAGAAGCCAGCGGGTGGTGCTGGGGGATGAGACATCTTGCCCCTGCGCTTTATCCTGCGGCGTTCCGCAGGGTTCCATTCAGTCTCCACTGTTATTCAATGTATATATGCAGCCCTTGGGGGAGGTCGTGAGAGGGTTTGGGGTGTGGTGTCACCAATATACTGATGACACTCAGCCGAATCTCTCTTTTTCAACTGACCCAGACCCTGCTTTCTCAGTGCTAGCCCAGTGTCTGGAGACCGTGGCAGAATGGATGTGGCAGAGCAGAGTGAAGCTCAACCCCGATAAGACAGAGGTGATGTTGGCGGGGAGAGCGAGGGAGGTGTCGGCCCCCCTGATTGGGGGGGGTTCGCCCTCCTATAGCTCAGCAGGTTCGGAGTCTGGGGGTGGTATTGGACGCAGATCTCCGCCTGGAGTGACAGGTGGAGGTAGTGGCGAAGGCCACTTTCCGCCAGTTGTATCTGGTGCGGAGGCTGCGTCTGTACGTCTCCGGCCTGGACCTGGCCTCCCTCATCCATGCCTTTGTCACCTTGAGGCTGGACTACTGCAATGTGCTCTATGTGGGGCTGCCCTTGTTCCTGGTTCGGAGGCTGCAGCTAGTGCAGAATGCGGCGCCCGGCTCCTTTCGGGGACAGGTCGTCGGGAGCACATAACACCTGTGCTCCGGAATCTGCACTGGTTGCCAATAGCGTGCCGAGCCAGGTTCAAGGTTCTGGTATTAATCTACAAGGCCCTTCACGGTCTGGGCCCCTCGTACCTCAGGGACCGTCTCGCTCTCTGCGCCCCAGAGCGGCTCCTTTGGTCTGCCGGGGGTGCCTTCTGGGAGGTCCCCCGTGTTAAGTGGGGGGCCACAATAGAGAGGGCATTCTCGGTGCCCGGACCGTGCCTTTGGAATTTCCTCCTGGAGGAAGCTCAGCTGGCCCCAAGCCTTTTAACATTCCGGCGAATTTGTAAAACCTGGCTGTTCGCCCAGGCCTTTGGGGAGGGTGGGTTAGGAAGGGTTTTTATCCCCCTTCACCCTTATTTATTGTATTATTTATCATGTTCCCTGGTCCTGTTTTAATTGTTGTATTTTATGCGTGTTTAAAATATTTTATGTTTGTATTTTTATATTGTTTTTTATATATATATTCTTTTAGACTGTAAGCTGCCCCGAGCTGTTTCAGGAGGGGCGGGGTATAAATGTAATAAATAAATAAATACATTTCAAAGGCCAGCCCAATGCATTTCACCTTCTCCCATGGCAGGGGGAGTGTGTGGCAGCTGTGCCTACAATAGTTGGGGCTATGAGTAAGTGAACCAGACTGTGAATCCCTGAAGTAAGATAGGACCAGTTCCTAAACTCTCATACTTGTCATCACATTTGGGTCAATTTCCCTTTGGTTACAAGGCCTGCCTTGCTGACTAAACTCACTGACAGCTGTGCAATTTCCAAGGCTACGCGCGCTAGGGTTTCTTAGGAAGATGTCGCTGCATTAATCAAAGCCAAAGAACAAAGGACTGAAAATGATTGTGAGCAAATTATCCCAATATTAAGCTTCAGTCAAAGATCTGAATGTTTGTGTAATTAACTTGCTGGTGTAGCTTATCCACAGGTACAGGTCTTTCATTGACGTATTTGATTATATTCAACAGGTCTACATGAGATGGCACTTTGTGCTATCAGTGGCCCTCAGATGTATAATGTCTCAATGCCTCTCCTAGCAGCAGCACTTGCATTCTTTCCCTGCCAACAAAAGGATGAGGAGAACTGAATGCTATCAAGGATTTCTCCTTGATGAGCTAAACAATCTTAATTGAGATTGAATGTATACGTCCTCATAGTTAAGCACAGGACAGAGACCAAGAGAAATGGCTGCAGAACAACAATTTTTTTTTTTTTTAAAGTGTTCAAAAGCTAATTTAAAAACCGTTCAAAGTTAGATGGCTGGAACAATAGGCTTTCAGGATTCTTTTGCTATGTGTATTCTTCAGCACTTCCACACATGGCTTTATAGATAAACCTTTGAACTCCCGTGTTGCTCAGTGCTACCCTAGACACTAATTAAAAAAATTAATTTACCAAAAAAAAAAAAAAAAAAGGAATCTTATGTGCAGAACAGGATAATGGCTAAATTATTTCATTCCTGTCGCACAGACAACGGGCTATAAAATGGAAAGAGTTCTGTGTTTTTGCAGGTGCATGTTTATAAAGCCAGGCTTGCCATTTCACAGCTCCTTTCACATGAATTATGATGATGGTGGAGCCGGTGACTATATTAAAGGACTGACTCAAGACCTAACGCAGCCAGTGAAAATCACCTTCATTGGTTTCATTGGGCTAAAGATTAGGTCATTTGGTGGTGGTGGTGGTGGGGAATCCTTCTTGCCCTTCTCATGTCAATATCTTGCTGATTTTGATAGGATTCTTGATACCAGGCAGACAACGGGGAACTAGACTTAGGTCTGAAAGATTCCTATTAGAACTGAAATGTGTACCCGCAAAACTAGGTATAGTCATTGAATTTTAGGGACCCAAATTGACTCAAGAATATCAGGTACAAATTGGTACCCAAATTCAACCCACTTCAGGTACCTTTTGTCCCGGAATATTGACTTGGCCTTGATTTTTTGGTTTCCTGTCCTGACTTTTTCATCGGTAACCAGAAAAATCAATAAATTCATACTGGAAGTTGCTGATTTTTGCTATCCACAGTTACTATCTGCCATTCCGGATAGTTTGGCCGTTATCCAGCCATAAACAGCTTGCTGCAACGGCTAACCCATAAACCGAATAAGCAGATGGTACCACAACAATTAACTAGTTTAGTACTATTACAGTATTACCATGTTAGTGTGTAACTGAAATACAACATTACTGTTTTTAGTTCTGGGATTCAGCACATTGATTGTTTGTGGAATCTGGGAGCTAATGGGAAACTAGTTAGTTGCACTAGTCTGAAACCAGGTCAGAGTACAGACACGGGAATAACAGGGGGGGGAAATATGGGCATATGGAACTATCTGGTAACAACAGAACTGACGAGAAAATGGAAAATGGCAGTATGGTAAAAGGCATACAGCGGTATTATGCAGTAAAATGGTTTAACCAGTTAAACTGCTGAACAATAAATGGATACTTCTCAGTAACCGGTCCTTGCTGAATCCTATGAATATGGCCAGTTACCGGATAGTAGCGGATAACAATTCCACCACCTTTCCAGGTGTGACCCAGTCTGTCCAGAGTTTGCCACACCAGGGCTCCAGGAAAAGCCCCTATTTCTCCCTGTTTCCCAGGGGCAGAACTAGAATTTATTTTCAGGAGAACAGGGCCATGTCAGAAAGGAGGAGGGACCCCCACCCCTTTCTGACATGGCTGTTCTCCTGCAGAGCCTCATCATGACACTGCAACGCTCTGAAGAGGGAGGGGGTAAGTGTGACCTTGTCAGAAAGGAATTGGAAAGTCCCCTTTCAATTTGGCCATGCTCCTCTTTGTGAATTTGCATTTTGAAAACAAACAAAAATGAGGAAGGAGATGTGCAGTGTATGGACAAATGCTTATCTAACTCTGATGTGTACCAGCAGATAAATATTAAATGGGGAATGAACTGCAGAAATGCATGTGTGTATAAATAGAGAACCCAAACCTACCAGTTTGTAGAGCCAAGTTTTGATCACTGCTACAATGCCATAAATCTGTGGTGAGGGGAGGGGGCAAGCCACAGGCTTCAGTGGTTAGTCCATAGCATTACAAACTAGTCATTAGCATCTAAGGTTTTACACGTGCTCACTTGCCAGCACTTGTGTTCTTTCTGCAACTTTGTTTTTGGTGGTTTATAAAGGCCTAAAATTGCGAGACTTGCAATAAAATCATGAGCATCTCTGCTTGAAACTGTGCCTGCAATGTAACCCCAAAAGGCCCTGAAACTAAAATCGAATTTTAAGAAAAATAAGGATTAAAAAAACCACACCAAAAAACGAAACCTACTGTTGTTTAAGTCTCTCTCACAACAGCTTATTTTTATACATTTTAAATTGACAACCATACACACAAAGTAGGTTTCATATTTCCTCTGTGTTAAAGGACAAGGGAGCAGGGAACTTGCCATCTACCGTATATATATGAAAACCATTTTACTGAAGCAGGGGTGTTTTGGATATGACAATCTGAAATGCACAGCTTCCTTTAAGCTGTAGAACAGTGTTTTAAATCTTATATTAACTTCTCTGATCTATGGTCCACAGTTCCTAGTGTTTGGTGTTTTTTTAGTTTTTATTTTCCCAGCTCACTTGTACCTAATTTTAAATTACACTGTATGTGTTTTGGGGCAGAGGCTCCATTACTTTGTATTTGTGCAGTACATTAAATTATGGAGCCTGTTTCCTTTCAGGGTTATCTGGGAGAAATAAACAAACTGCTCTGCTCTTTGGCCAATAGCAAAACTGCTTGGCCAGCAGCACAAGATCTAAGCTGGAACTTGTTCTGCTAGAGTTATGAGATGCCATTTAAGTAAACAGACAGAGATGACCATGGTAAAAATGAAATTTTCCAAGTCAACTATGACCCGTTCAGTTACAGTTTTAATGGCACGATTTCAGGCAGCTCTCTCTGATGGGCAGTTCCTCTGTTTTACTCATTGTTTGTATAATGGGACAACAACAACAATGGACACTATAACACTAGTAACATACACTTAACATAGAAGTCATCAGGTGCAGTCTCGAAAATCTCCTTTTACAAATGACCACCATTTACAAATCTGCCACTTCCCCTTTAAAAGTACAAAAACCCAATTGGATTTTCATTAACATACCACCCATGTTAAGCAAATAAGCTATGGAAGCATGCCTTACAACAAATCAATATTTCATGCAATAATACATATTATGGCATGCCAACAAAGGCAGACATGTTTGTAAAACAGAAGCTTCTATTTCTTCTTTTACACTCTCAAAACTATTATGGTGGTGGAGACTAATCAAATACAGCATATTAATTGCATACAGCGTTATAGAGACCAAGTTCCATGCAGACTTGACCAGAGACAGACTTTATTTCGTAAGATGCATGTTATTCAAAGAAAGAAAAAATAAAGTAAATAATTGTAGGGGAGACATTTTTGGGTCTCCTTGCAGGGCAGATTCTGCAGCAAGCGGATATTCATTTGATAAAGAAACTAAAGGGAAGGAATGGCCCTGCATCACCATGTTATGTGCAGAGATTTCAATGATTTGGAAAAGGGTGTTAAGAGTGAGGTGATCAAATTTGCAGACGACACCAAGTTATTCAAGGTAGTTAAAACACGAGCAGACTGTGAGGAACTGCAACGGGATCTTATGACACTGGGTGCCTGGGCATCTAAATGGCAAATGAGATTTAATGTGGACAAGTGCAAAGTGATGCACGTAGGGAAAAATAATCCAAACTATGCGTACACAATGCTGGGTACTAAGCTAGGAGTTACCACTCAGGAAAAGGATCTGGGGGTGGTTGTGGACAATACAATGAAATCCACAGCGCAGTGCGCAGCAGCAGTCAAAAAAGCAAACAGAATGTTAGGAATTATTCGGAAGGGGATAGAGAATAAAACTGAGGATGTCATAATGCCTCTATACAAATCAATGGTGCGACCGCACCTCGAATATTGTGTGCAGTTCTGGTCGCCCCATCTCAAAAAAGACATAGCTGAACTAGAAAAGGTACAGAGAAGGGCAACAAAAATGATCAAGGGCATGGAAGGGCTCCCGTATGAGGAGAGGCTTGGTAGGTTGGGGCTCTTCAGTTTGGAGAAGAGACGACTGAGAGGAGATATGATAGAGGTCTATAAAATCATGAGTGGTGTGGAACTAATAAACAAGGAGCAGTTATTTACCCTCTCAGCTAGTACTAGAACTAGGGGACACTCCATGAAACTCATGGGTGGCAAGTTTAAAACAAATAAAAGCTGGGCCAGAGGGGGTGGACCCAGGTGGCCATGGAGATGACATTGAAATTTTGGCCTCTCTAAGAATATCTCGCCCATAAGCCCTTCAGTCAAGAATTGGCTGATTGTTGACCCGTTCTCGCATGAAACTCACACCTGTTCTCATTCTTGCAAATCTCATCAGGCGAGTTTCAGCCCTAGTTATTCGCATAGCCACTTATTTGGTTATTTAATTTAACGTGGACATTCTGGAAACCAAATTAAAATTGGTTGAATTTCAACTAAATTGAGGTGAGTTGGCCAAGGGTCTCAGGGCAGCTATGTGGCCCAGTGGTAGGGCTGACCCATTTACTGAAGCCTATCCAGTAATTTAAGAAGATGAGCACCTCAGTTCCAAGCTATTGCATTGTGTTCTATTCTAGAGTCGTCATCACCAAAGTATCTCAGTGCTGGATTAACATCTGTCATGTGTGGCTCATTGGGTGTAAACAAACAGATGGCAGGTCTGGAGATGGCTGTGCCAGCCCACTTCATCCTTGGACTGGCCCGTCCGTCTGAAGTCGGTCCACTAGCTCTGCTGGTGG
Source organism: Sphenodon punctatus (assembly GCA_003113815.1). Classification (NCBI taxonomy): domain Eukaryota; kingdom Metazoa; phylum Chordata; class Lepidosauria; order Sphenodontia; family Sphenodontidae; genus Sphenodon; species Sphenodon punctatus. The sequence continues at coordinate 2,501,983 of QEPC01008296.1, read as the reverse complement.
CGCTCTGGAACACCCTGGAGCGGTGCTCGCGGAGCAGGCCAAAGGGCACCAGCCCAGAGTGGAGTTGCTGTCCATCTGCTCAGTGGACCCACGCTGCAGCTCGACTCACAACTGGCCGTTGCTCTGGCAACAGCATAGAGTTACAGATGCCAACCTAGAGCGTTGGGCGATGCACCCACAACTCTATGGTGTATGTGTGGTGAGGCACCGTACAGAGAAAGCCACTGATTCTGACTAAAATCATAGATCTAGACGGGGCTGGAAGTGGGCAGATGTGGGGGGCACACCCCCAGAGCAGATCTGGGAGGGGGCAGCCCCGCATCCATCTAAAAACACTGACTGGCTCTCACAACTTCCTCCCTGGCTGCTCCTCCCCTCACCTGCTAGGGAATACAGTGCTGTGTACCCAAGTGTAGCGCTTTGCTTGATAGGATTAATTTTTGTATTTTGAGGTGATAGATGGTTAGACTCCCCCCCACCCCCCCCTCTCTTTAACAAACATTATGCTTAGATATTGCATTAGCCAAGACAAAGCTGAAGAAGTCACCCTGGCACAGAACAAATACTAGGTGCAATCTTCTGCCATTAAAGTCAATAGGAGTTTTGTTTTCATTGATTTTATTAGGTAGACAACTGTGCCCATAGTGACCTCACTATGGCCATTTTTTCATGGATGGAGGTGGGTGGGGGATGGGCGTTTGGCCATGGTGGATGGAAGTAGGTGGGTGTCCGTTTACACAGACACACCCCCACCTCCACCCACCGAGACTCCTCCGATTTTCCGTAGGGTTCCGTGAATGGAGGTGGGTGGAGATGGGTGTGCAATGGGTGGAGGTGGGTGTTGCGTGGAAGCGCACATGCACCTCACCCATCCCGCTGGGTGTTCAGACAGGTGAACACCAAGTGCACACCCATCCCCTCACCCACCGCTGGCCGTATACACGGACGCCCCCCCAACACCTGCCTGAATACTACACGCACACACGCGCGCGGGAGGGGGGCGTGTAAAAATGGCCTATGTTATGGTTCTTAGTGTATGTGGCAGTTCATTATTGAAACTAATATCCATGGCAAATTCTTTTTCTGACAAATTTGCCTGCTTTGATTTGGATCTGATGAAGCAGATATTTGGTCCTGCATTGTTGGAGATTTGCTTCCAATATTTTAGTTTGCTGATTTCAGTGAATCTGGGATTTTGGTTCAGCACTTTGGTCATTTTGGTTATTTCCTTTTGGCACAAAAGCCAAAATGGCTTTTAGTTTTAGCCAAAAACTAAAATACTGAAACAATTGTAATAACTGAAGCAAAATAACCAAAACACCAAAATAAAGCAAGTATTCAAAATGACGGTGCCAAATAATAACTGGCATAACCAAAAATAAAGTATCCGAACCGAAATAACCAAATAAGTGGCTATGCGAATAACTAGGGCTGAAACTCGCCTAATGAGATTTGCGAGAATGAGAACAGGTCAAGAATTGGCTGATTGTTGACCCGTTCTCGCACGGAACCCATATGGCTGAAAACCAGCACTACGCATGCACAAAATGGTCCCCACAGACATTCTGCTTATGCACGGCCCATGGTGTCAATTTTGCACATGCAAAGAGCATTTTTAGGGTTTTAAAAATCTTCTGAGATTCTTGAGAACCCTCAAAAAACGCTCTGCTCATGTGCTAAATGGCCACCATGGGCTGTGCGTGCACAGAATGGACGCAGCGGCCATTTTGCACGTGTGCCGAGTGCATCTGAGATTTTTGAGAATCTCACGAGATTCTTGAAAATCATGGTGAGATCCTGCAAGATCTCACTGGGGGCTACAAGAACACGTGGGATTCTCATTTCAGCCCTACAAATAACCATTTTAATTATGGATATAATATGGATATTCGTAGGGCTATCCAAAAATGCAAGTTAAATTAGTGGATATAAAACCAATTATTCATTTTAGCTCTGTTCCATAGTTATGGACTGGCTCGTGGGAGACCGCTTTCCTGTGAGGATTAACTATGTTCTCCGCCACACAGTCAGCTTCTACTACAGTCTACGTTATCCAGACCCAGTCTGACTCCAGACCTGGCTGCTGTTATCACTTTACAGGAGGTGTGAGCATGTACAAACACACCTCCTCTTTTTATAACAGCTGTTTTGTCTTGGCAAGCAGCCATGACCACCTTATCACCAGATACCTCCAAATGCTTTCTCCACAGGTTAAGCATAGTACACGCATGCATCCTCAGGCTGCACAACAACTCTTCGCAGCCCAGATTGCAGGTGATACCTGTTCCAAGTGGCACTTCATACACATCCTTGTTCTACCCAATTCCTTTATTTATTTATTTAATTTTATTGGATTTCTAGGTCGCCCTCTCCTGCTACTGCAGCTCGGGGTGGCTTACAACATAATAAAAACACAAAATATCAAAATAACAATAAAACCAATATAAACAACAATATATTATTTTTTATTTATTCATCCTACCCAATTCCTTTTTGGGTACCTTCATCATCTCTAGGTTGGACTACTGCAACACACTCTACGCGGGGCTACCCTTGGTGATGTTCTGGTGGCTGCAGCTGATGCAGAATGTCATGGCCCGCCTCCTTACGGGGACAGGTCACTGTGAGCACATTACACCAGTGCTCCGTTCTCTGCACTGGCTGCCTATTGTCTTCCGGGCCAGATTCAAGGTGTTGGTGTTAACCTATAAAGCCCTAAATAGCCTGGGCCCCGTTTACCTGTGGGATCACCTCACACAGCGGTGTGGCCCCTGCAGTTGGCCAGGGACGCCCATCTCGAAGTCCCCCAGGTTTCCCGGGTGGCGACGATGGAAAGGGCATTTTCGGTGGCCACTCCTAGGCTGTTGAACTCCCTCCCGATGGAGGCCTGCTTAGCCCCGGACCTCCCTTCTTTCCAAAGACAGTGTAAGACCTGACTGTTCTGCCAGGCCTTTGGGGAGGGAGACAGGGAGGGGGGGATGGGCATGGGGGGTGTTTGGCTCCGCTCTTTAATAAGTTTCAATAAGTTTTAAAATATTTTGTATTTGATTTTAATTGTGAATTGTTATATTTTTGGACTTCTTGTAAGCTGCCCTGAGCTGCTATTGTAAGCATGAGGGAGCAAGGCTATAAATGTTCAGAAATAAAATAAATAAATAAAATAAATAAATATGGGAGATCTTCTTTGAGTCTGGATTTTTCCAAAGTGCACTGGCTTGCGACACTTTGTCAACCGAACTTGCCACTGGAAAGGGTCCAAGAGCTCTGAAATCCAGCAGTACCTCACCTGTCTGCCTTTTGTCTCTTTTGCCAACACGTCCCCTCACTGTAAAATAGGAAATTCCGAGATGCTTTATGTAGCAAGTGGTCTTGTGATTCCTGCAACATAATTTTTCATGCCTGTGGTAGAAGTGGCTATTACAAGTACAACAGGGAGAATTAGTTTAACCAAGCCTGCCAAATATAGGTAGTTTGGGGAAATCTCCAATCGCAGAAAGTGATAGATTTGCTGATTTGTCAATAAATCTTGGCAATTTCTGCTGAACGCTGTCTCTAATGTATTCTGCAAACTGCAGTTGAAACAGGTGGATGGTGTCTCGATGAATGGAATAGCTTGGGCATTCATCTACGACAGTCGTGTATAATGAACACGCCGCATGTCCTGTCTCTTCAGTCTTGGCATATTTCAGGAAACTGGAAATTTTGACTCTGAATCACTTTGCTAAACCTCGCTATCCCTCACAGTTTTCTGCGCTCTGTAATGGCAGCAACTATGGATTGCACTGTCTCCCTTTGCCAGGTCCTTTATAAATTCAAACGCTTCCTTGATGTGAAATATACTGTCAAGCAACTTTGCTCCCAGAGAGTTTCCACTAATGGAACAACATAAGCTGGCAGATGCCAAAAGTAATGCAAGCTTTAGTCTTAGCTGATCCTACCCTCTCCCGCCCCTTTCTTCTCTAGTGAGGCTTGGCAGCCACCACTGACATAGACAGCCACTTGCTACTTTCTAGAGGCTACCTGCCATTCCTCCCCCAAACAGAGACAAATGACCAAAATCCACACCTGCTCATGTTCTCTCTCACTACTGCTTTGGGAGAACACAAACGATGTTTAATAATCTTCTCCTGCAACATCGTTATGGCCCTTGTTGGAGAGACGAACATCCCTCCCGAACCTTCCAGATTGCCACCTAGCAGCCAATCTGCTTAATCCTGCATTCTGGCAAATCTGACAGCACAACAGAGAGAGCAGCTCTAATTGTAAAGGAGTGTGTACTGTAATCTGCAGAGTCAAAGCCTGCCTGCATCAGTCAGTGCTGGCTGGAACTGAAATTCTGAAAAATGTTTACCCAAGACAGATAAAACTTCTTCACACAAACATTCCGTTCTCTTCTGCAGAGAGAAACGCGTCCCACTCCTTCCTACTGCACTATCTGCAACTATTTGCTGAGGATGTGCTGCTACCCTTGAGGTGTCTTTTAAACACCACAAGGGTAGTGAAAAATTAAGCCTCTTTTGTAGATTTTGTGGTGTTCTTTTGTAGCACTGAGGTGTTTTTCAGATATCTGAAGGGCAAGATGGAGCAGACTTGTTCTCTGTTGCTCCTGAGGGCAGGACTAGAACCAATGGGCTCAAATTACAAAAGAGCAGGTTTTGGCTAAACATTAGGAAGAACTTCCTAACAGTAGAGCTGTTTGACTGTGGAACAGACGCTGCCTGGGACGGTGGTGGGCTTTCCTTCAATGGAGGTCTTCAAACAACTCTCTGCCTGAGCAACATGGGCTCCACAGTTTCGGGAGGCTTGACTTACATCCCGCATGGAGCACTATGACATCACAGTGCTTTTCAGTGGGCATGCCCATGTTGGGAAGGACCATGTTGGGAAGGACCAATGACTTAGCCCTACCTTTTACCCGTTATGCTCTGGGGGGGGGGGGGGAGTACAGGGCCACTTGGAAGAGCCTGGCACCATTGGGCATGGATCCAACACAGTTGGTCTCTGGCTGGACTCAGGCTCAAATTTCTGGCCCAAGCAGAGCTCCAGTTGTTAAGACCTGCCATGATAGTCTTTTAGCCCTATGTTCTAGTCTAGTGTTTCCTACATGTTTTGGACCAATGCACAGCTGTCAAGCTTCAAAATGTCTCCTGGACCACCATGCACTGGCTGGAGATGTTTGTGGTCTGGTATGTGCTCTTGTCAGATGGCTGTAGTCACATACAGCAGAGGTGTATCTGGAGATGGAGTGCCAGAAGATGCCCAATACACGCATGCACTGGTTGCCGGGAAACTGCAATCCTTTGCTGAGATGACTACAGAATTGGCGTGGACCAAAGTGAGCTTTGCCATAGCCACGCCTGAGTCTGCTGACCATTTATTCTGGCTTTGCAGACTACCAGTGGTTGGAAGACCACAGCTTGGAAACCACTGTTGCATCTTCAAAGAATTTTACATCAGATTTTCTCCTGTTTAGTAAAATATTTATAAAATATTAGATTGTACCGGCAAATGTTAATACACACTGCCCAATTAGTAAATGCTTTCCAGGACTGGTAAAAGACCATATTCTGTTTGAAACTAAATTGCTCAGTCTAGGTCAGTGGTGGAGAACCTTGGGCCAATGGGCCAAATCCAAATTGTTGCGGATTTTTATTTCGCTCCTTTCCAGTTCTTAGTTTGGTTCCATGGATCAATTCTCTGTCCACACGAATTGAAAGAGTGATCTTGGGGGAAGGGAGCTAAGGTAAGGGCATGTGCAAGGATAGGGGATAGCTCCATGGCATAGTTCCATAATCTGAACCCGTGCCTTCCATTTTCCATACTGAGCATACTCCTTTACTCCGATGTGGCCCTCAGAGTTTGTGCTAATTTTCAAAGTGGCTCATGAAAGGGAAAAGGTTCCTCACCCTTGCCTTGTATATATTTTCTACCAAGTCAAAGAGAGCTACGAACAACCATACTAGTTGTCTTTAGACATAACGTCAATAGGTGTCTGAATGTATGTTTTGACCTTGATATGAACACTGGTTTGACCTTGTGTTCACCATGTGGCGCTGCTTAGACACGCAGCCCATCTTGGGGCAAATTGGTGTTTTGCTTACCATCTAATCTCAGCACGCAAGCTCTGCCGCCCCGTTCCCCGTGTTGTATCTGCTAACATGCCACGCGATATCATTAGACACAACGTTCGCCACATGTTCAGCTGGAACACGCAAATTGTCCTTGTGATGCAATGGTGTTCACATCGCTGTTTAACAGGTGGACAAATTGGTGTTGGGATTGTTATGGTGCTTACAAATAATGGCCAAACACATGCTTAGGGGTTTTGATATTTGTTCTTTGTTATGTCTAAAGACACCCTATGAAATGCAAAGCTGCACCTTGTTGATGAACACTATTGTCATTCATTTCTATGTGTCAGGGATGGGAAACCTCAGGCTTGGGGACGAAATGCAGTCCTTGGCAAGTTTTTACGTGGCCTCTTTCCAGTTCCTACCTCCAACCACTGCAAAACTGAGCTCAGGGTAAGGAAGCAGAGATGACGGAATACACACAAGGATAAGGGAGAGATCAATGGGTGTTTTCATATGGATGTGGGTGTGCTCACCCCCGGAACAGGTCCTGGGGTGCACCCCCGCATCTGCCCACTGGCAGCCCTGCCTGAGTCAGGTTTAAACAACTCGGCAGCTGCTGTGGCTCAGCACCCCTCCCCCATACCATAGAGTTGCGGACTAAAACATTGGCAACACTATGATATTGCCCAAGGCAACCCCTGGCTGAGAGCAGAGCTGCAGCAGCTGTCTGCTGAGCCGACAGACAGCAGCCCTGCCTCTGGTTGGTGCCCCAGGTTTGGGCTGCCTGCTCTGCTGCCAGTGCTTCTGGATGATCTGGAGCACTGCTGTCGGGGTTGCCCAAGAGCAGGGACAGTCTGCCCGCCTACACATCTGGCAGACCGCCTTAAATGGATGGTCTGCTCAGGGGTGAGGGGTGAGGCGGGGCAGAGGCGTGGGTGCTGTCCGTGTAAAAACACTCTGTCACAGCTCCAGGATCTGGACCCTTTTTTTCTTGTCCTCACACCTTAAGCATCCCCACCCCTCACTTCTAGGCACTGAGAACTTGTACTAAGTTTCCAAATGGCTCAAAGGAGTGAACAGCTTTCTCACCCCCTGCCATAAGCCCTTGCAAACCAAATAGTTGCTGTTCTTCCTAGGAATGTAATGAAAACTATTCTAGTTGGTTCAATAAAGATCTCATCTGAACTACTTTGTCTCCAGCCATTTTTAAACGTGCGCTGGGATCAGGTGCGGGACCGGCGAAACAGGCGTGGCGCTATTTTACACAAACCGAAAGAGGAAGTTGTGCACGTGATTGGCAGCCACGCATTCTTTTCCGGCCGCGTATGTCCCCTCAGAGAAATCAGGCTGGTTCGATCGCGGTCGGCAAAGAATGTGCGGCCGCCGATAAAACGCACAACTTCCGCTTCCGGTTCGTGTAAAACAGCGCCGCGCCTGTTTCGCCGCTCCTGCGCCTGATCCCCACTGCACGTCTAAAAACGGCCTCCATCTCTTAATTTGGAACTAACATGACAACTGTCCTTTCTTTCTCTAGACTCTAGGGTTGTGGATATTTTTTACAAGCATGTCATTACAGAATGGTTCTCTCTGTGAGATGGAAGAGCAAGCAGCTGGTGAAAAAAGGCTGTCTTAAGCACGACTTGCTCAAAATTTCAGAGCCAAAGTCCATGGCGGCTGATAAAGCTTAAAGGAGCTGCTGAGGGATAGCTCCTCATTCAGGTTCCTGACTTGCTTGTACAGAACAAGACCTCATCAGTTTTCGAACTGTAAAAGCAAATTATTGCACAGTCTTGGAAAGGATCCCATCCTTCACAGCTGTGAAGCTGTTGATGCATGAATTGAATTGGCTCAGATCACTGCTATTCTTCATAGCGGCTGCCATCTTCCAGTCAAGAATCTAAGCTTTTATTTAAATTGGGGGGAGGGGGGAGGAATTAAGAGAGAGGCAGATTCTTATTGGCACCAAAACCTCGGACCTTTCCACAGTTTACGAACGATGACGGGTGTGGGGTGGAAGGGTTTCATAGGCCTTTTTTACACAGACGCCCCCCTCCCGCCGCTGGGAGTGTGGGCGGGTGTGTGGTGGGAGGGGCGTTTGTGCACACACCGCAGCGGTGGGTGGGGGGATGGGTGTGCACCTGTGGAAACAGAACAGGCGGGGTGTGTGTGTGTGTGTGTGTGTGCTCCCGGTGCACACCCACCTCCACACATCACCCACCTCCAGAGCCATACGACTAAACGGAGGAGGCTCCGTGGGTGGAAATGGCTGGAGGTGGGTGGAGATGGGTGTGCGCCCGTGGGAAAGGGAGTACACCCACCTCCACCCACCACTGGCGCTCACCCATCCCCCCACCCAGCAGCGCCGTCTGAAAATAGCCTTAGAGTAACAGGAAGTTCAGGCCCAAGTCTCTAGTATAATAACCATTTACTTCTGAAAGTAAACTTCACAGTGTTCTTGAATTACCTGATGAGGCTTGCACAGCTCGGGTCCACTTCGTTCTTGGAAGGCAAGTTATTATGATGATAATTATTTATTGTTTGAATAGCATTTTCAGCATGCTTTATAATCCTTATCTATAGGGTGATCATTTATTCGTCTGACTGTTACAAATAGGGATAAATACAAAATGATCAGATGAATAAATTGTCACCTTCTAGGTCACCCTCACAACAGCCCTGTGATCCACATCATTATTACTCCTATTTTACACATGGGGAACTGAGGCTAGGAGACATTGGGCTCAATCCTAAACATACTTGCGCAGGACTAAGTTCCATTGATTACAATGAGACTTACTCATGAGTAACTGTGTTTAGGATCGGGATGAGTGGGTGTTAATAAACGTACATCTCAGGGACGGGGGACCACCTTGACTGGGGAACAGAATAAATGTTCCTGTCGATCAACCAGGCTAGAGACGGGGGGCCGGAAGAGATGCGAGTCCAGGTGGCCTCACCCCTGCGCTGTGGCAGCACACACACACACCCATGATGGGCAGCCATGGCTGCAAATAATAGGTAGCCATGGTGGCTGGCCATGATGGCCACTGTACTGGGGGCCGGATGGCAGTGTGAACACATGTGCTTTCCTGGTGTGGCCCAGTATGGGTGGCCCCTGGGCCGATTCCTTTGGGGCCCATGATTCCTGGGCAGCCATCTAGCCGGATGGGGGCAATAGCAGGCCCACATCTGGTGGCCCATAGCAAGTCATACTGGGCAACATCATGCATATTAACACCCAGTGATTTGCCTAAGGCCACCCAGTGGGTTCATGGTTAAGATAGGTTTTGAACCCTGGTCTTCTAGGTCCAAGACCAGTATCTTATCCACTGTTATCCCTTCTGAGTTATTCCCTTGATTTTTTAAAAAGATGCTGGATGGTATCTTTTGCAGAGTCCCTCACCTCATCTTTACTCTGGGGCCCTGTCCCCTGGGTGTGAGACTTCACAGTCAAGGGCCCTAATGGATAAGGCCGCCAGAAGGCTGGGTGGCTGGGCTGCGCCTTCAGAAGGCACCTTTAAGAAGGAACCAGAGAAACTCTGAAAGGAGAGATGAGAGCTAAGAGTAAATTGAAAAGGTTCTGGGTGAGAAACGGGGACTGGGGAAGCAGGCTTGGTGCGAGGCCTAAGGAAATGTTAACAGGGCTGGGAAGACAATAGCTGCTGTCAAACATAGTATGCTGGGGGGAGGACATATTGAAGAAACTAGAGAAAGCCTTTCCTCTGGGAACCTGAGCCATCGACCTTGAGTGGAAGGCTAAGCAGACAGCTCAACCCCCCTATTGTCCAAGACCAGGGCCCTGTGGATTCTGCATTTTCCCCATTGACAGAAATGGGGAAAGTCAGAATGGGCAGAATCCACAGGGCCCTGTCTAAGACCTAGATCAAGCTTAATAATAATAACAAACAAATGAACAACAACACCCCTACTTCTACCTCTAGCTAGGGAAGCCACCTTCCCTAGCTTCTTATCTCCTTAGCCTTGTCACTGATCCTCCTCTTCCATCCTTCACTCAAAGTTCCCCTCTTCCCTATAACTAAGCTAAGCACATTCACCTGCAACTTCACAACTTCATGAATGTATCCTTGTCTCTCCCTAGTTTCCCCTCCCCATTGTCTGCCCTTCCTGTCTTAGATTGCAAGTCCCTGGGGGCAGGGACCTGTCTCTAACTACTGATTGTTTAGTGCCAGGTACATTGCTGGTGTAATACTAATACTAATGCTGCTACTAATAATAACTTTATTTATATAGTACCACCCTGCCAAAGGGTGCTCGGGGTACTTCACAAAACAATTCAATAACATGCATTAAAAATACAATCAAATACAGTACATTTTAAAAGAATTTTAAAAGGGAAAGAAATCAAATGCAGCAGTGGATCCAATGAAAGCATCTGGAGAGTAAAAAAAGAAGTCTTCGGGTGCTTTTTAAAAGGGAGGAGTTACAAATGAATGAACAAATTTGCTAGAATGAGCAGTGGCCTCTAAAATCTTATCAGTGTCCCACAATAAAATTTAGATCCCCAACAATGACTCGCCTTCCTGGTAAAATCCCCATGCAGGCTTTCAAAGGCAATGCCTAATGTTCAGATAAATAAATAAATGAATAAATAGGTATAAGATTCCCTTTTAACAGCCTTCCTCTCTTCTCTTGACTAACTTTCTGCATGTGATAGGATAAAAGAAGGAAATTTTCCTCACGGAACAAGTGTAAATAATGTTACTTCCAATGGCTTTGATATATTAGCAAAGTGCTCAGGAATGGGTGTCTCCAGGGAATGGTAATTAAATATGGAGCTGTTCACCATTCTTTTACATGGTCACGTCCAGCCCAGATTGGCAGGAAGTTGTTACTGTCTGAGGGATGCTTTAGTATCCTATAGTAGCTGAAATGAGCTAGTAGTTTCAAGGAATTGGATGGGTATCCTTATCACAAAACCCCTCACCAGAATTGGCACTAATTGGAAGCCTTGTTGGCAGCCTCAGCAGAAGCTGAGAAATGAATGAGCATAACAGCTAAATTGCCTTCTCAATCCCCGAGGTGTCCCCTTCTATTTTAGAACAGAGGCACATGGATGAGGCTTGCAGTGCCATGGCTTATGATTTAAATGTCATGTGGCAAGAAACTTTCAACCCCTTGATATACAAAAAGTCCACCCCAAATGTATTGCTCTTTTAGAAAACTGGTATTCTAATAAAATGTTATCATATTTTTAAAAAAAATATATATTGGGAAAGTGTAAACCTCTTTCCTAAAATCCAAGCTCAAGTGCCCTGTGGGTGGTTTAATGTGGAGTTTGGGGGGGTGAAGGTTTGGTTTTTCAAAATCCTTTCATTTCATCCCTATTGCTGCAAAGCTCATGTGTCATGGCAACTTTCTCTTTTGTAGGTAACCACTGGACACTGATAGATTTCTCTAGGACTAAGCATCCACAGTGCCAGCATCTCTATATAATAGGCAGCTGACAAGGTAGAAACATTGTGCTGTCTCTATCCGACCAAAATGAATCTGCATTTAATTTTATTGTGTTGTTTGTGACCTGAATTTAGACTGGTGGCCTTTCTCCACCAGCCCAAAAGGCATAGCACAGCATAATGCAGCTTGAGTTTCAGGGTTTCCTTAATGCAGGGCTCATTGGGTAAAAACGAACAAGCACCTCCCCACACATTACCCATGCTTTACCCACTGGTTACCAGTGGGTAATGCGTGAGTAATAATGTGTGGGGAGTGTGGGGAATGTGGCAGCACAGGGTATTTTCAGACCTTACGAGATCACAGTCAACCACAGTGAACCACGCTCAATCCTGTGGTGGGGCCAAAGCACCCTGAACGTCTGTTCAGCGGCCGCCAGATGTTCACCACAGTCAATACCCACATGGGGTCAAAATCAACCATGCTTCCAGAGCTCCCCCCGGGACCATCTACGAAAGTGTGGTCAAAGAGATTCCCGACGGGAACCAAAAAAAAGTAACATCTGGCCGGCAACCACCGGCCGGAATCAAAGGAAATGATTCCCCGCCGGGGACAAAGCACGCAGCATTGCTGCCAGGCAACCATCAACAACACAGGCCGGGGAGAGAGATTTAAAGGGCACAAAGCAGCAGCCGGGACGAGTCGCCCTGGCGCCTTCCGGGTGCTTTGACCATGGCCTGGCCCGGGATCGGCGTAACATCTTCTGCGCTGCCCCAGGCCGTGATCTGGCAGCCCGATTCCCTGCCATGGTCCTGGTGCCGTCACGTCTGTTCGGGGCTTTTTTTGACCATGGGGGGTGGTTGATAGGTTCACCACCGCCAGGAATCCACTGTGGTGAATCGGGACCGTGTAACGTCTGAAATCAACCACAGTAAGGGGCGCTATACAGTGGAGCCACCCACGTCACTGCACTGGCCAAGAACTGACCCTGGGGCTCCAACAGGGGCAAGAATGTAGCTATTTCCCCACCTGTTGGCCAACCCCCCAGATCTTTAGTTCTAACTGCCACCACCCAGAACTGCAATTCACCTCAAGAGTTCACACAGTCTGCGATATGCAAACTCTAGGTTGTTACAAGCTGGCAATTTCCCAAGGGCACCGGTTACCCCCTTATGTGGGGCAGAGACCCTTGGTGAAACCCAGGAGTGCTTAACTTGGCTAAAAGAGCCAGTGGGGGATTCCCCTTTTTAGAGTGAATCCTTTCTCCCTCTTGGTAGCTGTGCCTTTCAGACTAGGGAGGCATTATTATTATTATTATTATTATTATTATTATTATTATTATTAACAAACATTTATATAGCGCCAGCAGTGTACCTGGCACTTTACAAAGTAATAAAATAGACATGGTCCCTGCCCCTAGGGCTTACAATCTGAGAGACAGGAGCTGGGGGAGAGACTTAGGAAGGGGAACAGAGGGAGAGACAAGGGGTCTAACATTCATGAAGATGCGAGGTCTCAAGTGCACGTACTTGGCTTGGTTACGATGAGAATGACAGCAGGCAGGTCCATGTTGCAAGGATAAGGGTAAACCGATCGTAGGTATAGGAATAGTGGCTCAGCAGGATAAAGAGTCAGACAGAGCAGAGCGAAAGAGGTGAGTTTTAAGGAGAGATTTGAAGGTATGAAGGGAGGGGGCAAGGCGGATGTGGACAGGGAGGGAGTTCCAGGCATGGGGGGCAGCAAGTGAGAAGGGACGAAGGCGCTTAGGGGAGCAGGGAAGGCGTGGAAGGGTGAGAGAAGGGACAGAGGAGGAGCGAAGTGCACGGGCTGGAGTATGGAGGGCGATAAGTGCAGAGAGGTAGGGGGGAGCAAGGTTGTGAAGAGCTTTATAGGTGAAGACTAGGAGCTTGTGCAGGATTCGTTCAGGAAGGGGAAGCCAGTGAAGCGAAGAGAGGAGGGGCTGCACATGGTCGAAGCGACTGGCGAGGTAGATGACCCTGGCAGCAGAGTTTTGGACAGAGATGAGGGGAGAAAGGTGAGACCGGGGAAGGCCAGTGAGAAGGAGGTTACAGTAATCGAGGCGAGAGATGACCAGAGCATGAACAAGAGTTTTGGCAGACGAGACAGAGAGAAAAGGGTGAATCTTAGCAATGTTATGGAGGGAGAAGTGACAGGATTTATCAACAGAGTCAATGTAAGGCATCTTTACAATGAGCACACACAGGCTCAGTGGAGTAAAAAGAAAACAAGCTTAGGCTTTACCGCTAAGGTTGAGGGGGAAAGGGTACAAACAGATAGTGAGAAACGGTAGGATAAGCATTTGAGCAAGTCTAGAGTCCAGTCTTTGGGGTACGGTTGCCCCATTTGAAATTCACGTTTGTCTAAACTTTGGCTGGTTACAGATTAGGCAGATAGTCTGTTCCTACTCACAGTTTTTCTCTCCACATGTTGGGCCTAGTGTGTTGAGTCCACGTGGGGCACAGTCCTTAGTTCCAGTTGGCAGAGGTCCAGAGGTTGTGAAGGTCAGGAGCAAGAGATGAGCTCATCCCTTTCTGGTTTTTTTGTAGCCTTTCCAATCTCTCCTGGGATTGGTTCGTGCCAGAGAGTCTAGCCAATCAGGGTGGAGTTACCTGAGAACACCTGACCCAGGATGACTTCACCAGCCAGGAATGCCTGAAGAGGCCTCAGTCTGTTTAAGAGGCCTCAGCCTGTATTGCTGAGTCAGCCTGTATTGCTGAGTGTGTACCTGTGCTCACAGACACATGTGCTCTGGGTAAAAGCAAGGCAAAGCTTGCTTGCTTTGGGGCTTATTGTCACAGGGAGGTGCTTGTCTGTTTCACCCATTGAATAAACTGAACTAAGACAGCAGACAAGCAAAGTCAATGAAAACAGGGGTCATACCTCGAAGGTCCTAACAGGCTTCCTGCCCCTAACATAAGCCCTCTGGCTGCTCTGAGCCAGCTCAACCAGGAAGCTCTAGCCTTCCCTCAGGCAGTCGGCTCTGTTCTGGCTCAGTCAGGCTTATACAGTCTCAGTCACATCCTAACTAGTCTCAGCTGGGATTGTTCCTTCAGCACTGGCTCCAGATGGGCCACAGGCAGAAGGAAGTCCTCCAGCAGGGCCTAGGTCTAGTCAGGGTTGGACAAAGTTCTCAAGCCCAAGAGCTGAGTACCATAATCTTCATATCACCAAGAGTCACAAGATGTATTACATTGATCTCTGATCCCAGGAACAGAGCAGCATGGCTACCATGAAATCCCTCCCTCACATCAAAGCTCTGGGTCCCAGGTGTCTGGTGGCCGGTTCAGGCAGCAGCAATAGCAACACAGAGCATGATCCCCCAACTCCCATGAAGCTCAAATTATCAAAACGGTGGCTTGGTTTCTCTTACTCTTGAGGGAACTATGTACACACAACACCATACATCCACTTCTGTTGAGAACCATTTGCCCACCTCTGATCTATACCCTGGAACACTGGGTTATGACAAGGATAACAGAACCAGAAAAGGTGCACAGAAGGGAGAGAAAAATGATAAAGGGTATAAACGGCTCTCATACGAAGAAAGGCTTGATAGGTTAGGGCTCTTCATCTTGGAGAAGAGATGACATAGAGGAGGGGGTATGATAGAAGTTTATAAAATCATGAGTGGTGTGGAACGAGTAAATATGGAATGGTAACTTCTTATTGTTGAGAGCTGGGAGTGGACAACAGGGAATGGATTACCCATTGTGACCTGATTGGGCACTTCTCCCAAGGGAACCGAGATTGGCCACTGCTGGGGACAAGATGCTGGGCTTGATGGACCATTGTTCTGACCCAGTATGGTGCTACTTATGTTCTTATCAGACTAGAGGATGATATCCTAAAAAGTTAAATCTTATTAATCTGTAGAACTCCGGATTTCCCCCAAGAATCTAGCCCATAGGTGCAGAAACATGAACTGTGGAGAACCCGATCCCCGCACAGCCCCATGGTATGCACTGCCGGGTCAGTGCAGGGAACCAGGCAGACGGTCAGCCCTCCCTCCCCCTGTAGGGCAGCTGGGTGGTCAGGACATTGTCAGAGTTCCTGCCATGGCCAGGGCAGGCCAAGAAATTGGCCACATGAGTGGGCACCTTGCCCTGCCTCCCTCCCCCGGCCTGACTGAAATCCCTCCCCCAGCCATGACATGGCAGCGCATGACTGATGACAGCACCCGCCACCCAAAGCCCCGCTGTGGAGCTCATCACACGGTGGGCAGATGGGTTGCCACGCCTTGGGTAGCCTTATCACATTTGGGGTAAGGATGCTACACAACGTCTCCTCGACCTATTTTGGAGGAAGCATTGCGTAGCAGCCAGCTTTTCGCCCCACCACGTGGCGGTGGGAGACATCAGGCAGCAGTCAGCCACACTTAACCCAGTGTGGGTTAAGACTGCCCAAGGTGCCATAGGCCGTTTTTAGACGAGCGCGGTGGTGCCCGCGCTTGTTTTCCAAAAGACCCGGCAGTCCACTTTACACGTGACGCCACTGCCAAATACGCGCATACACCGGTGATGCACATCCATTTCCAGCCGCGAATTGACCGGGTCAGCGATCAAGGCCGATCATACGCAGCCGGAAATGGATGTGCATCGCCTGTGCATGCGCGTATTCGGTGTCGTCGTCACATATAAAGCGGACTGCTGGGTCTTTTGGAAAACAAGCACGGGCGCCGCCGCGCTCGTCTAAAAATGGCCATAGCCTGCCCTACGCATCTCACATTTCTGACTGCACCCCATGTATTTGTAGAATGCAGTTTATTACCTAAATATAGTCATGCTGCAAAGATCAGGAACTCATTTTTGCCTTTTCTTCCCTCCACAAAGTACCTAAAAATCTCCAGTTACCTCCCAGTAGCCATTACTCAATATGTAGCTATGACTTAATGACCATCCCCTGCAGGAGAGGCTTAACTCCATTCAAAAGCTAAGCAAAATGACTGCACCAGTTACAGGCACACATTTTCATTTGAAAACCTTTCTACTGAGCAGCACCTAGGAGATGAAAGCATCTGCATGAATAGCAGGATCAGACTTCTGATAACTCTAGGTTTTGTTGGCCCACCGTCACATTCTCATGGGAAGTATTTAATTACTGAATTATGAACTTTGACAGCCAGAACAAACTTTGTATTGATATGCAATTTCTATGTTGGTTTCTGTTAAACTGCCACCAAGCAGACAATGGTGGCTTGATACAATAAAGAAGCCACAGAGCTGAGTTTATGGGTTGCTTGATTTGTGCCTCCAATAAAGCATCTGTCTTCAGACACAAAAGATATGTCTTGAAACCATATAAGACAAACATAGTATCTACCCCCAAAAAAAACCCATATGAGAGAACACAGTACCCAAAGAGCTACTGCATTACTGCTTTACTGTTAAGATTAAAGTTGAACTGAAACAGCCTTTCTCTTTTTGTAGAATTTTTATGCATTTCAGAATGTCAATCAGAATTCTGCCACGTATTTAAGCCACAGTGGAATTCTGATCAAAGTTCCCATGGAATGATTCCGTCTCTTATTGCACATGCGTCAAACGGTGGCAGCCAGAGTACGCATGCGCCATTGTGGTGGCCGTACTATGCATGCGCAAAACGGCAGCGGCCTACCCTACACAGCGTTGCCATTTTTCAGGCGCAGTATAGTTGCCGATATTTTGTACATGCACAGTAGGAGGCAGAATCAATCTGATCATTCCAGCAAAACACAAATCGGATCCTATTCTGGGTTCACATTTCGCTGGTTTGATTGAAATGGCCAGATCCAATTGAAAACAGAACCCTACCTGAAATTCTGTTTCAGCTCTAGTTAGGATCAGGAATTATAAATCCTCTGATATGGCCTTATAGGAATGTTTACACATGGAGGAAACCAAAGGGAGCATTTTCAGTTGGACAATTTAAAAGATTCTTTAAGTAATTAACAATAAGCTTTGAGGGTATGTGTTTAAAATCTAAGGGATTTTATTGTGAAGCACTGCTTCTCAGATACATTTCTGGAACACCTGCCCAGCTACTTTCAGTTGCCTTGCTACAGATTACAGGCAATGGAGTTGAAAAGCTGCCTTTAATCTCAGATACCCTTTGGATATACTTGGCTATGAAAAGAATAGTCTGCTATTCAAGTCAGTCAGTTTCAGCACAATAGCAGGCTGGAGCAAAGGTTATAGATCATCTGGCAAAGCTCATCCGATGGCATCTTCTGTGTATTGAAAGAATTATCCTGCCATCTTCAAGCAGGATAACCTTTTATTGGTGCAGATGACTTGTCTATATTTCACTTTCAGCAAGTATTAGAAAGAACTCTGAACATGGACATGATTTGTCCCTGCAGATTATGACACATATACCTTTAGGAGTAAGTTGGCCTCCTCAGATGCCTGGTTGAGATTTCAAGAGTTTGAGGGATAGACAAATGGGTAGATAAGCACGGATAGGCTAAGAAGTCATTAATATTGCCTTGCTTTCTGTCTGATCTGCAAAAGCAAGAGTACAGTGCCAGGTACATTGCTGGTGCTATATAAATAATAATAAATAAATAAATAATAATAATAAAATAATCTGAAGATCGATGTTTGTTCTAGAACAGTGGCTCTCAAACTTTTTTGAATCATGGCCACCCTTCCACTTGTCTGTCATAGCACAGATCCCCTCTCTCACTACACACACACACACACACACCTTGCTTCCTCTCCCCTTCCCACCCTACTGTTGCTTGCCCCGCTCTCTCCTTCTTGCTACGCCATTATTTTGGAGTTTCTCCTAGATCAATGAGAGTGTGCAGCTAGATGACCGAAAGCTGGGGTCCTTTTCACACACACCAGAACACCTTCCACAGCCCTTTTGTGGGATCCTCCTTCCAATTTGGGAACCTAGGCTCGATAGCAGCAGAACAAATGGAATTTCCATCTTGCAGGATATTCTGATGTCTTCTGTCCTTTTCAGTCTGGGACAAAAGAACCGAAACCTCAACATTTTTAATGGATGGGAAATTCTGAAATGCTTGTTTTAACCCTTCCAGACCCAAAATGGTCAAATAAGGTGTATTTTTTGTTTAGAATACATTGTACAGATATACACCCAGTGCCACTTGGGAGATGTAGTTTCTTGGGAGGAATACACCAAAGAAGAGAATGGGACTTGCTCCCTGGGAAACTGCAGCTCCCTTACAATCTCCATTGTTATGCTGCCCATATGCATGTACCCATTGCATCCGAAACTACCTTTTTTCTAGTTTCTCTTTCTCATTATGTTAGTGTGTGCATGTGTGTGTGTGTGTGTACACACACACACACACACACACACACACACACAAAACGACAGCCACCACTCACCAGGTTGGGGAGGGGTGCTGTATAGATGCACCTGTGACCCCTGGTGGCTGGACAGCCATTCCACTTTCCCCACACTGTGGGTAGGGTGGAGGAACATAACAAATGTGCAGGCAGGTGGCTCCCAGTGCCACGCTTCCCATCATGATGGGCTACCATGGCAACCAGCCATACTGGCCCCTGCACTGTGGCAGGGATAGGCAAGCCAAACAAACATGTGGGCCCAGAATGGTCAGAATGGTTTCCCGGGATCCTCTGGAGGACTGATCCCGGGTCAGCTGCCTACCCACCCCGGGGCAGCCGGGGCCCAACATCTAGCAGCAGGACAACAGACGTGCAGGCGAGTCCCCCGGTCCAGGAGGGCCATAGCAGAGCACCGTCACATTGGTTTTTACTTACCCACCCACGTGCACACCCACCCATGCACACATAGACAGTATAAATACAATATTCTGGAGTTACTCTCTTAGGTTTCACCTTTATCTTTGGTCATAGTAAAGAAATACACCTCTGAGGTGACTGCTGAGAAGCCCAGCACAATCCTGTATCATAATCGGCTCTAGAGCCTACCCTACCGGTTCTTCTGTGCCTGCAGAGTGAATGCTTAACATATCGCGCATCCTTCTAGTTAGTAATATGCCAGAAGACACAACATCTTTGACTGACAATTGATTTGAACCAGTGACACATTTTGTAAACCCTGTTCTCTTAGACCTGGTGCTCTCCACAGTATCTGGTTTGTACCAAAAGAACCAATTATAAACAATCTATAACATGATCTTTCTTTCTTCTGAATTATCGAGCGTCTCGATCATTGTTTAACGGCCCATACATGTGTGTCCACTGCACCCAAAACTATCTCCCCTCTCCCCGTCTCCCCCTTATCGGTTGGATAAAATGAAATTTGTTAGGAACAAAGAGAGTTTTCATGAAACTGCATTTTCTGATAGAAAATAATTCGATCTGAAATTTTCTGACCAGATAGTTTGTCCTTTCTTATTTGCACACCAAAGGTGTACTGTAAGTGTGCAATGGCCACACAGATTGCAGATGTCTTTTTTTTTACCGTGCTATTCATGCCATAGGGAAGAATAAGGAATACTGTTGTGACAATAGCAGCAAAGGCAAAATTATATACATTTGTAAGACGACTGACAACTGTCAGTGTAATTTGGGTATAAGAAACATATATTTTTGTGTATCTCACAGTTAAGATCCTGCAACTACAATTTAGCTACTAATTCAGAAAGAAGGGTGGGAAAACAATCCATTTTATTCTCACTTAGCTTTACTCTCTCTCTTAACTTAACTCCCAGTGACTACTGGGAATAAAGAGTAGTAAAAAATTATTGGCTAACAGTGTAACTTGGTATGAGTCTATGAACACATGGGAAACAATCTTTTGTCCACTCGGGAAATAGTGGACATGTTTATACAGTCGTCTTCTATGCAGACTAAGAGTGCAATCAGACACACAATGCAGCCAATGGTTGGACTTTCCTTGAGTCAAAGGAGATTGGATCAGGTTTTGAAAAGCTTGTCTACACACGTAACAAGGGTTGGGTTTTTTCAGTCAGGTAAGCTCAACCCAGTCAGTACGAGCACAATCGAAAATCTCAGCTGGAACTTGCTAAGACACAGGGCCTTTTTAAACAGGCCACAGCTGTGGGGGCAGTCGGTGTGCGCACTGCAGTGTGGGCAATGCTGAGGGGGGGAGGGGGATGGGTGTACATGGGTGCACAATAATCTCTCCGCATCCCCATGCATGGAGAAACCGCTATTTTGCCCAACTGCTCCATGCGTGGGTGATGGGTGGAGGTAAGTGGACATGCGTGTTTTGTGGGAGTGCACATGCATGCCTACCCACCCACAGCATTCAAATGGGAGGCACCCAATCATGTCATTTGAAAAAGACCACAAGCTAACACCTCTGGAGATGAGTTAATATTTTAACCTGACCTGCCATATAGGTTTCAGCAGGGACAACTAACTCAAGCTTAGGGTGTTTAGATTGGCTCTTAGGGAGGTCTTTCATCATGTTCCAACAGCAGAGAATAGATCAATCCATTATGACCCGTTGGGAACTCCTACAAAGCAAATGAAACACATACCCGTGCATCAGCCTGTCCCAGCAAGCCCAAAGCAAAATATCACTTCAAATACTGCCAATAAGTGTTGAGCTGAAGTCAACCAAGAATATTAACATATGGGCGGGAGCCCACCAGACCAGTAGTTGCCCCATGGAGCCCCCACACAGTCACCACCTGTGTGGAAAGTCAGAGGAGTGCAACAGATAGACAGCCTCCTTGGTGTAGCCAGGCAGGAGAGGAAGATGCAACTCAACCCCACAGCTCCAGTTTAGCCCAGGAAGCCCAACAAAAAGGCAAGACCCCAGGATTCCTCTGCAATGGCAGCAGGATCAGGCCAGGAGAAGGCACTGTTGGCGTCCATCCAGCTGATGGAACAGACTGGGAGGGAGAAGTTTTTGATGGATGCTCCTGGCCTACTCTATCAGTTGGCTGGCAGGCTGCAGTTGGTAGGCACTACTGCCTCCCAGACCGCTCCATCAGCTGGCTGGCAGCCAGTGGGCACTTCCTCCGAACCCGATCCTACTACCAGCAGTGGACCTGGATATGCACAGCAGCTGCATGTGCCCCAACAGATGGGCAACAGCCCAGTGGTTGCTCATTCCCCCGTAGTAGCCCAGATTAGCTTGCATGGTGTCATCTGCCTTCTCCAGGACAACACTGTGAGTAGTGGGGTGACCCATCTGGCAGCCATTGTTCATACAAGCAGGTAACTCTGGGGTTAATGGAGGCTAATAATCCTATCTGCAGTACCACCTCACTCCCCGGGTCCTCGATTGGCCCCTGCAGTCTGCTGGGGGCGCCTTCTTGGAGGTTCCCTGAGTAAACCGGGGAGCCACTATGGAGAGGGCATTCTCGGTGGCCGCACCTTGGCTGTAGAACTCCCTCCAGGAGGAGGCTCACCTGGCCCTGGACCTGATGATGTTTCGTCGGGCTTGTAAAAACTGGCTGTTCCACCAGGCATTTATTATTATTATTATAAACATTTGTATAGCACCAGTCGTGTACCTGGTGCTTTACAGAACAAAGATAAAGATGCGGTCCCTGCCTATGGCTTACATTTGGTGGAGAGGATGGATGAGGGATGGGATGGGGGGGCAGGGCTGGGGGGGTTGTTTTATGTTTATATTGTTATGGCTTCACCCTAAATGTGGTTTTATATTGGTATTTTATACGTTTTATTTTTTGTTTTAAAGTGTAAGCGGCCCTGAGCTGCTTTGCAGAAGGGGTGGGGTATACAATTGTAAAATAAATAAATAATGTGGGGGTAATGTCTCATCTGTTTATACCCAGGGCTGTTTTTAGATGATGGGTCAGGGAAGTGTGTTCTTCAATGCGCCAGTAGGAGAAGCAACGCACGAAAGTGGCCGTCCGCCATAGGAATTGGCAGCACGTACGGCTTTCCACGGCCTCTTTGAAGATGCATTCTGGAAACCTTGATATCGGGGTTTCTATAATGTGTCTTCAAAGAGGCCGCGCACGCTGCCGATTCCTATGGCAGGTGGCCACTTCCGGTGCGTGTAAATGCACCCCGCGCAGCTTCTCCTAGCGATACGTTGTAGAACGCGCTTCCCTGACCGCTCGTCTAAAAGTGGCCTAAAATGTAAGTTCTCTGCACCTTTCAAGATCATGCCTTGACTGAACAGCAATTATGATATCAGGCCATCATATGCCCTGAAAGGCATGGTTCTTTAAGGCTGTTGACTGTATTGACAAATAACTAAATACATGTAAATGCAACTTTGTTGAGCTCAGTCACATGGCATTCAGTAGTTCAGCAAACACAGCTGTAACTGAGTGCTCCAGGCTGACACAGACGTGCATGTTCTAGAAAGCTAGATGTTTTATTTTTAATTGGAATTCCAAGCTCCTACAGAAGTTTGGATTCAGTAGCTGAAGAACTTTGTTGGGTATAGATTAGTGTGGAATGATTTGCCTTGTCTGCTCTGGTTGATCCTCATAAGGACAGGTCATGTATATATGTATAAGGCCCCAGTGAGGAGAATACAGTAGCTTACAATACTGTTTGTGAACTGTTTTTTCTGTACTTCAGGGCAGAGAACAGCTGTAAGGATGTAATGGTCTTAATGGCTACTTGCTTTAACTTTTGTCCCAAGCATATCACATCCTATATATTGGGAAGAAATTGTTGTTTTTTTTACTTTTGGCTAACACTGAAATGAGTAGTGAATTTATTGTGTGTAAATGCCCACTAATTCTACAAGCCAGCTGTTAGAAAGGAGCTTGGACAAGCAGTGGGCAGCATAGAACCTTTGGCTGATCTTGGTGTGAACTACATTCATTAAATTGATCCTACTAACTTCCTGCTTTGTTCTCTATGGGCAATGCTTATTTCCCTTCTAATGTCCACGGCTATGTCTCAAATATGTCTTCATTGTCCATGGATCTTAAAATAAAGCCCTTCTCTTAATGTTGCTTAAGTATTTTTTTTATTGCTTTGGGGGCATAAGCTTAAATGAAGTAATACTGATTGTATAGTGCCGGGTAAACTGCTGGCGCTATATGAGTAAATAAGTAACATAATAATCAATCATCAATCAATCAATCATCATCATCATAATAGCAGCCATGCTTGGAACATCCCACAAAATATATGAAGAATTAGCAAAAAGTTTTAAAAACTCAGCGTGAGAACTTCTAGACTTTGGAATCGATTTATCACAGTTAAAGGACTTGCTCTTTGTTGAAATGTCATTCATCTGATTTGTGGCCTCTCAAAATCTCAGCAGCCACCACTACAGTGAAAGTGAAATCATTTTCGGAAGCCATAAGGAAAGAAAATCAAAGAGAAGTGAGGAGGATGAAAATCTAGGGAATCTCCGATGAAGAGAAAATGGATAGTTATTATTTTAGATAATTTAGACTTTGTTGTTTGGAGGATACACAACAACAGATTTAGCAAACTAACAACAAAGCAAAAATATGATTGGGGGAAATGCAATTTAGGCCCTTTTTCAATGGGCCGCAGCTGCAGGGAGTATGAGTGTGCACGCCAGTGTGAGGGCGGCATGTGGGTGTAAGCTTTCCTGGATGCACACCCATCTCCACGCACGGAGCAATCTCCGTTTTGGCCAATTGCTCCATGCAAGGGCGATGGGTGGAGGTTGGTGGGAGCATGCCCACACGCATGCCCACCCATCCGTCGCAGTGGTTACACAGGCAGCACCCACCCGTGCCCATGCAGTGGATCTGCGTAGGCAATGGCATGCATAGTTCCTCCTCGTTTGGTTTGAAGTCCAAGGCTTATTATATTCATTTCTGAAACAAAGTCAGAAAATACACTACTGAACTTTAAATGAAATCCAGTCAGTAACTGCTCTGTCATCGAGAATCTCACATATCTACAGGATTAGATATTTTCAGATCTTCTTAAGAGCGTAGCATTCATGAGGTAGAAACTTTTAAAAAACAAAACAAAAAACCCCACCCTTTTAATCAAATTACCATCTTATCCATTTTCTACCTCAATTTTGATATGAATTCATTAAAAAAAAGATGCATTAGGAAACCAGAACCCTCAAAATTTGAGCTTAATGATCTATATTAGGAGATCTCAACCTTTACTGTACAAGGAACTCTTTTCTATACAGGTTCCTTATAGAACTCCCCTACCCCTGAATCTTCAAAGACTCTGGTCCCATTTAGCAATACTTGCTCATCATGACCCGGTTTGTACCTGTTGACAAACCCTTTGAGAGCCATGACCTACTGATTGGGAGAATTCATTTTGGTGCATCATGGAAAAATGTTAGATTTAGAATTAGGGTAAACAGGGACTTAGCAATACAGTATCCATCTCCTACCTTCCCAACAGACTACCAGACTGATGACCCCACTTCTAAACTCTTTAGATAATATATAATACAAACTATTATTAATACTAACATTTTACAAAATGTTAAGTCTATGTTTTTCAAAGTGCTCCCTCACACATTCAAAATACCTGAACTGATTGTGCAAAGTTACATGTTTGGATGCCCCCAATTTGCACATGTGCACTCGGTGTTTCATGTATAGAATTTAAGTGCGGGGACAATACTGTATGAGGATGTTTTTGTAGTTCTTTCCAAACTGAAAAATTTCGGCCTTAAAGTTATAACTTTAGTATTTTGTAAAGTATAACACCTGCTAATGCAATGTTAGAATTTAAGCTGCAGTGTAGAAAAGAAAAAGTTAATGGGTGATTTCAGAAGTGACGGGGCGGATTCACCCCATCACGAAATGAATTTTGAATTCCCCGCCGGGATGACCCCGTCAAGCCGTAACAGATGTGCCGGGGGATCGCGGCAGGAAATCGGGGAGGGGGCGGGACCGTGCGGTGCAACGTGCGGCCGCATGGCCCCGCCCCCTCCACGCCCTCTGGGGAGACGGGCAGGCGCCGCGGCCAATGCCACCGCAGCACTCGCCCGCTTTGGCCACGGGCCGGAATCCCTGCGGAGATTCCGACCCGTGGCCGCCGTCCAGACATGATGGCGGTGGTCACCACGGCGGGGAATCACATTCGCTACGCGATGACCTCCGGCCCCGCTGCTTCGGCTGCTCACACGGCAAATGTGATTCCCCGCCGTGGTAACATCTGGGGGGAAACATTTGTTTCCCCCAACAGATGTTACGTGGTCACTGCCACCACAGGGGATTGACTGTGGTGGCCTTTGACCACGTAACGTCTGAAATCGCCCAATGTCTGCCTGCAACCCCTTCCGAACCCCACAAAGCCCACATAAAACTCTGCATTGCTTCTGCTTTTTAGTTTAAGTGACATCGTTAATTTAATTTTTTTTAAAAACAAAAAATTGGGGAATGCAGTCAAAATGAAGTTTTATTATATGACTAACTTTAAACTTATTTAACTGTTAAAAGATTCTTATATATAAAAGATGCTCTGCACATTGACTGTATACAGGGGTCTAACATCCAATTCTATACATATTTTAAGAAACTGAGACACAAAACGTGGTGGCAAATTTTATCTGGGGTCTGAGAACCCCCTCCCCCCCCCCACTTGGATACATTTTATTTCAAAACGAAAACTGTTAACAGTACAACAACAAAACCAATGTTGAAAAATTCATACCATCCTATCATTACTGCATCAAAATATAAACATTTAAGCTTGGAAAATCTGCTCAATCACTTCAGGGATCTAATTAACCCCAATACACTTGTGGTTAGTTTTTGCACTACACAAAAACACAACACATCTGAAGATCAAATACATGCTATCTGGGTGGCCTCCACATTCTTAGAGACTACTTAAAAACACAAAGGGGCAACCGTTTGCCATGGTCTGTCTGATCCCTTATAGATTATTTTTTCTATGCAAAAACTACACCACTTAGGATGATGAGATGAAAACAGAAAAGCTTGATATTTTCCTTTTTTGAGAATACCTTGTATTTGAAGATGAATATGGGTGATTTCAGGCGAGACGGGGCGGCATTCACCCCGTCCCAGAATCACCCTTCTGATTCCCCGCCGGAATCAGCCCGTCACGTTCAACAGACGTGCCGGCTGATCCCAGCGGGGAATCGGGGAGGGTGCAAGGCTGCGTGGCGCAACATGCGGCCGCACAGCCCTGCCCCCCCCCACGCTCCCCTGCCACCCACCCTCTGGGGAGACGGGCGGGCGCCGCAGCCAATGTGGCCACAGCACCCGCCTGAATTGACCACGGCCCGGAATCCCGCTGGGGATTCCGGGCCATGGTTGCCGTCCAGATGAGACGGGCCCCTTCATCGCGGCGGGGCATCACGTTCACCATGTGATTGACGCCGGCCCTGCCGGTCCCGCCGATCGTGTGGTGAATGTGATTCCCTGCTGCGATTGAGCGTGGCTAACATCTGGTGGGGGGGGAATGTCTGGTTCCCCAACAGACGTTACGAGACCATTCCCCACCACAGGGTATTGACTGTGGTTGAGCGTGGTCTCATAATGTCTGAAAATACCCTATGTTTCCTACACACACACACACACGTGCATGCGAAGTCAATTTTGTAGGGTTTCAGGGTCAGCTAGACTCCAAAACTGACCTAGGGTTGAATAAATTTTGATTAAGTGGGACGTTAATCAGATAACATGTTTTTTAAGACCATCTTATCTCACCAGAATTGAAACTTCCAAAACCAGGTAAGCTATTGAATTTCCACTATCTCAACCAAAAATGGCAGTTAGTGTAAATAACTGCTACCTATTTGCACTCTGCCAGGCTTTGGTTTTGCTTCTTTCTTTCTCTCTTTTTCTTTCTTTTGTTTTGGTTATTTCAGTCATTTCAGTATTTTGGATACATCATCTAGGCAATATTTGCACTATTGTGCATGAGCAATACAAAAATGATGCAGCTAAAAATACTGAAATAACTGAACCAACAAACCCAAAATGGAATACCCCAAAATCGGATATGGAAGTATCAATTTTTGGTGGTGGATAGTTTTTGACATGGCTGAAAAACTACCAAAATGCAAATAATACCCACAAATACTAAACTCACTACCAGACTTAGTAATGATTGTGACAGTAAAAATGGTCTCCAAACTATCCCAAGTTTTGAAGCAAAGGGAATCAGAAATAGTATATATTTTTAACCATGCACTCAATAAAAAGTTTTCAGTACATGGCTTAGGGAATACACTTTTAGACTGCATTTTTTAAAAAATGACCAGACATAAAATGGCTAAGACAGAATTTGAACCCTGGACTCCAAGTCTAACACTTTATCTGTTAGGCTACCCTGATTCTACATTGGCTGATTAGCTAAAAATGAATAACCAAACAATCAAAAACCAACAAAAAAATCAAACCAATTTTAAAAAAAAGCAACCCATGAGATTTATTTTAAATTATATTTTTGAACTATTTTTTGTGTCTTAAGGACAAACAATCACCTCAATTTCAAGATTTCTGCTACAAACATGAGGGCTAGAAATTTACTTTTTTCAAACGCTAGTAGCTCAGATTATCACAAATTATTTGCAGCCCCATGTTGTAAATAATTAAGAAACCAACTAAAATTGCAACACTCATAACAAAAGTGAAACATTTGGCAACTTTGGATTTCATCCATCCCTATAGTATTGTACGTATTCACCATCTGTGTAAAATTATGCATCAAGTTCTGGACTTCTCAGCACTGCCAGAAAGATAGCAAGGGAAATATATGTGTGATGTGTGAAGGGCACATTCACATGTACATGAAAGTGTCCTTTTGAAGGAGGGAGAAAACATCCAATTGCAAGTCGCACCATTTTTTCTGTAAGTGCGAATGCACTATTCCCCGTAATTTCTGCATTTATGCATATTTTCTTCCGATCTTGTAAGAGATGGATTTCACAGCCCTGTCAATTGACCTTGTAAATGTGCATAAAAGCAGAAATGACATGGAATAGTGTGTTCACACTAGTGCTGAAACTCGGTATTTGAAATGATTTAGTTTTTACTCAGTAACCAAGGAATCGGCCCGGTATTTGGAAAATCCTCGAATGAGCAACATACGGGGCCTTTTCCTGCCCCTATATAAGGGTACTCAGTACTTGGAAAATAGTTACTTAGTACTTGGTTTTATTTTTCCGAGTATTTTACCAAGTACTGAGGCCGAACACTCGGAGCCGGTCCTCAGAAACTGGAAATATACGCGAATATTTTTTTTACTATTTGGTTCAGCCCTAATTCACACATACGCATAAATCTGCGAGATTTGCAATCAGATGTTTTCTCCCAGTCTTGTAACGACAATTTTATGTACATGTGAATGTGCTCTCATGAATCAGCTTATTTCTGAACCACAATCACAAAGAGCTCTGTGCCTAATATATTTCTGATGTTAAGTTCAACAACATCAGCACAATAAGAGAAGATGAATTTATTTATTTATTTATTTATTTCTATAATTTATACCCCGCCCCTCCTGTAGACAGCTCGGGGTGGCTTCCAACAATATAAATACATAAAAACATTAAATAGTTTGTTAAAAACAATCAACAATAAAGATATTTAAAACAGGGCCCCGGAAATTAAAACAGTAAAACAGGGTAGGGGCGAAAACAGCCATAGCCCTAACCCACCCTCCCCGCATCAATTTGAGCCATGAACACAATAAGAGATGAATTTGATGCATATGCACATCCTGGCTAAATGACAACTAAAAGGGACAAGCTTATCTGATGACACAAACAATACCAAGAAAAGAAAGCAACTGCAATGAGTAGTCCAAGACTGCACTCAAATCTCTTTGCTGGCTGCCAATTTCCATCGCGGGCTGCTCTTTCATAGGCCATTTTTGAACAGGACATGACCGTGCAGGTCCACCCATCCTTCACCCATCCTGGCCTGTTTGATTCCCCCACCCTCACTCACTGGGCATGCGTGGGTGCTCCACATGGTGCACATGGACCCGCCCCCTGTTTAAAAACGGCCATAGACGTATGCTTTTACTTAAGCCTCCAGGTCTTGACCCCTCCCCAGCCAGTTCTAAGACAAGTCAAGAGTCCCTGGAGTAAGCTGTCATCCTCTTCCCCTTGTGCATGTGGGAGCCATGAGAGAATGCTCCAACCCACGCCTTGCCTTTCTCTGATGGTCACCTCTCAAGTAAGGAACTCCCACTTTTTATCCACAGCTTCCATCCCCTCATCCAACTCACCTGCAATAAGCCACAGGCAACTAGTAGTTGGGTGATGTCTGGTGATGGGCTAAACCACTGCACTATTATGCAGTCATCTGGTACAACCTAGGAGTGGTGGAATGTGACTGAAAAATAGAAAAGATTATCTGAGCTCGTTTTTAGATGTTGCATCGCACCCACAGATTTAAATAATCCACCATTAGAAAAGTTGCGCAGGTGGCGTTGAGATGTGCCATCACCATTGAAAGCTGCAGCTTGCTCATTCCTTTGAATGAAAACCGGATTTACCAATACAGATTCAAAGGGATGCACAAGCCGTGGTTTTCAACGGTGGTGGCGCAGCTAAACATCACCCACGAGACTTTTCTAACTGCGGCTTATTTAAATCCACGAGTGCGGTGCAACGTCAGAAAGCACCCTCATTATCAGGTCAATTTTCTAAACATCTAGTTCCAACTGACTTAAGAAGCAATTCCTTAATGGGAATGACGAAGGCCCTACTTTGAAGCTTTCAAGAATGTATCATACAGAAAAGTCCCATCTACTCATGGACCGTGAGTTTCTCTAATTTCGAATTCCTATACACCAAGATCTCTGAATAATGCCCCTAAATTGTAAGTCGTAGGCAGGGACCACGTCTATCTTATTGTTCTGTAAAGCACCAGGTACATAGCTGGCGCTATACAAATGCTAATAATAAAATAATAAAATAATAATAATAATAAATCATGACTTTTGAAATCATTACTCTGTTTTAATCATTTACAAGGCATAGCAACCAACTCATAAGAATCTGAGAACATAAGAATCTCCTAGTCTCTGACAATGACCAGCACCAGATATTTCAGAGAATGTATACAAGAAGCTTCAGAGAAATCAGTATGTGGCCCATCCCATATTGGTTACTCCCATCTTCGGGCAGACACAAAGCTGGAGAGCTTGGGTTAGGAATCTTTTCCCTTCCAAGGGCCATTTTGAAAATTAGTACAAGCACCAACAGTCACATATAAGTTGGGAGAAGAGTGTGCTCAGGATAAGGCCATTGGAGAATTTACTAATTTTAAAAGTGGCCCGTGGGAGGGAGAAGGTTCCCCACCCCGGCTTTAAGCCATCCGCATAAAACCATGAGAATTTTCCTATGCTGTTTATAAGCACAGGTTTATTTTAAAAAATCAGATCAAAAAATTGTAAGCACAGATGTCAGTTCTTGATATTTCAGAAAGTCTGGCACCCCTCACACACAGCTAATCTGAATTCACTTTACAGAAGTTATCTGGCTCCATCTTTCCACAGCTGAGCTACAATTTAGGCAGATTTAATGCACAATTCCTCAGGCTGCCCTGCCAATTACTTCTCTGCTGACCTGGTAGGATCATTAATATTAGGGAGTCGAGAGGCAATTTGATTGCCATGCTGCCTCAGCCCTAAGCTGCTTCTAAGTAAAGGCTGTCAGCTGTGTCAAATTACGTGAGATGCTCAGGTGATGGGAGAGAGTGTCAGTTAGGGAGTTGAGCTGGGAATGGCAAACTCATTTCCCTGAGTTTTCAGGTTGAACTTTAACTACGCTCAAGGAGGCCCAAAGGCCAGACACAATATGACACAGAGACAATCTAGTAATAACCAAAAGTGTTATTCAAAATAAAACGCTGATGAGACCCTCCCACCGAGGTGTAATGACCCCGTAATACAAGAACCATCAGAGGAGTGGCTGGGTGGTTTGTTTTTCTTTTAGAAATAAATATATAGACACACACANTACTATTTGGTTCAGCCCTAATTCACACATACGCATAAATCTGCGAGATTTGCAATCAGATGTTTTCTCCCAGTCTTGTAACGACAATTTTATGTACATGTGAATGTGCTCTCATGAATCAGCTTATTTCTGAACCACAATCACAAAGAGCTCTGTGCCTAATATATTTCTGATGTTAAGTTCAACAACATCAGCACAATAAGAGAAGATGAATTTATTTATTTATTTATTTCTATAATTTATACCCCGCCCCTCCTGTAGACAGCTCGGGGTGGCTTCCAACAATATAAATACATAAAAACATTAAATAGTTTGTTAAAAACAATCAACAATAAAGATATTTAAAACAGGGCCCCGGAAATTAAAACAGTAAAACAGGGTAGGGGCGAAAACAGCCATAGCCCTAACCCACCCTCCCCGCATCAATTTGAGCCATCAACACAATAAGAGATGAATTTGATGCATATGCACATCCTGGCTAAATGACAACTAAAAGGGACAAGCTTATCTGATGACACAAACAATACCAAGAAAAGAAAGCAACTGCAATGAGTAGTCCAAGACTGCACTCAAATCTCTTTGCTGGCTGCCAATTTCCATCGCGGGCTGCTCTTTCATAGGCCATTTTTGAACAGGACATGACCGTGCAGGTCCACCCATCCTTCACCCATCCTGGCCTGTTTGATTCCCCCACCCTCACTCACTGGGCATGCGTGGGTGCTCCACATGGTGCACATGGACCCGCCCCCTGTTTAAAAACGGCCATAGACGTATGCTTTTACTTAAGCCTCCAGGTCTTGACCCCTCCCCAGCCAGTTCTAAGACAAGTCAAGAGTCCCTGGAGTAAGCTGTCATCCTCTTCCCCTTGTGCATGTGGGAGCCATGAGAGAATGCTCCAACCCACGCCTTGCCTTTCTCTGATGGTCACCTCTCAAGTAAGGAACTCCCACTTTTTATCCACAGCTTCCATCCCCTCATCCAACTCACCTGCAATAAGCCACAGGCAACTAGTAGTTGGGTGATGTCTGGTGATGGGCTAAACCACTGCACTATTATGCGGTCATCTGGTACAACCTAGGAGTGGTGGAATGTGACTGAAAAATAGAAAAGATTATCTGAGCTCGTTTTTAGATGTTGCATCGCGCCCACAGATTTAAATAATCCACCATTAGAAAAGTTGCGCAGGTGGCGTTGAGATGTGCCATCACCATTGAAAGCTGCAGCTTGCTCATTCCTTTGAATGAAAACCGGATTTACCAATACAGATTCAAAGGGATGCACAAGCCGTGGTTTTCAACGGTGGTGGCGCAGCTAAACATCACCCACGAGACTTTTCTAACTGCGGCTTATTTAAATCCACGAGTGAGGTGCAACGTCAGAAAGCACCCTCATTATCAGGTCAATTTTCTAAACATCTAGTTCCAACTGACTTAAGAAGCAATTCCTTAATGGGAATGACGAAGGCCCTACTTTGAAGCTTTCAAGAATGTATCATACAGAAAAGTCCCATCTACTCATGGACCGTGAGTTTCTCTAATTTCGAATTCCTATACACCAAGATCTTCTCTGAATAATGCCCCTAAATTGTAAGTCGTAGGCAGGGACCACGTCTATCTTATTGTTCTGTAAAGCACCAGGTACATAGCTGGCACTATACAAATGCTAATAATAATAATAAATCATGACTTTTGAAATCATTACTCTGCTTTAATCATTTACAAGGCATAGCAACCAACTCATAAGAATCTGAGAACATAAGAATCTCCTAGTCTCTGACAATGACCAGCACCAGATATTTCAGAGAATGTATACAAGAAGCTTCAGAGAAATCAGTATGTGGCCCATCCCATATTGGTTACTCCCATCTTCGGGCAGACACAAAGCTGGAGAGCTTGGGTTAGGAATCTTTTCCCTTCCAAGGGCCATTTTGAAAATTAGTACAAGCACCAACAGTCACATATAAGTTGGGAGAAGAGTGTGCTCAGGATAAGGCCATTGGAGAATTTACTAATTTTAAAAGTGGCCCGTGGGAGGGAGAAGGTTCCCCACCCCGGCTTTAAGCCATCCGCATAAAACCATGAGAATTTTCCTATGCTGTTTATAAGCACAGGTTTATTTTAAAAAATCAGATCAAAAAATTGTAAGCACAGATGTCAGTTCTTGATATTTCAGAAAGTCTGGCACCCCTCACACACAGCTAATCTGAATTCACTTTACAGAAGTTATCTGGCTCCATCTTTCCACAGCTGAGCTACAATTTAGGCAGATTTAATGCACAATTCCTCAGGCTGCCCTGCCAATTACTTCTCTGCTGACCTGGTAGGATCATTAATATTAGGGAGTCGAGAGGCAATTTGATTGCCATGCTGCCTCAGCCCTAAGCTGCTTCTAAGTAAAGGCTGTCAGCTGTGTCAAATTACGTGAGATGCTCAGGTGATGGGAGAGAGTGTCAGTTAGGGAGTTGAGCTGGGAATGGCAAACTCATTTCCCTGAGTTTTCAGGTTGAACTTTAACTACGCTCAAGGAGGCCCAAAGGCCAGACACAATATGACACAGAGACAATCTAGTAATAACCAAAAGTGTTATTCAAAATAAAACGCTGATGAGACCCTCCCACCGAGGTGTAATGACCCCGTAATACAAGAACCATCAGAGGAGTGGCTGGGTGGTTTGTTTTTCTTTTAGAAATAAATATATAGACACACACACATGAAAACTGGACGGGGGTGGGGGGGGCCGAGGGAGTGATGACTGAAACCCTGCCATGCTCGGCATGTGATTTACCTAGTACACCAGCCATGCCAAAATGACTGCACTTTGACAAGCAATCGCATAACTCCTATCTGTCATTCCAAAACAGGTTCCTCTGTCTAAAAGATGAATAGAGCTTGGATTCAATTACCCGCACAACACCTTTGTGAAAACATATATTTAACACCCCCCACAAACCTAAACAAAGTGGGGGGAGATGACCCCTCTCAGCGTAAGAGTGGCTTTTGCAACTTAAGTTATGTATCAAGGTAAATTCCTAGTGTTTGTCCTAAAGAATATATTGTTCCCAACATAATTTTTACAAACTACACACATTGATAGGATTAGCCTTTCTGCCTAATGAATGGAAGATGAGAAAATAACCTCTTCCTTTTTCAAGCCCCAGCTTCCCCTCCCTTTCATTCTGCTTCTACCTCTGCCTATTGTCTTTGCTTACTCCTGGAGTTATACAGCTGGCCCATCGGGTAATAGCCCCACTTTTGCAAGCTAGAATTCCCATGGTGCATGTAGGGGCTATGTAGTGTCAAGACATTTTCCCTCTTGTTGTGGTGTATGAGCACTAGGAAGGGATTACACAGAGCCATAAAGGTGTTCATTACACACACACACACACACACACACACAAAACTGCTTTTGGAAAAGAATGGCGAGCTCTGTAATCAATGTCATTTTAAATTAGATGTCTTGGAGTTCTGTTAATAAGCAGCTTTGCTTTTGATGTTACAAGCTTGCAAATAAACAGTTGATCTGAAAATACACAGTCGCTTTTATTGTAACAAGCATGCAGATTTTCTTCCCCCCTTATAAAATGCTTCGTATTAATTAGATTTTTTAAAAAGAAGATGAAAGCTATTTTGCATTACACATCATGAGAAATATTTGTTAACCAAATGTAGTCAATCAATCCGTATGCATTTTCTCTTATCAAAACATGCATGTAACACAGCTATTCCTGTTTGCAAACGCTCACAAAGAAATAAAAGCAAAACCACAACACACACACACACACACACACACACATCAACCATGAAGAAAAAAAAAAGCATGCATGGACAGGGTTTAAGCATATTTAGCCAAAACACTTACGAGGTCATTAACAACAAAGCAGGGTGACAATTATTTAAAGCAGCTTTTATTCATGCTCATCTTGGAGTCCTTTTAATATATTTTCCTTTTAACTTTTTTTTTTTTTGTAACAAAAAACATGCTAAAATTAAAACCACAAAAAACCCAAACAAAAAATAAAACCCAACTGTGGCTCAGAAAAGCAGCAGATAAAATAATCGAAGCATCCATGCTCAGAGTTTAAAGTGCAATTTTCTTGAAA
The DNA here is from genome assembly GCA_003113815.1 of Sphenodon punctatus. Classification (NCBI taxonomy): domain Eukaryota; kingdom Metazoa; phylum Chordata; class Lepidosauria; order Sphenodontia; family Sphenodontidae; genus Sphenodon; species Sphenodon punctatus. The sequence goes on along the minus strand of QEPC01008296.1, from coordinate 2,466,568 downwards.
GAAGAAGAATAGAGATTAAAATTTCCAAAGCAAGATATCATGCAGAAATTTGATCTCAATATTAATGGCATGCAATCTCCAAGGAGACATTTTCTAATTTTAAAAAGTCATTTTTAAAAGTAACTTATGCAAATGCTTTATTATTATTATTTTTGCTGTTATATACTAATGGTATCTTAAACCCTGCATGCTGCAGTGCTTAGCCTGTGCTCTGCATCCGCTGTGAGAGAAGAAGCTACCTGAGAGTTTTCACAGTGCCATCTCATATCCATGTCTGCCTGGCTACCCTGCGTGCTTATAGCTTTTTTTCTTAATTCTTAATGGAAATCCTAGGAAATTTAGTCCATCCTCTGAAATCAATACTGGTGACAGGAGAGCTCCCTGACTCAGTGGGAGATCAAGATGATAAATTGCCTGCGCATCAGCTCGGCCTATCAGTGCCCTGAACACAGATGGGAAAGGAGCAGAGACAGAGAAAGCTCCATCTGTCACGTGCCACCGGGAGAGCCAATAGCTGACGTGCTGCTGCAAGGAGGCGATGCTGCAGTTAGTTCTGCAGATGAGAAAGCCTGTAATACCACTATCAAGCCCCACAGCATTCAGAAGCAGAGGGTGCCTACTCCCTAGATCTCGCTTGTAGATTCCGTGGGTAGATTGCATGTACTCACATGATCCCATTCGGAAGGAACACTAACAGCATGATTATGCCTTTTAACCCTAATGCGATTAAAGCAGGGAGAAGAGGGGGGTACAATGAATTCTTATACCTTGATCCTTTAAAAAAATATTTTGATGTGTTTCCCTTCAGCTGATTACTGTGTTTGAGCTTAATATTAAATTAGCTGACTTAAACTGTGCAATTAGCATGCAGCCCTCTCCATACAGAACCGCCTTGGAGCCCCGAAACTGTCATTGTAATTTTATTTCCTGGCTAATGAATGACATTTTTTGTATGTCATGTTTATAATGGGTGTTTTAATGCAGTGATTCCATAAAGGCAATTATACAATATTAAGAAATACATTATGATGCTGTTTTCCTAATTAGGGCAGCCAACTTTTAAAATATTGACACCCAAATATAACACAGGCATTTGATCTCCAAAGTGGAAAACTACAAAATGAAGAGGCTCTAACATTTCCAATACCCACATCTATCTATCTATCTATCTATCTATCTATCTATCTATCAGAATGATTCAGTTATTTGCTAGAGGAAAAATATACTCATTTCCCATAAAACTGTCCTCATCATGAAAGTTACAATAATTCTTTCATAAGGAGTAAATGCACATCTGGGATGCCATATGGAAACCTTTTCTAAAGTACATCTGCTATCATTCATCATACTGCAACAACAAATATATTGCACAGTTCTTCAAGGTAAGTGAAATGATTGGATCAGCCTTGACAAAGAAGGTTACCTGTAAAAATATTGTTGCTTTTGGTCCCCATGACAAACACAACTGAACAAATAAATAAATACAGGTGACTGTGATGGATATTGAAAAGATACCTTTTACAAGTAATATATTTCTACTTTTATCGGTATCAAACCCAATACGACTTTAAGCTTTGCAAGTTTCTGTCGAGATCCAATGAGTCATGACAGCTTCAAGGGTTAATGTTATCAAGTGCCTATCTTCCACTCCTTTAGGACTTTTTCAGAATCACTCAAAACTACTTAGAATAATGACTATCTACAGTAAGAAAGGAGACAAGTGATCTTCCGAATATGAAAGACAAAATTAACTTAGCAATTATTCTAACAAAAGCCCAAAGAAACTAAACTCATTTTGAACTTTTTCCCACCAACCTCTCCATTTAATACTCAGCTAAAATGTCATTCCATTTATCACTTGCTTAGCAAGCTTTTCCCTTGATTTCTGTTGCTGTTGGCACCATTTAAATTGGCAGGATCGACTCAGCCTCTTTTGTAAAGACAACTGTCCCATTAATAACAATATTCCTGACCTTTGCACTGACTTTAAAGATAGCTGGGGAAAATATGCACCTCACAGGATCAATGCAAAGGCCTCCACAACGACTTCTCTCTCTCTCTGGGTGATTATACTCAGTCAACCGGGGGGGGGCACATCTGTTTGCTCGCATCCAGATGTTCACTTCAGTCAACCACCCCCCGCGGTGAACCTAACCATACTTTGTTCTCCCGCACTACGACGGCAAACGAAGTGTGGTTAGGGGGAATCCGGAACGCGATGAAAAAAAAGTAACATCTGTTACCTTACCTTCACCGCATTCTGGAGTCCTGGTGCCAGGCGGCAGCAGCGGCCAGATAGGCCGCTGCAGCTGCCTGTCTCGGGGAGGGCAGGGGCCAGGGAGCGCAGGGGGCGGGGCCGTGCGGCCGCATGCTGCGTCGCATGGTCCTGCCCCCTCCGGGAGGGGGGGTTGCCCAACAGACGTGATGGGTGGCAGCATTGACCGTGGGCCGTGGTTCGGCGGTCCCCACGGCCAGGGGCAAAGGGGCGAATGTCTGTTGGCGCGTCCCTTTACCCCCGCCCGTGGTCTGAACCACCCCACGGCCCAGGGTCAATGCTGCCGCCCGTCACGTCTGAAATCACTCTCTCTCTCTCTCTGGGATGTGTGGTGGGGATCCTATGTTGAAGAATGCTCAAAACACACACTGCTAAAGACTAACATATTTATTTATTTATTCAATTTTTACCCCACCCTTCCCTCAAAAACTCAGGGCAGCTTACACAAAAATTATAAATATATATATAAAAACATAAAACCTATATAAACATATATAAAACATATAAAAGCAATTGTAAAAACCCCTAAACCCCACCTACCAACCTTCTCCCTAATCCCTCCACCCAATCCCAACCAACCCTATCCTAGCCCACCTGGTAACAAATGTCTGGCCAAACAAAAAGTTTTACATCTCTTCCAAAAGGTAAGCAAGCTTGAGCTTAGGCAGAGTTCAAAGGGAGAGAGTTCCATTGTTGTGGAGCAGCTACCAAAAACACCTCTCTGTGTGTCCTTGTTGTATCAACCTCATGGGCTGTTGATACTTACAAGAGAGCATCCTCAGAGGACCTTAAAGGTTGGAACACAACATAGAGGAAGAGGCGGTCTTTCAGATACCTGGGACCCAAGCCGTTTATTAATATTTTAAAAATTTCTTATACTTATATCCCGCCACTACTCAGGGTGGCTAACAACAGTCTAACACATAAACAAAAAGCAATCATTAAGACAATTAATAAATAAATAAAGCAATAGACAACCATAAAACCGAGTATGCAAATAAGCATTCCCCAACCCCCAAATAACTCCCCTACACACACACCCCAACATCTGGCAGAAGAGCCAAGTTTTACATAGCCAGCAGAAGGCAAGGAAATCTGGGCTGAGGCGGATCTCCACTGGAACCATGTTCCACAGCAACAGAGCGGATGCCGAGAATGCCCACCTGTCAGTCTGACCCCGCCGATAACATGGAACTTCCAGGAGGGCTCTACCCCAGGACCACAGGAGTCATCCAAGGGCCCAGGGAGTGAGGCGGTCCTTCAGGTAGGCAGGGCCCAGACTGTTGAGGGCTTTATAGATCAAAACCAGCACCTTGAATCAGGAGTGGAAGACTATAGGCAGCCAGTGCAGTGCTCAGAGCATCAGCATAATATGCTCCCAGCGACCTGTCCCAGAAAGCAAGCAGGTCGCCACATTCTGCACCAGCTGCTGTCTCTGGACCATCACCATGCGCAGCCCCACGTAGAGTTAATTATAGTAGTCCAGCCTTGAGGTAACAAATGCATGGATTAGAGTGGCGAGATCGGTGTTTGAGACATATGGACAGAGCCATTTCACCAGATGTTATTGGCAAAAGGCACCCCTGGCCACAACCAACACCTGCATATCCAGGTGCAGCTGTGAATCCACGAACACCCCCAGGCTCCACACATGAGAAACCAGTGGAGGGTGGACCCCCCCCCTCCCCAAATAATGGAAGTTTCTCCCTTCCCCAGGCCATCGACCCTGTCCACAAACATCACTTCTGTCTTGTCGGGATTAAGCTTCAGTCAGCTCAACCTCATCCAGTCCCCCACAGTGGTCAAGTACCAGGACAGCAATGAGACTGTAGTACCTGGGCCAGTTGAAAAAGAAAGATAATGGGTGCAATCCTACCATTATTTTATGCTGGCAACAGGTGCACTATAGAGCTGGATGGCAGGTGCTCAGGTGCACATGCACTCCGTGCATGCAGAAAGCCGCATGGGGCACTGGTGCACCCCTCCACTGCGCCTGCCCGAGCCCACACACACCGCAGCCAAGGAGACGGAGCAGGAGCCGTGTCCACTCCATACCCTGGGCTGCGGGCTGTGTGGACTCAGGGGTCACAGTGGAGGGGGAGCATCATTGTTCTGCATGGCTTGCTGCATGGGTGGGGTACGTGCGTGCCTGAGCACTCGCATTCAGTGCTTGTGGTACAAGTAATGGCCAACATAAACGGCTCTTAGGACTACACCAATTGTTGGGTGTCATCAGCATGCTGGTGACAATGAACCCCCCAACTATGAACAACCTCCCCAAGTGGCTGCATATGCCCATTGAGTAAGAGAGGAGACAGAATGGAACTCTGCAGAACCCGACATGGAAGACCCCCAGGGGAAAATGCACAGTCGCCTATTTGATAGGTAAGAACGAAACCATCGTAAAATGGTACTGTCCACCCCAGCCAGGTCCCGCAGGCAAGTCACCAACAACTCATGATTCGCGGTATCAAAAGCCATCAACAGATCCAGTAGAACAAGCAGGGTCATACGTCCCTTATCTAGTTCAATCAGTAGGTTGCCAACCAAGACCACAAGCACAGTCTCCATACCATGACACGGACGAGAGCCAAACTGTGAGGAATCAAGAAAACCAATGTGATCCAGCTGTTCCTGCAGCTGATGGGCCACTACCCACTCAATAACCTTTCCTAAAAAGGGAATGTTAGACAGGCCAGTAACTCGCTGGGGCATCCACGTCAAGTGATGGCTTCTTGAGAAGAGGCCAGATCACTGCCCCCTTACTGCAGTCCAGCAACCTCCCCTCCCATAGGCATATGATGATCACCCCTGCCAGCACCGGCCCCAGTGTTTCCCTGTCGGCCTTCACCAACCAGGATGTGCAAGGGTCTAATTCACAAGTTATGGCTCGAACAGACCCCAGCACATCTACCACATCAGTGGGTTTCACTGATTGAAACTCATCCCAAGAACTTTAACCAGACAGAGCATTCCTAACCCCTGGCTCAGCCACTGCTTCTGAAATGGTGGAGTCAAAGTCCATGTGAGCGATTTTATCAGCAAAGTACGCCAAAAATATGTCACAGCAGGCTTTGAATGAATCCAGTTCCAGGTGGAGACAGGCTGGACTGTCCAAACCCCTCACCACCTGGAACAGCTCCATTGGACACGACTGAGCAGACGTTATGAGGGCAGCAAAGAACCGCTTCTTTGCTGCCCACATAGCCACAGCATAGCTCTTCAGAAACACTCTATGCTGCAATCAGTCATCTTGAGCAATAGTATGGTGTCACCTTTGCTCTAACCACCTCCCCTCGCGCTTCAACTCCCCACGGTCTTCTGTAAACCACGGAGGCCTTCGGATGTGAAACGTTGGGAGCGGACGCCTAGGAGCCACTCGATCAATGGCCCCCAATAACCATTCATTCCAAAAGGCCACGGGGTCATTGATGGAGCAGTTGCTGAGGTCTACAGACAAATCCCCAAGAGCATTCCGGAACCCATCAGGTTCCATAAGTCTTCGGGGGTGGAACATTATAATCGGACCATTTGACCTTTATGGCTTTAAAGGTCCAAACCACCACCATGAATTGTGCCTGGAAAGCTATTGGCAGCAACTGCAGAATCTGGAGCACCGGCATAATCTGCTCCTGGCAACCCACCCCATCAGAGAAGGCAGGATGCCACATTCTAACCGATGTTAGACCTTTTTCGGTGGCTGCCCCTGTGCTGTGGAATTTGCTCCCGGAGGAGCCTTGATTGGCTTCCACTCTCCTTTTTCAGCGTGTATGTAAGACCTGGCTGTTTCGTCAGGCGTTTGGTGAGGGGTGGGGTGGGGGTTTCCCCACGTATTGTATTTTTAAATTGTTTTAAATTTTTTATATTGTTTTACTGGGTGTTGTTCGCCGCCCCGGGCTGCCCTGTAGGCAGGAAGGGCGGGATATAAATAAATACGTAATTCTGCATCAACTGCAGCTTCTGAACAGCCATCAAGGACAGCCCCACGTACACCGCATTACAATAATCTATACTCGAGGTTATGAAGGCATGGATGATGGTGGCCAAGTTTTAGTCTGATAAAAAAAGGTCACAGCCTTCTCACCAGACGAAGTTGGTGAAAGGCACTCCTGGCCACTGTCGCAACATGGCCATCCAGGCACAGCAATGGATCCAAGAGTACACCAAAGCTGAGAATCTAAGTGACCAAAGGAGGCTGGACCCCATCAATAACAGGGGTCCCTCCGTCTCCCAGGTCACACGACTGGCCAACCATCACCACCTCGGCCTTGTCTGGATTAAAAATACAGGCCAGACATGCAGGGACTAGCCAGTGAGCGTTTAGCTTTACAACATTTCAGTTCATAGCCACGCAAAGTTGATGCATTTGTTTTAAAGTCAACGTTCCCCACAATATCCTACTTAAAGGTGCAATTTTCTAAGACTTGAGTTTATTGAAAGTTCAGTTGTAATAATGCTAATTACAGTTCAGCCTAGTTATAATGTACCTTATAACCAAATTTGTGCTGTAACGAGGATGCTTAGACCTTGCATGTTTGGATGCACTGAATGGTCACATTATTATTTTAATAGAAAAAAACAAAGTGGACTGAATTTTTGATTCAACACATTGGGAGTCATGCCCCACACAGTATTGTAACCAAATTCATACTACAATCATGCATGTTAGAATGAGGTTGAACTGTGTATTATTTACCATTGTATTTTCAGTGTTCCACATGCCTTTCGATGCTTCTCTCATTCACCCTCACAACATCTCAGTGAAGCAGGCCATTATTATTCCCATTTTGCAAATGTAGAAGGAAGGCTGAGAGCCAGTGTGGTGTGAACATGGCCCTTGAAAGCCAGGGTTCAAATCACACCCTACGTATGAACTCAGTGGGTGGCCTTGGGCAAGTCACAACCTCTCAGCCTCAGTTCCCCATCTGTAAAATGGGAATATGCATGTGTCTGTCTCTCCCTGTGTTCCCCTCACCCACATCCATTTTAGATTATAAGCCCACTTGGCAGGGACCTGTCTTCAAAAATCTGTGACTGTAAAGCACGGTGTACACCTACTAGCGCTATAGAAATTATTAGTAGTAGGGCCTTGTCCAAGACTACCCTGGGATTCAATAGCGGAACTTTCACATTATCCGCTAGGCTATGCCTAATGTATTAATGATTATTATTCCCCGCTTCTATATTTTAAGTTCTCAGAGGGAAACTGTGAACTTCGCACACTTTTTGCACTTAAAGTAGGAATGTGGTGAAGGCCAGCCCCTACCAAGAGCTCTGATAGGCTAGGGATGAGCAGATAAGAAGAACTAGACTTGCCCCATCCCCCCGCCCCGCCCCCCCCCAAACACTAATGAAGTAGAAGTCTCCTTCCCACTTCCATTTCCCTGAAAGAGGGGGCTGCCAATGCAGAAAGGAGCGCATACGTGTTTTCTTGGCTGAGGTCCCCAATCAAGTTTGGCTTCAAACCAGCAAAAGCTTGGTGGCTGACCAGGGGTGGGGAACCTCTGGTGAAAGCATCAGTATAAAAAAAAGGATGTTACATCCTGATATTGGCAATCGTTTTCAGCTCTTTGGGGATTCCCCCCCGCATCCTTAATGCTTTCCTGGACTGATTTCCTGCAAATGCCAATGGAAATCTAGGACAAGGACTGAAAGATGCCTGCACGATGAGAACAAAAGGGGTGAAACATAGAGACTCCGGCCGCCCCATGTGAATCTGTCTAGTTAACAATAGGAACTGGCCTGAACTTGCTCACATTTATCAGTGTTCAACCTTTAAACCTTCAGCAATCCATAACAACGAGGGACATATTTCTTCTTCAGCCCAAACTCATGGGCTCCTGTGCACTGGAAACAAAGAATTCTCACTGTCATCATCTGTCTAGCTTTGTACATATGCATCTCACATATATCTTCACTGATGGTCATATATATCGTTATTACAATATCTTTTTATTTTTAAAAGAATTTCAAAGAACCTTAAGATGATGGTCCTGATAAAGCACCTACATAAGGAATGGGCAGAGTTTCCTAATCCTGAGAACCACATACATTTACCATAATGGGGCCAAAGAGCCGAGCCACAGTTTCCCCACTTCTGGCTTACATGTATGGGTAAAGCCACACAAGACATTATCCCACATTGGGCAACGTTACACCACATTAGCCTGCAATGCAGCAGACCATATGGCTGGTGGCCGCCAGATGTTCAGCCAGTTCCGCCCTGGGGTGGGCAGGCAGCTGCTACATGGTGCACCTGCTGGAAAAGACCAGTGACGCATTGCATGCTACTATTGTCCAACCCGGGCCAAGGTTGCCCATTGTGGGATAATTGGCCACCTCCCGTGTGGCTGGGTCCATTCAGCCCTGCCTTGCAGCGGGGTCCACTGGCACTATAGACCGGCCGGCACAGTTCCCGATTCTTGTGCATCCACATCACAACCGGGAGCAGGATAGTGGGCAGGCTTTGGGATGGTGGATGGTAGTAGGCTGCCCGTGTCACCCGCCTGTGTCAACGGCCCGTCGTTGACTTATTTATTTTATTT
>QEPC01008296.1:2447151-2457648 GCA_003113815.1 Sphenodon punctatus | reverse complement strand
AACACCCCCCACCTGCTGCCACCAGGCAATCCCCTCCCCTATACCATCCCTCACTGCCACCAAGGGTTAGTGCTGAGGAGACCTCCCCACCTTCCCTATCTGCCGCTCCCAACCCCCCTCTCCCCTTAAAACCTGAACAGAAGAACTCACCAACAAGCACCACCCCAGGTTCCCTCACGGTCCTCAAAGGGCCCCAAAGGGCTGCACCCTTTGGCTGTGGCTCTTTGGCCTGTGGCCTGCAGTGGAGCTGCAGGCGGCTCCCTTTTGTGCCTCCCCAGGTAGTTTCTGGTCTGGGTCAGGGGGCAAGCTGGCCCAGGTGCGCCAGCTTCTGTGGTCCCCTACACCCCCCCCCGAAACTGACCCTTGCTGTTCTTTTCCCTGCAGATTGTCGGCGGGGACTCAAGCAGCAGCCCAGAGCAGTCCTGCAGAGTCAGCAGCAGCGGCAAGTGGCAACAGCAACGCCAGCAGACCCCAGGGGATCCCAGCCAGCTGAGTGGAGCCACAAAAGTGGAGACAGAATGGAACCCTGTGGGACTCCACATGTGAGGTCCCAGGGAGAAGATGTATAATCCCCTAGATCCATCTGGTTCTCCCAGCCAGAAAAGAGCGGAACCATTCTAAGACGGTTCCACCCACCCCAGCACAGTCCCTCACGTGGCCACCTCCTTGTTCAACAGTGTCAGATGCAGCCAACAAACCTAATAGGATCAACAGGGTCTGTCGACCATGGTCCACAGCCAAGCGAAGGTAATTGACCAGGGCCACAAGTGCAGTCTCAGTGCCATAACCCGGACGAAAGTCGGACTGCGAGGGATCCAGAAACCCAATGCAATTGAGATCCGCCTGGAGCTGCTGAGCTACCGCTTGCTCAATAACCTGAGACTGGTTGATAGCTGGCCAGGGAGTCAATGTCCAAAGATGACTTCTTAAGCAGGGGCCGGACCACTGCCTCCTTCGAATGTTCTGGCACCCTGCCCTTCCTAAGGGAGGTGTTGACTACCCCCACCAGCAATGGCCATAACGTCTCCAGGCTGGCTTTCACCAGCCAGGATGGGCACGGATCCAACTCACAAGTGGTGGCTCTGACAGCCCCAAGCACATCCCTAACATCAGTGGGCTCCACCATCTGAAATTGATCCCATAAAACTGGACAAGATGGGGCATTCATTACCTCTAGTTCTCCTATTGCCTCGATTTTTGCACTGAAGTTGTGGTGAATGCGAGCAATCTTGTTCACAAAGCACTCAATGAACATGCCACAGAAGGCACTAGATTGCTCCAGGTCCAGGCAGAGACAGGCAGAACTAACCACCTGGAAAAGTTCAACTGGACGAGACTTTGCAGACGCTGTAAGGGCAGCAAATAAACTCTTCTTTGCTGCCCGAACAGCCACGGCATAGCTCCTCAAACTTCTCCTATGCCACAATCGGTCCTACTCGTCGTGAGTATGGCACCACCATCGCTGTAACCGCCTCCCCTCTGGCTGCAGCTGCTGCAGATCCTCCATGAACCACAGGAACCCTTGGTGGCGGAAGGATGGGAGCAAATGCCTAGGCGCCACTGAGTCAATGGCCTTGGCCAAAAGCGTGTTCCATAAGGCCACAAGGTAATCAACTGAGTGACTGTCAAGTTCGAGGGGGAAACCCCCCAGAGCATGCCAGAATCTCTCTGGTTCCATAAGCCTCTGAGGGTGAACCATTTAAATAGGTCCCACACACTGATGGGGACTGACGTGCACCAAGATATGAGTTTCAGGAGGTAATGATCCAACCATGACAAAGGTATCACCCCCCACCTCCTACCATCAGATCACCCGCCTCAAGGCCAGTACAGAACACCAAATCCAGCATATGTCCCCCTCATGTGTTGGGCCACTGATGAATTGAGACAGGCCCATCGTTGTCATAGAGGTCATGAACTCATGCTCTAACCCTCTAAGATCGGCATCGGCATGAATATTGAAGTCCCCCAGAACCACTAGTCTAGGCGACCTCAAAATCACCCCCGACACCAGATCTGCTAGAGCATGTAAGGATGCTATTGTACAGGTGGGTGCACCCCCAACCTGTCTCCAGCCACATCAACACAAGGTGGAGGCCCTCTATACCAGCCGGTGTCTGCACTGGATACCAGCTGACCGGCCATGTATCTTTAAAAATAATGGCTACACCGCCCCCACCCCCATCCCTTCAGCTGAGGCTGGTGCTGCACGAAGTACCCAGCTGGGACAAGGTCAGCCAATATTGGCCCTGACTCAGTCCAGCCAGGTCTCCGTGATACACATGAGGTCAGCTGCCCAATCCAGGATTTCCTCCCGGATGGTAGATGTTTTTATTTACAACTGTCCTCACATTCAACATCACCAATTCCAGGCCAGAGCCCCCTTGGTCCTTGACTCTTTGCCCACCTGCTGAGGGGACCGAGAAGGGGATCGGCACCAAGTACCGCTTCCTAACCTCAGATCTTATCAGCCTTTCCTTCCTTGAGCCATACACACACACACACTTTCCCCCCACATTAAAAATCCCAAACTGGGTAGTTGAGTACTCATTTCCATTGCATGTATAGGGTTGAGTACTCGAAGGACTACCCAAAATTTTGGAAATTACTCATGGGTAATAAATTCATGACTCATTTCAGCTCTACATTAGGATGAGGAACTTAATCTAATTCTATATAGATGACAACTGGGCCAGAATTCCGGATAAGCTTCGAAGCAGAATCTTCTTGACACACCAGCAAATGGAATCTATAGACAGATGCTACTGGGCTTTTCTCCAGGACTCAGCTTAGCTAAACTAACAAACTCCAGGAAAATAAGTGTTGGTATCAGCCCTTCTCATCATCTCTAACACACTGTGTGTTCTCCGTGCCTGTGACAAAGGCCCTTTTTATGTGGGCAGCAGTGAGTGGGAGGATGGGTGTGCTGGGTGTGTACCCGTTCCTACGGGCGCACACCCACCTCCACCCACAGAGCCTCCTCTGTTTTTCGTGGGTGGGTGATGGTTGTGTGCCGGCAGTGCACAGCCACCTCCACCTACCACCCGTGGTCTTTAAACAGGTGGCCACCCATCCCCCTAACCAGCACCATGCCGTTTCCATGGATGCCCCCACACATCTCACACCCACCCGCACACCCAGCGGGGTGGAGGGTTGTCCATGTAAAAATGGCCAAAATTATCCCTTCTGGCTGGAAGGTTGTAATTTTACTCTTGGGATCTGAAATTTCCCAACTGACTGTCAGACAAACTGTGCCTAAAAGCTATGTAGAAGCCTCTCTCTTCCAGTTTGCCTTAGAACAGCTTTGGCAGTAAAGGTTTTGAAGAAACACTTCTATCCCCCAAAGCCTGGCTTTACCTCAGGGTAGCCACCTATTTCTGTCTACTTCCAGGGACCCCACAGTAGCCCCCATTTTCATGAGGGCAGGGCATGAGGCCCCCACTCCATCCCACCTGGGCCCCAAACATGGCCACCTCTAGGAACAAGTGGAGGGTGCCCCTGAGAGGGCGGGGTCACAGGAGGTGGGGTGGGGCCACTAGGGCTCCCACATTTTATCTTTGCCCTGGGCGCTTCAACTTCCAAGGCCAGCCCTGCCTGCTACACTGGAAAAGCCAACCACTTCCGCCCATTTTAAGGACAGACTGAAATGAATCTGAGTGAATGAACATGCCATTTCATATTCCCAAAGATTTAACATATATATTAAGATTATATTAAGATATTATAATATTAGTCCCAACCAACAAAGAGAGAAAAGAGAAGGAGGGGCTAACTAGTCAGACTAGGGGCAAGAGGGAGTTGCAAAACTGTGGGAATTTCTTGCCAGCAGATGGTCCCAAATATCTATTTATAATAAAATAAATAATAACAATCTTTATTTTTGTATAACATGGCAGTCGGAGTACTTTACATAGAACACAACTTTTTAATCCTTACAACAACCCTGTGAGGTAGGTTAGGCTTAGAGAATAATGTGACTGGCCCAAGGTCACCCAGTGAGTTTCTGGCTAAGGGAAGACCAAGATTAGAACTGGGGTTCCCCCACACCTTCCGGTCCAAGTACTGCCACACTTAGCCATTACACTATCCCCCCCCCCCCTTACGTTTTTACTATCTTTCTTGTCTCCTACTTCATTCCAATTCCTTCCTCTTGGTCTACTGACCGTACAGCCGACAGGCATAGCCAGTGGTTAAAGTGTTAGCTGGGACTGAAGCAATGTGGATCCAGTTTTCTAATCACCAGATGCTCCTGGCATGACCTTTGGAAAAGTCACCTGGTCTCTCGGTGTCTCGGATCTTTACAAAAGGAGGATAATAGCACATCCCTAACTCACAGGGATGTTGTGCAGATAAATACATTAAAGATTGTGAAGCACTCTTATATTACAGTGATGGGGATCAGATAAGTACTTGTGATTGACTGATTTTCTAATTAATCCTTACATGGTGGTTTAATTAACTCACCAGGCAGCAATACGCGAGAACAACTGTACAGTTATATCTGACTCAGTTATATTGTCTCACTTGCTCACACACATCACATTTCTCGGTCTCCAAAATGTTAGCATATCCCAAATTGTTTGCAATTGACTATATTATCTATATAGTCTCATTTTCTCTTCCTGTTTATTTTTCAAGGTCATAAAAACATAAGTAGCGCCATACTGGGTCAGACCAAAGGTCCATCAAGCCCAGCATCCGTCTCCAACAGTGGTAAATCTCTTTCTCTTGGGAGAAGTGCTCAACAGGTCACAATGGGCAATCCGTTCCCTGTTGTTTCAGCCCCCAACAGTAAGAGCCTACGTCCCTGAAACCTACTTGGCTAATAGCCATCAATGGACCTATTCCCAATTCCTTTTTAAAAACTAGCTGCACTACCGGCCTTGACCACTTCCCTTTCGCAGCCAATTCCACAGGTTACTTGTGTGATGAGTGAAAAAAATACTTTCTCTTATTTGTTTTAAATCTGCTGCCAGTTAATTTCATGGAGTGTCCCCTTGTTCTAGTACTCTTAGAGAGGGTAAATAACCGCTCCCTATTTACATGTTCCACACCACTCGTGATTTTATAAACTTCTATCATATCCCCTTCTCAGTCGTCTCTTCTCCAAGCTGAAGAGCCCCAGCCTCTCCACATATGGGAGCCGTTCCATACCCTTTCCATAGCTGAGCTGTTCCATAGCCGTTCTATACCAACGGGGAGCCGTTCTGACCTGTTCCACGGCACTGGTTAGTACTGCTCCAGTGCTCACAAAGCCCGTCACTGTTTCTCCCTGCTGACTCCAAGCCCAGATTGGCTCCAGCAAATATCCTTTGCTGAGATTTCCCCAGGACCACCAGTCCCTCACTCCACAATTCATGCTGCTCTGTGCCGTACAGTCAATTACTGCTGTCTCCATGCTACAGCCTTGGCGTTGGACCCAAAGCAGCAGTTCTAGATGGCAGCTTCTATCAGTTACCCTAGAGCCTGGGAATCTCCCATTGTCCTCTTCAGGAGCTCTCAGACAACTGTGCCTGCCTCAGAACCAATCTTTTCAATTTTGTCAAGATTTTGTGTCGGGTCCTGAAAGCTGCAGCATGAGCCAGCTTCCTACTGGTTACTGCTCTCTGGTGTTCTGTTGATCTGTTAACCGCCCCAGAGGGGGAAACCGTGAAAGACTTAAACCTGTGTAAAAAGTTCAAAAATCTTTCATATTAAAGCAGACGATTGGTTGGCTTATAAACATTGTGGTCTAGCCTCCTTGGTGAAGGGCCCCTGAGCCAATCACAAGGCTGTCCCATCACAGCTTGGTATTACAAGCAGGTGATATAGGGTTGTTAATCAGGAACAAGATGCAGTTATAACCCACTTCCCTCATCTGTTCACACAGGCACAGGTTCAAGTGTATATCCCCTTAGTATCCACATTTGTTAGGAGTGGTGATTGATAACCACCCCTTTGTGGTTATTTGTTCATGTGAACAAAATTGAAAACCTAGTGAATTAAGGGGGTATTATGTGAACAATCACTATGTATGACAGGTAGCGAGCAAGCTATTGGATAGAAGCAGTGTAGCTTAGCGGACAAGATGTTGAACTTGGACCTGGGAGACCAGAATTCAAATCCTGTCTTAGCTATGAACTCACTAGGTGGCCTTCTCAGCCTCACTTTCCCTATCAGGAATCATACTCACCTACCTCACAGGGTTTTTGTGAGAAAGAATTAGATAAGGACTTTAAAGCACTCTGAATGGTGAGAGTAAGTGCTATATAAATATTAATAGTTATCTAACAACACATGCATCCTTTTGTTTCTTGGCATAATGCTACTGTTACCTACCGAAATTTGAAAATTGTAATGTGACCATTATTTCAATACTTTTTGTGTAAAACCAATAAGTCACAAGAAGGAAACAACCATCAATTTCTGAAATCTAAACAAATTAATTGATCAATATCTTGTGCAACAAAGCAACAAAGTTTTTAAGAGGCTGCGATTAGGAAAGGGACACCAAATACATAAACTACAGCTGTGGTCTAGCAGAGCTTTAGAAATACAGACAGAAGGATGTTAAAGAAAATTTGGATGCTGTTAAATAAGGTCAGTTCACAGGCAATGCAGAATTTTTTCTCTCTTCCATCTCATTGAACATTCTGTGATATTAGATTTTGCCACTGAAACGTTATCGTGGTTGTATACCACTTGAGTTCGTGCTCTAAACGTCAACCTTGCTTATGCTCAAATCAAACCTGTCTCCACCCTGTGACTTCAACAGGTCTTCACAAGGTGGCATTTACCCTTTTGTGGCAGCCTCCAAGAGGAACAGAAGGAAAGCCTGTGTGCATCTAAAATTATATGAAAAGAAACAAAGCTGTTATCCCAGACAACAGATGTGATTGGTACAGGGGAGATAAGAAAAGTGGAGGCTCGAATTCCAGTGTGTTTTCTTTTCCCTGGTATGACTTTGCCCTTCTGCATCTGCTTTAGTAGCTGAGAGTTAGGTTTTTTTGTGTTTCTTTTTTCCTTGTTGCTGCAATTTCACATTTATAAAACTGTTTAAAGCTCAGGCTAACAGAGCAGGGAATGTAATATGATGGTTTTGATTGATTTGGATCTTCGGTTTTATAAAACCTCACTGGTGCAAAGAAGATTGCTCTGAGTGTGTTATTTGTTCTACTTTTAACTCAGATTTCTTTTGTAGACACCCACATAACAACTTGGGAAGAAATGTTCCAGGAAATAAAAAAATAGAAACCGTTTTGTTGTTTGTTGTTGTTGTCCTTGCTGCATTTTGTCAAGTGGGAAGATAGGGAAGAAATTATTAGAGAGCAAATCTCTCCTTCTAAATTAAAGGTTTCATTTCCTAAGAATTTCTTTGGCTGGTTGATGGTTCTATCAGTGGCAAAGTCTACAGGGACTGGGAGTCTACCAGTACTGCTTTAATCAGAAAGTGTTTTGACTGTTCTGTCAGGTAAACAGCAGAGCCTGAAAATAAAATAGCTATTGATCAACACACGCGCTCTCTCTCTCTCCATAATTTAAGTCCAACCGTTGATCCAACACAGTAGTTCTTTCATTGGAGAGACACCCTGAAAAGCCTTGGGTGGCCTTGTTTCTTTCAGCTGGGAGCTGCATAAAAATCTATGAATCTGGATTGACAACTGATTCAAATGGCAGCAGCTAAAGGAGAGTTCAGTTCAATGTACTGTGGCCACCAACATTTCCATACAAGGACTTACTGTGGATTAGCAGGAGTGTTGAAGTATGAGAGCACCTGTCCTCTTCATGCCACATTCCAAAGAATCAGGGCAACTTGCTCTAAAGTAAAAACACAACTGGGAGCTAGGGTTACCACCATTTTGGTTTGATCCAGTCTCTTGAGTTTTTTTCCGCATCTTCTCCAGATTTTGGAAGAAGACCCAATTTCTTCAGGGGTCCCTGCATAACCCCAAGAACCTGGGGCTTCGGGGGAGTGGAGGTTGAGGCCAGGCCAGAAAGGGGTGAGCGAAGAGGCTCTCCAAACACCTTTCTGATGTGGCCCATGCCTTGTGGGGAATCATGATGTCACAATGCTCTGAAGGAGGTGTGGCCATGTCTAAAAGGGGCGAGGTAGTCACTTTGCCCTGTCCCCTCAGGTCAAATCTTGAGGGAAGGTAGAAGCCCTGCTGGGTAGGACTGAAAGTAGGACAAGTTTTCCTCCTTAAAGAGGTGTGATTTTTTACATAATTGATTTTCATTTTGAATGGCCTTAGCCTTGTTTTCCGTATATCAACACATATTAGTTCCTGATCGGCCTTCTTCCTAGTAAGAAACAAAGCTGCTAACAAAAGAGCCAAATAATCCATCTAACTTTTACTAACTGTTAACTAGATAACAGACATGCTAGTATGTGAAAGGTTACTTGGACTGCAATTGCATCAACAGAAATGCAACCACACTTAGGATGCCAAACCACATCTTCAGAACCTCTGCTCTACACAGACCAATATCTGAGACTGTAATGATCAGGATCATGGTCCATTGCAATAGAGGTGAATGGATACATGAATTTCTATTTGTCAGGATTTCAAAATTCAAATTTAAAAATGCTCAGATGGTAAAAGCATACGATATTAGTTAATTACCTTCTCTGCTTCAGCCATGTTCCCCATCCAGCCTACCTATCATGGGCAAAACTGGGGGGGGGAGGGGGGGAATCCCCCCAGGTTTTTGGCAGAGACAATGGACCTCAGTTTTGGGGGTTGCTGTCACACACACACACACACACACACACACACAGAGAACAGTCCCAATCCAGTAGCTTGAGCTGAGAGGAGTAAATGGGGCAGTTCTGGCTTTGTCAGAACACAGGTCTTGACTAGGGCTGAAACCTGCTCTTGATTTTTTCTCAATTCTCAATGAGAGTCAAGGTTCTTGACTCGTTTTTAGTGAGAATCGATAATCGAGAAAATCCCTGTTTCTTCACACTTTCTCGGTCAAGAATGTTACTAATTACCATGATTTACTGTTTACCATTTATTATGATGTATGGTGTACCATATGCTGATTTACTGTGCACCACTTACCATGTACAGAATTCATAATGGTAATGCGCAAAATGGTTGCCTTTTTCCAAAATGGTGGCGATGCTGCCAGTGCCAGTACCATCTTGGAAGAAAGCTCCGCATGCGCAGTGGTCATTTTGAAAATGCACTTTACCGTGATGGATGTGGTACACAAAGTAAGTGATAAACAATAAATGGTAATTCATGGTAAATCATGATCAATGGTAAATGTTAAATGGAGAAAAATTCTCAACCAAGATCTCAAATTGTTCCCAAGATCATCCTGAAATCTCAGTAGTGATTCTCATGAGATTTTGACAAGGGGTAAATTCATCTTATGAATCTATATATAAAGTTCGCGGGACTGCAGTGGCAGTGCCATACCCCCTGTCCTTCGCAAGACTCCATCCCTAGTGGAGAGGACACGCCAGCACCATGCTCTGGAGGAGGACTAAGCTGTAACCAACCCACCAAGGTGCCTGTCCTTCTCTCCCACCCCCTCTCCCCTCTTCTCCCCTCTCCCTCTCCCGTTTCTCCCCCTACTTCTGTCCCCTCTCCTCCTGCCTCCCACCAAACCTGTCTTCTCTCTCCGCCGTCCCCACACCTCTTCCTCCTCCTCCCCACCACCACGTCATGCCCTCTGCCCATCTCCCGCCGATCCTATCGCCCCCCCCTTCCCCTAATCTTATCCCTATTCCCTGTCTCCCCCTGGATCATCTCCCATTCTCCTGTTCCCTCTGAAACTGTCACTCCTTCACTAATAAAGCTCCCTATATTCATGAACTTTTCTTTTCTTGCTCCCTTCATCTTCTCGCCCTTACTGAAACCTGGATCTCCCCCACTGACTCTGTCACCCCTGCCACCCATTCCTATGGAGGTCTCTCCTTCTCCCACCAGCCCCGGGTCGAAGGCCGGGGTGGTGGCATAGGCCTCCTCCTTGCCTCTTCCTGCCAGTTTCAACCCCTCTCCTCTCCCTCCCCCCTCTCCTTCCCCTCCTTTAAGGATCACTCCGTACACCTCTATTCCCCTCTCCACCTCCGTGTTGTGGATATCTACTTCCCTCCCAACTCCCTCTCCTCCTTTCTCTCTGAGTTCGAGTCCTGAGTTGCCCTATTCCTCTCTGATGACATCCCCACACTCATCCTTGGCGACTTCAATATTAATGTTGATGCACCCTCTCAGCCTTGCATAGCCCGCTTCATCTCCTTAGCCTCCTCCTTCACTCTCCACCTCTGGACTAGCTCCCCCACCCACCCTGATGGTCACTTTCTTGATCCCGTGTTCTCTAGGAACTGTTCTGTCTCCGATCTCTCCTTTGAGCCCCGTCCCATATCTGACCATTTCCTTGCTTCCTTCAACCTCTCCCACTGCTCCCCCTTCTCTTCCCCATCTCCCCGTCCCTTCCGCGATCTGCAGGCCATTGTGCCCCAGAACTTTGCCTTCTCCCTCTCCCCTCTTCTTCCCTCAGTCCTCT
>QEPC01008296.1:2424500-2442427 GCA_003113815.1 Sphenodon punctatus | reverse complement strand
CTCTGCCCTTCCTAACTCCTGCTAATCATCCCCACCCAGGATTATCCCCCACCTGTTAGCTGCAAACTCCCATTGTACTGTAACCAAGCCAAGAACGTGTACCTGAGTTCTCGCATCCTCATGATTGTTGCGTCCCTTGTCTCTCCCTCTGTTCCCCGTTCCCTGTCTCCCCTCCCCCTGTCTTTTAGATTGTAAGCTCTCGGGCAGGGACCGTGTCTATCTTATTCTCCGTAAAGCACCAGGTACATCACTGGTGCTATATAAATGCTAATAATCAATCATCATCATCTTGTCTCAGCCCTAGTCTTGCCCCCTTGCCCCAGGGCTTCTTGAAACACTGGCTGGGCCTGCAGTGCCACTGATTCACCTTGACAAGAGGTGAAATGAGTACCCACAAACATGGGTATACCTGTCAAATTTCCTGTATCCAAACTGAACCAAATATTTGAGGTACTTTTCAATACCTGAACCAGTTTTTGACCAGGTACCTGAAATACTAACACCCAGCATACCAAAATACCAATTTAATTCTGATTTTGCCCCATATTTTAGGAATTTTCTGGTATTATTTTGTTTTGGGGGTGGGTGGGTAATTTCAGGTATTAAAAAAAAATCGGTGACCAAAATTTAGTTTTTTTCAAATACTTGAATGGTATTTGGGTACTGATCCAGATACCAAAAACAGTATCTGAAAACAGAGGTATTACCCCCAGGTACCAAATCAGAAAATATATAAGTAAATTTAAAAAATCACCATTCTGGAGGTGGAGTGCACAATGTGCAACATCTTGTGGAAATACAACAGATAATTTGACATGATGAATTAGCATCAAGGCATGGAATATAAGTGCAGAGGTTCCATTATCTTTTGATGTTCCCCATTTTTCAAACTAACACTCTTGACAGATTATTAATATTCATTTCTCTCCGTATACATTTAGTTAAAGTGCAAATTAGCAGTAACTTTGATTCTTTTACTAAGAGCCAGACAGAGGAGAAGAACCGAGGAAGGGGGGGGGGGACTGGGAATATAAACACCATTGCTCATCATGTTGTTATCCTTCCAGAACATCTGCTGGATCTTGCAGAAAAAAATAGGGTTTGGATGTTTTCGCTGAATATCTGTCAAACAGTCTACTTGGGCTGGTCAAAGTTTTGTAAGCAGGAAGAAAAGCTTTAAAATTATGAACTGTAAATTACATTTTTTTTGACAGTTTCCCTCTCTCCTTTTCTCTCTCACACACATGCAAAACCTACTATATTCTAAAACCACTCTTTGTCTGCATTGTATGTTTACTACCAAATCTTTTTATTTCTCCTTCATGCTAGGAGACAAGTAATTAGAAGGACACTAATCAATAGATCATTTTATTATCCAATGCAGCTAGGGATAATCCTCATAATTTAACTAGCTTCTGGGTGAGTCAGTCGGGAATATGCACAGAAAACAAAGAATCTGGCAGATACCAAGGGGTATTCAGTACAAAGCAGCTTTCAAGAAAATAAAAAGCTACACAAGATTATTCTTAAGTAGTGGAATGAGAACAAAAAAGTAGTGAAATTATCCTCCCCTCCACCCTTCACCTTTTTTGAGCAAAATTTTTCTGCTCATTTGCCTGGGCAGGATAATTCATTTGCTTTGCCCAAAAGACAGGATACACTGTTGCTGGGGCAATTGCTCTTCCTTCTGGACAAGTGAGAATTGCCTGTCTCCCAGGGAGGGATGTATCCCACTAAGAAGAGTAGAAAAGGTATCTATTGCTAACTCCCCCTACCCTAGTGACACAGGTAATAGGCTGAGAAAGTTTGCAGGGCTGAGAAATCTGCAGGATGCCAAAGAGCCTGGCTGAATCATTGCCCACTCTTTCCCTAGCTACTGCCTTACATAACCAAAATCTTACCAATTTTAGATTGTTTAAAGCTAGAAACAAGAAGTAGATTAATAGTTTTGAAGTACTATTTGCATTTTCTGATATCCTCCTGGAAAATAATAATTATTATTTTCAACTTTGACCCCACACAATTCCAAAATTGACTCAGGGTGGCTTACAATAATTGAAAAAAACAATACTACATAATACATATTCTAGGATAAAAAAACTTTTAGTTTAAGAGAGGAGGCTCTTACGAATTCCCAAGAAATAAAAATGCTTTGGAACTCCCTTCCCCCGGAGGTTCATTTGAGTCCAAGCCTGAGTATCTTCCAGAGGTGTTATAAGACTTTTTTTAATTGAAAAGGCATTTGGCGTGCAGGGATAGGGGAATGGGTTGGGGTACGGTGGATGGTTTTGGTGTAGAGGTGTGAGAAATGTCAGAAATGTTGCAAAACTGCAAATTATCAGAAATATTGTGAAATGTTGGAAACTGCCGCAAACTGTCGTAAACTGACAGAAAACGCCGTCAGATCAGCAGCAAGAATGCCGAAACGTCAACAGTAAACAGCAGAACGGAAACAATGCTGCTGCTTCAGGCCCTAAATAGATATACCTGAATTTTAGGCACTAGGGTACCAGATTAGCACCCAGACAGCCCACTGAGTACCCAACACACTACTCAAAATTGTGAGTATTTCCCATGGATACTAAATCAGGTATCCATTTCAGTGTTGCTTGAAACACTGTGTTTTTAAAGCCATTCATTTTTAAATTCTATAGTATTAATGGGTTTTACACAACACAGACTAAATATGACATTTATTTAATTGAAAGCAGCCGACCAGGATAATTATTGTCTAACAAAAAACAGTTTTCTTTTAGATATTTTAAACATGAGTTAAAAAAAATCTCCAAAACAAACCTACCTATGTCAATGCAGAAAAAGAAACCATTGATGAAATAACTTTTCTACTATGCACTTTCATTTATTTAATATTATTGTTACATTGGTTCCTCATTTACTGTTAATGAGTTGAGCATCCCCTTGCCTGGTACTGCTGCACCATTCAAACAATACAATTAGAGATCTTGACCTAACACTCAATTGAAGCCTGCAGCTCTGCAAGGGGTATTTACTTTAGAACTCAAACCACACTCGAGCCTCAACCACAAACTTTTCAACATTTAATAGGAAATTGCTGTGGCAACGGCATAAATAACCAAATTAATAAGACATGACATGATGGAGGCAATAGACCACAACTTCATTAAAAGAGAGAGAGCCATTAGGCTACAGATGCAAACATTTTTATACGTGTAACTAAAAGCTGAAAGCCTGGGAATTTATAATTAATCTCCGAGGCCAATTTGCAGGCTTGGCTTGTTTTATACAACCAAGCTGGCCTGCTATTGATTATTTGGTGGCTATTATTATTAATGTTATTTACAAGTGTTGCAAATGACATGCTTGGTGCTGCACCCGACAAACTATCAGGAAAACAATCAATCAGCTCCAAGGAACTTGAACTCTTGATAGCTAAATATGACAAGGTGAACTTAATGTTCAAGTGAAAAATGTTAAATTGTGGGGCAAATTTTGAGAGAATTGTAATGAACCAAAATACTGAGCATGAGCTAATCAAACGATAATTGAACAAACTGAACTTGATCTTGAGTTGCACTAAGAACTGAATTAACCAAAGTCAAAATTCCTATGAATATTTGAAATTTATTAAATTCAAAAAATTGTCATTGCAAATGAATCTTCAAATCAGTTTTGTGATTTTAATAAGCCTAATTAAATTTCAGCCCTGGATTACACCCCTAAGAATTTTAAATTAGCAGAAAGAAAATTGCTGTTGTGAACTCTTAGCATCTTCCATCCTGAAGATCTCTTTAATTAAAACACCACTGGGAGACTAGCATATTCACTTTAAGAAAATTACATGTTCTAGTCAAACAATCTTAATAGCAGCCTTACAATAATTAAAATACACTGAATTCTTTATGGTAAAATATTCACTTGTGTAGCTTGTCAATTAGATCATTTCTCCTTTTGCATGTGTTTGCTATGCAGAACACTGAAAATTCATCTGTATAGCAACAAGTGCAAATAACTTCTTTCTCTGAATTAAAAGAAACTTTGAACACTTTGGGAAATGGGTGGTAATGTTCAGCATTTTTAAAATTAGATAAGTAGGGGGTGGAGAATATTTCTTCTCCATGTGACTCAATAAATTTGGAATTTGTTGGGCCACTGGACTTGGAGATTTGGACTGCTCATCTGATTTTAAATAGAGGTCCCAATCCTAAAGACACTTGTGCATAGCAACTCCCATTGATTCATATAAGTCTTGCACATACATGTGTTTAGGATTTGGGTCATTATGTTTAGAATACACCACCTCCACCTCCAGATAGGGCTCAAAGCCCTATTGAAACTATTAACACTATTGAAAGTCCCATTCACTTCAATGGGGCATAAGCAAGCAGAGTACGTTGAGATTCACATTCATAGCAGTTAGGAAAAAAAATAAAATGTACTAATTGAAAAATACTTAGGGTAAGATGAAATCTTGGTTCTTTTGAAATCAGCAGCCGAACTCTTTGATCTGACTGAGGACAGGAATTCACTCCAAAACTTTACAAATCTAGAGAGCCAATGTGGTGTAAGTGGCTAAGGTGCTGGACTTGGTCCTGGGAAGCCAGGGTTTAAATCCCACCATAGCCATGAACTCACTGGGTGGCCTTGAGCAAGTCACAACCTCTCAGCCTCAGTTCCCCATCTGTACAATAGAAATGTGTGTGTGTCTCTCTCTCCCTGTGTCCCCCACAACCTTGTCTATTTTTAGATTGTAAGCCCACTGGGCAGGGGCCTGTCTCTGAAAATCTATATTTTATTTTTATTTTAAAAATTTGTTAACCCGTCCCACCTGCCACAAGCAGCCCGGGGAGGCTTGCAATCATTAAAAGCAATTAAAATAGAATGTAATAAAAGGAGGGGGGAAATAAAACATGCTGTTCCAATGCCAACCCCCACTACCCATCTCTCCCACCAAACGCCTGTCGGAACAGCCAGGTCTTACAACTTCTCCGAAAGGAGGGAAGATCCAGGGCCAACTGGGTCTCTACCAGAAGGGAGTTCCACAGCTGCGGTGCGGCCACCAAGAATGCCCTCCCCTGTGTGCCCCCCCGAAAAACTCGGGGGACCTCAAGCAGGGCACCCCCGGATGACCGCAGGGGCGGATCCAGGACCTGGGGAGTGAGGTGATCTTGCAGATAGGCAGTCAAAATCTGTGACTGTAAAGTGTTGCGTATGCCTAGTACCGCTGTAGAAATGATTAGATTAGTAGTAGTAGTAGTAGTAGAAGAAGTAGAATCTCTTGAAATAAAATGTCCTGAAGCCTTGTGTTAGAGAGGCAAGCAAATGGTAGCTTGGGAACCACTTATGGCTTTCAGGTACAGTATTTTGGCTCTCACCAATGGTGGCAGCCTGGGGGTGTGTCCATGTATTTCCTTCAGAAGCAAGAGAAGCTGAGCTGCCAGTTCTACTGCCTGGGGCTATGGGAGGAAGGCTGCCCAAATGTGCCCGATCCAAGGGGTGGAGAAAGCCATCCTTCCTTCCACCTGGAAGAAGCCACATTCAGTGTAATGTGTCTTGTGGCTCTCAGTGATATGAACATGTTGGTATTCAGCGCTTGGGCTTGGGAACTTTGTCTGCCCCTGCGTTAGGGCATGAATAGAAAACTTCACTCTCCAGGGATGCCATTTCAGAAACTTTCATGAGCAGTAAGTTCATGTTAAAGAAACACAGAAGAGAGATAAGGAGTTCTGTACATTCTGAAGCGCAATTAGTATAAGAAAGGTATTTATCTCACAATTTACTTGAGCAAAGCATTTCAGCAAGCTCAGAGAAAGAGGCCATTTTTTTCCCTTCAAAATTTGGCCCTAAACGTTAGTCAATTCTGTACTGAGAAGTCTGAAAAGAGAAGCTTAATGGTCTCAATGGAATGAAAAGGGCTAGGATAAAGAAAATTCCTAATCCCCTGACAATGGGTGTTTTTCGATGGACGCTGAGGCAGCCCACCCCTGGAGCTGCTCCGAGGGTTGCACCCCGCGTATCTGCCCACTTTAAGCCCCACTCGGATCCCACTTTAGATAGACCCAGTGGGTTCCCAGGGCTGTGGTGCGCCTGTGTGGTTCCCCCCCCACACACACACTACAGAGTTGCGGGCAATCACCCAACGCTCTAGGCTGACACCCACAACTCTATGGTGTTGCTGGGACAATGGCTGATTGGGAGTGGAGCTACAGTATGGGTCCATCGAGTACGAAAAGAAGCTCCACTCCAGGCTGGTTCCCTGGGTTTGGCCAGCCTGCTTGACTGACGGCGCTCTGGCAGGATGTTCTGGAGTGCTGCAAGCAGGGCTGCTCTGCTTTAACATATGGATGGGCTGCCTTCAGATGGACCAGCCAACCTGAGGTGGGTGGGGAGTAGGGGTGTGCATTTCGTTTTTGTTATTATGATAACAAAAACAAAAATATTGATTTTTGTTTTCATTATCGTAATAACGAAAACAACAAATAATAACAAAAACAAAAACGAATTTTGTCTTTGAAATAATGGAAAAAACTGAAAAATGTATTTTTGGCTATAACTTTTTTGTTTCTTATTAAATTCTGATTAAAACATTGTACCCTCAATGAACAGCACTATGTGCACCAAATTTCAAAAATATTGGATAATCCAATTTTAGAAGCAATTGAATGTAGTGATTTTAAGAAAAGCTCCATACACATTCCTGGCTATATCTTTTTTTTATCTTCCATCAAATTTGCATGAAACCTGGGAAATGTATGTCCCTCCACTAGTGTACCAATCCTGCCAAATTTCAGAAAGATTGGATAAAGTGTCCTGATGTTATAGGCTATTAACCTGAAAATACATTTCCGGCTGTAACATTTTTATATTCCATCCTGTTTATAAGTAATGTGGTAAAACGTCATCACACATTGTGCCTGTCATCCCTGCCAAATTACAGGACAATTAGATAAAGGGACCCAATTTTATAAGCAATTGCAGTTATCCCCTTGAAGACCATTATTCAGATAAATAGCACCACATCCAGTGCCAGTCAGAAGCAGGCACCTGGCATGGCAGGGAGAGGGAGGCTGTAGGAGGGAGGATGGGGAGCAACCAAAAGACTTACAGACACATTCACTGGCCAATTATTGCATGCTACCAGTTTTACAGGACCAACATTACCATGCTTCACAACAAAAATGCTGGACCATGCATTACACACAGACACTAAAGTTTTTATGTCCTAGGTTCCCTTTGCGTCTCAAAGACTTGCAAAACATTACCTCATCTGTTTGTGTTGGGATTTTTAAAATTATTATTATTTTATCCCTAGTGTGTAAGCTTATTTTGGTCTTTCCCAGTGCACACGGTGAACTCTTATCTATTCGAAGTGCCATCACAGAAAGGGAATGTCATGCCCAGCTGACTGTGTCTTCAAGTGCATTTGTTGTTTTTTGCTAAATATATTCTGAATGCATTCACCCATCTCTGCAGATAATAAGTTTGGGGAGACGAGACATCAGGAAATGTCTAGTTTGAAATCAATCATATATACATACCATACCAGGTTTGCAGAGAGGAGTTAGGGAAGCAAAATGTTACATGTTTTGTAATCAAAACATGATGTTCCAATGCCAAGTATCATTTTAACATATATTCTCAGGCATTTTAGCCCTCATTCTCTTTTGCTAAAGTAATAGGTCAAAGCTGCTTTGACGGTAAGAAATTTCAGACAATGGTTTCAGCAGAGGAACACTTAATTAAAGGGACATCAAAAGTCTTCTAGCCCAACCCACCTGCTCCAAGGCAGGAAAAGTATGTAGTATTGTCAAAGTATCTTGAGTCAAAAGGAGTTTATTTAAACATGATTAACACTCCTTCCATTTGTACACCCCCCCTGATATTATTTAATCCTGATATTCTGAAATTTAAAGGACTCCCCCCCCACCCCCCTTCTGTGCTCTCCAGGAACAATAATTCTCAGTGTGAGTTTTTCATAGCAGTGCTTCTCTCCTTTTGGAAATACTTTTGCATTTCAACTCTGTTGTGCTGTGCACGGGCACTCTCTGCAGGGACGATTGTTGATGATGTGTGAGGAATCCGCCTGCAAGCCATGCCACAGTTTATATGGAAGCCCCGAGGCTGTGGCATAGGCAGGGAGCCATAATATTCTACCTGTCCCACAGGAGATTTCTCTGTCCTGAAGAATGAATCCCACTGATTGGCCTGTAAACCAAACAACACTCGCTTCCTGCAGGGCAAGTACCATATTCCCAATAACCCATTAGATGGCTCCTACCCAACCCTGCCTGCAATGATCCCTTTAATGAAGCTTAGGATGCTTCCAGTCAAATGTGAACATGCAGATTGAAAAGATGCAGAAAGCATCACGTGTTAGGGCTGAAGCGAGACCAGCGTTTCATCCTTCAGGAGCAATATTTGCATTTGCAGAACATTGGTCAGAATTCTGCCATGGATTTGAGCTGTGGTTGAATTCTGTCCGAAGTTCAGACTGACAGGGTGCCACCAGTTTCTGCTCTGCATTACACATAATGGCGGTGCCCACAGTAGGTGTGGGACTCCAGGAGGATTACCAGATACCGGATTTACCAGTATCAGATATCCCGATACCGGATGTATCGGTACCAGAATACTGCATTTTTAACATTGACGATTTTACTGGGTTTTTTTTTTTTTTTTACATTGTGGCCATTGTTAAATAGTGGCGATATAAAAAAATCCGGTAAAGCAGGTAATATTAAAAATTCAGTATTTCGATATCGACAATTATTGGTATTATCGGATTAATACGATAGTCCCACACCTAGCCCACAGGGTGTATTTGCTAAATGGCAGCATGGTACAGGGTGCTGCCATTTTACGCATGCATAGTGCAGAGGGAAATCAATCTGTTAGTTCTAGCAAAATGAAGACTGGATTATATTCTGGCCTGTGTTTTGCCAGAACAAATGGAACGAAATCCAAACAAGAATTTTAATTCAGCCCCATCACATAGTAATCCCTTGGGTGTGGCGGGGATGGGGTTTCTCACCAGGACACGTTGTGACATCTGAACGCATGTAAACAACCCCTGGGGGTGTTCAGAATTATTTTATATTTCATATCACTCTTTATGTGAATTCGGCCAGAATTCGACCATCAGAATTTGGTCAGTTTAGGAAACTTGCCCTTCCAGTTCATTGCATAAATTGCACATTTCATAAATCCAGCTTGATCTCCAGGCTTTGAATTTGGACATAAAGCCCTACCCCTACCCAGCCCCTCAATCTTCAGAAATAGGCTCAATTCTTTTGCAGAAAGTCGGGCACTTTCCTTAATTAGAGCCATTTAATTTCACAGTTATGAGACACAAAGGAAAATTTAGTGTTCCATTTAATAATTAGACAGTAACTATCTGGCCATTCCACTGAAATAAGTGCCAAGTGTGTATTATGCATCTCCCACCTTAACTGAACCCGTGATGTATAATCAAAGGCTATTACTCTGACTGGTTACCACTTTATGGAACTTGGTAGCACCAATCAATCATATGTTCCGCCTGGAACTGGAATTTTCTAGTGCTTGCTGTGACAATTTTATCAACTTTTTTTGTGGATAAAATCGCTCGAATTCACCATGACTTCAATGCTTCACTTGCAGCAATAGGAACACCAGAAGTAATGGAAGTCCCGCCTTGTCTTGTTTTATGGGACCAGTTTCAGTGGGTTTTGCCCACTGACATGGGGGATGTCCTGGGGGGCTGTCAGAGCCATAAGTTGTGAACTCAATCTGTGCCCGACTTGGCTGGTCAAGGCCAGGCAGGAGATGTTAGGGACGTTGCTGGCTGGAGTGATCAATGCCTCGCTTAAGGAGGGCAGAGTGCTGAGCTGCCTCAAGAAGGCAGTGGTGCAGGTTCTGCTCAAAAAACCATCTTTGGATGTTGACTCTTTGGCCAGTTACTAACCTGTCTCTAACCTTCCCTTTTTAGGGAAGGTTATTGAATGGAAGGTGGCTTGGCAGCTATAGGAGCATCTGGACTGTGTCAGTTTTCTTTATCCCTTGCAGTCCCGCTTTCGTTGGGGGTTTGGCACTGAGACTGCATTTGTGGCCTTGGTCAATGACCTCCACTGGGAGTTGGATCAAGGTCGCTCAACCCTGTTCATCCTGTTGGATCTGTTGGTGGCATTTGATACTGTTGACCACGAGAGTTTGGTGACTTGTCTGCGGGATGGAGTTGGGGTGGGCAGGTCCATGCTTGAATGGTTCTGCTCTTTGCTGGCCAGAAGAACTCAACGTGTGGTCCTGGGTGATTGTTCATCTTCTCCCCAGGGCCTCACGTGTGGAGTTCCACAGGGGTCTATTTTGTTCCCTCTCCTGTTCAACATATGTATGCAGTGAGGTCATCAGAGAGTTTGGTGTGTGGTGGACACCCAACTTTACCTCTCCTTTTCTATCGACCCAGACCCAGTAGTCTTGGTGATTACCCGATGTCTGGCGGCTGTGGGGGACTGGATGAGAGCAAACTGTCTGAAGCTGAATCCCAACAAGTCAGAGTTGATGCTGGTGGGGAGCACTGAGAGAATGGTGGCACCCGTCATTGCTGGGTTCTGCCCTCCCTTTGTTCCTCAGGTCCATAGTCTGGGGGTGCTCTTCAACACAAAACTCTGCCTGGATGCCCAGGTGGTAGCCATGGCGAAGGAAGCATTTGTTAATTATATCTTGTATGTCGGCTTTGGTCGTATGTCTCGGACGCGGATCTGGCCACCATCATCCATGCTTTCATCACCTTAAAACTGGACTATTGCAATGCGTTCTTTTTGGGGATACCTTTGGTGATGGTCTGGAGGCTGCGACTGGTGCAGAATGTGGTGGCCTATTTCCTTATGGGGACAGATCACTGTGTGTACATTACACCGGTGCTGTGTTCTCTGCACTGGCTGCCTATAGTCTTCCGGGTCCAAATCAAAGTGTTGGTATTGACCTATGAAGCCCTAAATGACCTGGGACCCATTTACCTACGGGATCGCCTCACTCTTTGGGTCCTGGATCAGCCCCTGCAGTCGGCGGGGGATGCCTCCCTCGGAGTCCCCTGGGTATCTTGGGTGGCAACAATGAGGGGACGTTCTCGGTTGCTGCACCGCGGCTGTGGAACTCCCTCCCGACGGAGGTCCGCCTGGCTCCAGACCTCTTTCTGGAGACAATGTAAGACCTGACTATTCCGCCAGGCTTTCAGCCAGGGAGACGGATGATGGGCAGGCTGTTGGTTGGGGTAGGGGTTTTTTTGCTCCCCAAGGGGTGCTTTTGATTGCTATTGTTTTAAGCTGGTTTTACTGTTTATATTATGATTTGAGATATTTTATTTTACATGGTTTTAAAGTATGCTGTGAGCCTCCCCAAGCTGCTATGGCAGAAAGGGGTGGCCTAGAAACTGAAATAAAGTTATTATCATTATCAATAATACTACTAATATTAATACTAATATGAAGAAGTTAAACTGAGTCTCAGTCAATTCAGAATAGATCTTATGGGCTAGATCTTCAAAAAAGTGCTAGGCTCTCATTGGCAAGGATGATGAGCTCTTCTGAAAATTGAACCCAAGAAATACAATGGGAGATATGCTGAGTGCTCAGCACCTGTGACAATTGGAGCCTTCTTTTTTTGCCTAAATGGGGGTGGAGGGTAAACTTTTCAGAAATTTTCTGATGTTAGGTGTTAAGAAGTGGAACACCTAACCCTCAGTATCTGAACTGCCTCTGTGTGTGTGCGTGCATGTGCGTGCGTGCGTTAGAGAGAGAGAATGCGTGTGACAGAGCGTAAGTATTCTTGTGTAAATGTGTGCGCGCGCACATGTGAGAAAGATTTCCAGGCAGACCAACTCCCCTGGTCCTACCCCCAGCATTTCCCTTGCCTTCTGCTAGGTCCTGTTTTCTTCTGGTTCCAGGAGCTCAGTCACTGTGGGGCTACACTGCCACTTCCCAGCCTTCTAACCCAAAGCTACCATCCGCACACACAAGACAGCACCTAGCAATGGAGAGAACAGCAGTAGCAGCAGTGACTGCTAGGTGAGAGAGGGGACCGCAGCACCACAGGAGGAAGGGGAGGGGACAGCAGAGGAGGCCCTGGTTTGACAAGGAGCCCCTCCCTGACCTTGTCATCACCAGCACATCAGTGTAGCCAAAGTAAGGGATGGGGGAAGAGGCAGACGCAGGAAAGTGGAACAGCCCCATCCCTGCCCATGGTTGAGAAGGGATGGGAAGGATGGAGCAGGTCACAGGGAGGGATACTGGGCCCTCAAATCAAATTCCTGCTTCTGTTCCTGAGGACTCTTTGTCTATGGGGTGTAAATTTTTCCATAACACAAAGGACTGAAATTGCTGGAAAGGGAGCCTGTGTTATTCTGCTAAATGTATATATTCCCCAAATGATTCAATAACCTTCCAGTAATTTGAGGAACATTAACTTTAATCCCTGCCATCTACATCATGCCAGGGACTGTTAACTGCATAGCAATGGGATTTTTGTAAAAAGAGAGTCTTTCTGAAGAGACAGGTCCTTTTATGGGCAGTGGGAACTCCTGACATTGTCAACAAAATTTAAGGGGGGGGGAAGTCTGGGAAAGGAAATTCAGTAGCTCCCTATTTTCTTACAGTGATTTTATAAAACAAAGTCAAAAACTGTGCAAAATTTTCTTCCACTAAAACATAACATTTAACATTACAGCACTGATATCTGTATGTGATTAAAAGACATTCCAGCAAACCAAAACCAAAATAAAATAAAATGTCACAAAAAATAACTACTGTCCAATTAAATGGAATATATTAACAAACCCTCCAACATTTGGCAGAGAGAAATATGTACAATTCATGACCAACCTAATTGGCATAAATTTGTGTGCATTTATTATTATTATAATTATTATTATTAGTAGTAGCAGGAGCATTTGTATTTATATGAACATTTGTAATAATAGCCCACTGATTAACTTTGGGACAGAGCAGGAAAAAAAGGCTGTCTGTGTGAGAGGTAGTGGGTGCTTTCACACAGTTGTGGGGATGCTTACCCCCGGAGCAAGTCTAGGGGTGTGTACTCACGCGTCTGCTCACTTGTAGCCCTGCCTGGGTCCATTTTAAATGGACCCAATGACCGCTGTGGCCAACGGTATGCCTGCACACTGCTCCTCTCCCCCACACCACAGAGTTGCAGGCAAATTGTCTGAAACTCCATGGCATCGCTAGGGTAACCCCTGGCCGAGAGTGGAGTTGCAGAGGCTGTCTACCAAGCAGACTGCCAGCAGCCCTGCCTCCAGCCTGTGCCCCAGGGTTGGGCTTCCCGCTCCGCTGGAGGTGCTCCTGGATGTTCCGGAAGACTGCCGGCGGGGCTGCTCTAGAGCAGGGACAGCCTGCCCTGCCTCTGCTCTGCCTGTACATCTGGAGATCCACTTTTAAACAGATGGGCCACCTGGGGGTGAGGCGGGGCAGCTGTCCATGTGTAGACACCCTTTGTGTACACATATGTTTGTATTTTCAGGACTGATGGTTCAAGTTACATTACAACTCAGCCTATGGAAAAGTCAAAACTCTCAAATGGGTGGATTGACTTTCGCTTTAACGTTTTAAAAGACACCTATAGGATCCCAGGTGGAAGCAACAAGAACCACCTCTCACAAACATACTTACACCCTCCTATCTTGTTTATTTTTCAGCTCTCTTGTGCCTGGGTGTTACCTTTCTTTGTTCTTTGATAGACCTACTTATCCCAAGCTTGTTAGAGTGAGAAAAGATGTCCCATCCCCCAGCGATGAAGGAGTCAGGACCTCCAATCTCAATTTCACTTTCATTTCCCTTCCTGTCAGATAGGCCTTTCTCCAGCTGGATTAATGAGGTGTTAATAGGACTGCACTGAATACTATTTTTAAAATTGCGAGTATTTCCAAATTTCCAATGATCCACTCTGAGTGTTCATCTGGTCGTCGGTAGCTCGGCCAAAGACTCAATACTTGGTAAAATAAAAAAGAGTACTTAGTCTTTCCAATTACCGAGTTCCATATGAGACCAGGAAAAACCCCATACGTTGCAGGAAAAGTTCTATATTAAGTACTGGACCAAGTACTAGGTTGATTCCTTTGTTACTCGGTACTTGGTAAAACCAAGTTGAATACTGAGATACTCAGTTAAAAATTACTGAGTAATTTTGAATACTGAGTTTCAGCACTAGGTGTAACAACTCCATTGTTTGTTGAACTCGGGAACCTGGTACAAGATTTTAAAAAACTCAAAAAAGGTTAGTGTACTGGGCAAAAAAGCACGGTTGAAGGGTACATATAAGAGTGTTGTTTCCAATTGTTGTAGAAAAGTCACAAAGACTGTATTTCTTAAGTTTATATTTCCTTGTTGAAATGTCCCATAGAATTTAATGGCCAGAAAGCCAACAGGACTCTGTAGAAATGAGTTCACAGGTTTAATTTATAGCTTTAAAATAAATAAATAAATAAATAAAAAAAATTTAAAAAAAATCTAGAGCAGGGAGATAGTTTTTTATTAAGAATTTAAAGATAGCTCAATATCCTATTGAAAGGTTGTTATTTTCTACTAAATTCCTCAGTGTGACCTTTTCCAGATTGTTTAAGGCCATAGCACTCAGGCTAGGTACTTCTCAAACAGTGCTCTACATTTCCCATCCAGAAGGGTGCACACATAGGTTTGGCAGTACAGTTTAAATTGTTCTGCCCTTTAAGAAGATTTCAGGAGTCATATCTCTTGGTGTAGTACGATTCACACACAACGTTTGTTTCATGTCAGCATGGCAATAGTCTCAGAAATGTCAAAGAATCCTGAAAAAATTAACGATTACTTGTTGACCTATAAGATTAGCAGTTGCCAGACTGTCTTTTGTGGCAAGCAGAATGGGACGAAAATTGCATTCCGCTCTTAATTAGTGCTGCTGCAGATTTTAAATATATACCTCCACCAGTCTGTGCTGAAAACATGCAGTACTACATCAAGATGTTGTGCGTCAAGGGATCCAGTGTCTTTTGTCTCGTCAACACTCAGTGGAAGCAACAAGGATCAATTCAATCTGGTGCTTGCCGCAGGTGCTGAGAGATCAGTTGATCTCCGTACATATGCACGTCAGGCTGGATAATCTACTTGGGCATGGAAAGCAGAGAGGAGATGAATCAATGTCAAGAAATGTTCCTCTCCTTCTATCAAAGGGAAGTAGGCTTCTAGCCTGACTTGGCAAAACCGGGGGCTATTTTGTTCAAGATGAGATCTTGATTCAGAATTAGTATGCCTGAAAGTCTTTTAACCCTAAGCGTTTATCTTATTGACTGCCACTTCAAAGCTTGTGTTCTAAAGTACCCTTGAAGAGATTACAACTGCACAGGCATTCGCTAAATCAAACTTGAAATGAGCACAAGAACCATTGGCGACTCATGGAGGGGGCACGTCCCTCCCTTCCTGATTTTTGGAAGCCTTATAGAACCCCTGCCCAACCCCCCTCCTGCCCCTCCCCACTATACAGTTACCGGTTGCCTACGACAAGAACCCAAATGCAGTTTGGTGTCAACTTGTCAAGCAGCCTTTCTTGTGAAGTTCTGCTATGTTTTCTCTGTAAATGTCATTTTTAACCCACTGACCGCTTACATACTATGGAAACCCAAACATGCTTTTTCTTTCATTAGGTTAAAGGTTAAAAATCATTTTGAAGTATAGGCAGCTTCACTGGGAGGAAAAGATACTGAAGGCTACTGTGGCAGCAGCTGAAAGAGCTGAGATAAGTTTATTTTTCAAAGAAAAATAAATTTATCTTAAATGACTTGTGTTGGTAGCCTGGTATTTTATAAAAACAAAACAAAACAAAACAAAACAAAAAAAGAAGAAGAATCAAGTAACATTGTTTTGTGGGCAAGGGTGTCTGCCTCAGAAGCCATTGGGGGTCTTTTTTTATCAAGATCACACATTTTACAGGTAGAAAGCTAATCATGGTTTCGAGTTTCACGCTAAGGCTGTAATTCCAAATTTATGATGGTGTAAAAGGAAGCTGCATGCCAGATGTAAGTAGGCATAGAGATGAAGCAGGTACTGGTGCAAACAAGTAAGCCCACCAACGTCTTGGTAAACCAACTTGGTATTGTCAGGGACTAATGGTACTCATTTAATGCCCTAGGACTTTGACACAGCCACCTTGACTGCAGTTCCCGGAGGAAGCACCACTCCTGTATCTGCTTCTTCGGGGAACTGGAAGATTGCCATTCCATGAGAAATGCAACATACCCTTATCTCCCATTGGCTGACCTACAGTTTAAAAGGAGTATGACAGGAAGTGAAAACTGTCTCACCAACCTGAAGACTTTGCTGGCTTCATCTCTAGACCCATTGTGTCCTTGTGCTTCACTGCTTTGCCCCTGTCCCACTTGTCCCTGACTGACTCTGGAATTGACCCTGGTTAGTCTTCGACTCTGATTTTGCTGACGCTGACGCTGAAACTGACCGAACCCTGACCACACCCCTGAATTATCGCTGAGTCTACTGAGATTCTGGACTCACCTACTGGCCCTGACTCGGCTCCTGACAATGCCCCTGAGAAAATTCCTGGCAGTGCCCCCCAGTGGCCATCAGGGTGCTGAGTACCCTGACCCTACGCCAGGCCCTGGCAGTTACTTGAGTTCTTATGTTACTGAGTTACAATTCGTAAATTAACATTTTCACATTTCTGTGCATTTTCACATTTCCATCTATCTATTATTTCCCTT
The DNA here is from genome assembly GCA_003113815.1 of Sphenodon punctatus. Classification (NCBI taxonomy): domain Eukaryota; kingdom Metazoa; phylum Chordata; class Lepidosauria; order Sphenodontia; family Sphenodontidae; genus Sphenodon; species Sphenodon punctatus. The sequence goes on along the minus strand of QEPC01008296.1, from coordinate 2,425,713 downwards.
TGCCCCCATCACAATTTTCTCTCTTAACACAAACTAGAAAAGAAAATGGAGGGCAGTGCTGTTATGCATTCACAGGAAGGGGGAAGGGAGAGGTGTGCAGATTCAAAGTGATTGGCTTAAATGGAGTAACCAAGCAATGAAAATGAAAACCCAGAAGTCTGTCTCTTATACACATCTAGATGTGTATAAGAGACAGGGGCAAGGGTGTCTGCCTCAGAAGCCATTGGGGGTCTTTTTTTATCAAGATTACACATTTTACAGGTAGAAAGCTAATCATGGTTTCGAGTTTCACGCTAAGGCTGTAATTCCAAATTTATGATGGTGTAAAAGGAGGCTGCATGTCAGATGTAAGTAGGCATAGAGATGAAGCAGGTACTGGTGCAAACAAGTAAGCCCACCAACGTCTTGGTAAACCAACTTGGTATTGTCAGGGACTAATGGTACTCATTTAATGCCCTAGGACTTTGACACAGCCACCTTGACTGCAGTTCCCGGAGGAAGCACCACTCCTGTATCTGCTTCTTCGGGGAACTGGAAGATTGCCATTCCATGAGAAATGCAACATACCCTTATCTCCCATTGGCTGACCTACAGTTTAAAAGGAGTATGACAGGAAGTGAAAACTGTCTCACCAACCTGAAGACTTTGCTGGCTTCATCTCTAGACCCATTGTGTCCTTGTGCTTCACTGCTTTGCCCCTGTCCCACTTGTCCCTGACTGACTCTGGAATTGACCCTGGTTAGTCTTCGACTCTGATTTTGCTGACGCTGACGCTGAAACTGACCGAACCCTGACCACACCCCTGAATTATCGCTGAGTCTACTGAGATTCTGGACTCACCTACTGGCCCTGACTCGGCTCCTGACAATGCCCCTGAGAAAATTCCTGGCAGTGCCCCCCAGTGGCCATCAGGGTGCTGAGTACCCTGACCCTACGCCAGGCCCTGGCAGTTACTTGAGTTCTTATGTTACTGAGTTACAATTCGTAAATTAACATTTTCACATTTCTGTGCATTTTCACATTTCCATCTATCTATTATTTCCCTTTGCCCCCATCACAATTTTCTCTCTTAACACAAACTAGAAAAGAAAATGGAGGGCAGTGCTGTTATGCATTCACAGGAAGGGGGAAGGGAGAGGTGTGCAGATTCAAAGTGATTGGCTTAAATGGAGTAACCAAGCAATGAAAAAACAAAAAACAAAACATGCCCCCC
>QEPC01008296.1:2378557-2422192 GCA_003113815.1 Sphenodon punctatus | reverse complement strand
AATAATAATAATAATAATAATAATAATAATAGTGGAGTGTGAATTTGTGTGAATACTGAATTGGGTGAATTTGGGCTATTCGTTTCAAATGAAGGCGATACCAAAAAAAAGGCTATTCAATTCTCCTCGCATATATTTTGGCTGCGGGAGGGAATGCGCAAGCCAGAATATGTGTGGGATTTGGTTGGTCTGAAAGCCCTGCCCCCCACCCCGGCACAGTTTTGTTGGTAAACACACACAGAGATATAGAGCTATGGATCCATCCCCTATCCATGAGTGCATGTCATCATCTTTGCTCCATTCCCCGAAGCTCAGTCTTCATGTGCTTGGGGACAGGAACTGGAGTGGATCCAGAGACCACATCCTGGAACTCCAAAGGACCCTAATAAGATCTTTCCATAGGCCTCCTTTAGACCCTGGGCCTGAGGTTCCCCATCTCTACCTTAAATTTTCATTTTCACCATCTTTCCAATTGCTGTGAAGACAATACTACTGTCCCAGATGTGCAAATCACTAAATGAACCTCAAATTCAAAAATCGGGAGGTTTATATACTGGCAATCTTATGTGACAGTTCAAGACTGACAGCCCCAGTTTGAGTGGTGCTTTATTTTCTGAGACCAAGTGAAGCATGCCGTCTTTTCATATCAGTCAAATTGTCCATTTCCTCTACACCTTTATGTTCTATTATTCACGTCACTGCAACCAAAGGCACGAGATTTATTTAGAAGAAACATTTCATCAATCATGAGGCACAAAGCACAAGCCCGATTTACCTGAGAGCATGCTTACATTTTAAATATTTCTTGACATGCTGTGAAATTTGAAAGCATGCAATTCTTGCCAATAAACCCATCAAAATTATTATACTATAATCAGAACTTGAATGCTAACAATTAACCAGGAGGATATGTTCTTCCCATATGCCTTCTTTTTTTCTATATCTATATCTATAATCTATCGCTCATATAATACTCAATTGCCCAGTCTACTGAGGCTGGAGATTATTGCATATTGACCCCCTATTCATTAATAGGAGTTCTTGTTCCGGTTCTTGTTCCCCCCCAGACAGTTGCAATGTTTCTCTTAAGATACCAGGACCCCAAAATTACAAAGGGTGTAGCTAGATTTCTTTCATTGGTTTTAAAACTTAAGACTGCATTTCTGTCTAATCAGATGTTGGAAGTTTGATGTATTTCCATATTTGCTTCTGTTTATAGACTGATTATATGAAAGCAGCAGTGTTCTATTTGGGGCATACTGAATGTAGTGGTATGTTTGGGGCTTCTTTTTTCCTTCTGGTGACTGCATGTACTTTAGTTCCTTTTGTGTTTTCAGTCTGTTTGTTATTCTTTTTTACGATGGCTAATTGCTAAGTAATAAACATCATCTATATCTAATCTAATCTATCTATCACATGAAGGTCAAATTTGTTAAAATAAACTTTTATATATATCTATATATTATATTTATCTATCTCTATATATCTAATATATATATAATAAAAATTTGATAGAGGATACAGTCCACTATGTATCGGAGTGCCTGCTCTATGGGGAAATAAGGGATCAGTAGCTTTTCCCCCTTCCAGATGTTCTTTCCACTTTTTCCAAAGTGGAAAAATTGATTTGGATATTTCAGCAGTACAAGGAACCTTATGTGTTTAGACGTGCTACTTTTGCCTTGCGTGCTGAATGCATTAGGCACGCGTTTATGTCCAAGCATTAATTGTTGAATGTATTATACATGTTTATGTTTAATCCTCAGTCATGGATAAATGGTTGGGACTGATTTGTTTTGTATCGGATGATGACAAAAGCTAAATATCCTAATAAAATTTGAATTTAAATATATAATATATTACCTTTTTCTGTATTTTATATATAGAAGAAACATTTATTTATTTATTTATTTAATGGATTTGTACCCCGCCCCTCCTGCAAAGCAGCCGGGGTGGCTTCCAACAGTAAAATACAATAAAAACAATTAAAAACATTTCATAACAATAATATTAAAATATTAAAACAGGGCTAGATATCATAAATAATATATAATAAATAACAAGTCAGGTGGGGGAGCTAAAAAAAACCTCACCCTACCCTCCCACCCTCCCCAAAGGCCTGGGTGAACAGCCAGGTTTTGCAACTTCGCCGGAATGTCAACAGGCTAGGGGCCAGGCGGAGCTGTCTGCTTGGCAAACACACACTGCGGCTGCACTTTTGGCCAGCTGTTGCCTGGGCAATGCCATAGCTTTGTGGGCATCATTCAACCTAGAGTGTTGGGTGGTCCGCCTGTTTCTATATAGAAGAAACATACATATATATAGTACATTATCTGTTATATTGCCCACTTTATTTACATGCAAGAACTGAAATGTGGTCCAGAATTATTCCTCCATCGGCTTTGTCACCCCTTGGTTTGTTGATCTTTTGTCTTTCGGATAAGAAAACCTTAAATACAGAAATAGTAGCTCGTTTTGCTCTTTGGGCAAGTTCTTTAAGGAAGACTTTTATTTCTCCAAAATGTTGAAACATTGATTTATATATTGAGAAGTTTGCCTTTAGTTATTGCTATTGGTAAGGCATGTTGCCTTTGAAGTTTTGGGGATCTAGCACTTTGATAAATGTTTTTGTTGCCCGGTTCCCAAAATTTATTATATGCTGAGCATTTATGGTTTTATTTGTATCTATGGTATTATGAATTGTTTATTAAATGTTTGTTTGTTTGTTTGTTTGTTGTTGATGTTCCTTGTCATGGCTAAGACCAGTACAAGAATAAAGGAATATGATACTCTCTCTCTCTCTCTCTGAATATATAGGAATATGATATTTTATTTATATATATATATATATATAAAATGGGAAGCAGATGGATGCGGAGGCTTCCTGCCCCCGGAGCTACTCTGGGTGTGCATCCCTGCGTCTGTCCACTTGCAGCCTCACCTGGGTCCATTCTAGACAGAACTGGCAGTTTCCGCTGCCCATGCAGTGCCGTGCCCCCTCACTTCCTGCGCACCACAGAGTTACAGGCGGATCACCCAACACTCTAGGTTGAATGATGCCCACAAAGCTATGGCATTGTCTAGGCAACAGCTGGCCAAATGTGGAGCTGCAGTGTGTGTTTGCTAAGCAGACGGACAGCAGCTCCGCCTCAGGCTGGTGCTCTGGGTTTGGCCGGCCCACTCTGCAGGTGGTGCTCTGGGATGTTCCAGGGCATTTCAAGCAGGGCTGCCACACCTGCTCCAGTTCCACATCTGGAGGCGGGGCATTTTTAAATGAACAGGCCAGTTCAGGGGATGAAGTGGGCTGGCGCGTGCAGCACCAGAGCTGTGGTCCAATTAATAGTACCCTATGTATCTTACACCGCTTTTAAATGAGGGGCGCTGAAGCGCCTCCTGAACGCCGCGTTAAAGCAAGGCCATTGAAAGTGACATTCTCCCCGTTGCCGGCGGCAGTGGCTGGAGACACGGGGCTTTGGAGCGGCGCATTCTTAAGACTTCAATTTTCAGGCTTTCAGAACGCGCCACTCCAAAGCCCCGTGTCGCCAGCCGCCGCTGCTGGCAACGGGGAGAAAGTCACTTCCGCGGCTTTGCTTTAACGCGGCGTTCAGGAGGTGCTTCAGCGCCCCTTGTTAAAAGCAGCCTAAGGCTTTGTATCCTAGCCATTAATGGTTATTAGCCAAGTAGATTAGGGGATGTAACCTCTGATTGTTCAGAGCAAGTGGCAAGGAATGGATCATTCCATTATGACCTGTGTTTAGTATCCTCTAAAGTGACTGAGAATGGCTGCTGTCGGCTGCTGGACTCAACAGAGCATGGGTCTGAGTATAGCACTTCTTATGTTCTTACATTTTATATCCAGTCTTTATTTTGCATTCTTTAGTGCAGAGGTTCCCATATGGGGAGTCAGGATCCCAAGTGGGGCAATGACAAATGCAAGTGAGGTCATGATCCCAACTGATACTAGATTTATTTTGTGGATCTCTGTTGTTGTCTGGGGTCATGGGTTTGCAGTGAAATGTCAAAATGTGGTCTCGCTTGGGGAAATTTTTGGGAACCAGTTATGCATTTATCATTACTGCACCCCTATGGAGCAGCAAAATTCTACTATTCCTATTTTACAGATGGGAACAGAGGCATAGAGAGACTTGTCCACATTATTGCACATTAGTTAGCAGTAACATATTCTCTGGCGTATACCAAAGAATACCAAACCTTATTGTATGCATGATGCACTGTCTCACTGACAATAGGGAGAAAATGATCCCTTAATACTCTCCTCACAGAAAGATGGAAATAGCCATGACAAATTCAGCTACATTGCTCAGTAAAGGGCAGAAGTGCACAGAGACTGAAGAAATCTAAATCACAAAAGGGAAGTAGCATCCTTGCCAAGAAAAAATCGGCTCATTCCCATAACCTGGAGGATCCTGTCTGAAAGCTGCATGCACACATGCATGATTGTGGTTTCCGCACGGCCTAATGGGCTGTCAGTGGGGATGCATGTGGCTTGAGCACAGTTGCACCTGCGCAGATCTGCAGGGGATCCGCAGGGTATGGGACTGAGCCCACTGTCTACATGTTATAAAAGTCAGCAGCATCTTACTTCTTGGGGGCTATTATTATACACTTGATGCCTCACAACTCCTCAGATAATATGCAAATGCTTCTGAGATCCCAGAGGTCTCGTCCTCCACACCTCAGAGCGATCCCTGCGGTCCACCGGGGGCGCCTTTTTGGAGGTCCCCCGTGTAAAGCGGGGGGCCACAATGGAGAGGGCGTTCTTGGTGGCCGGGCCAAGGCTCTGGAATTCCCTCCCAGAGGAAGCCCGTCTGGCCCCAGGTCTGTTGGTGTTTCGGTGAGTCTGCAAGACCTGGCTGTTCGCCCAGGCCTTCGGAGGGGAGGGTGGGAGAGGGGGGGTTGTATTTTTAAAACATTGTTTTAATGAATTTTAGTGTGTGTTTTTAGGCTGTAAGCCACCCCAAGATGCCGTAGGCATGAGGGGGTGGCTAACAAATATTTATAAATAAATAAATAAATAAATAATTTGGAACCATTCCATTCATTATTGTTCTTTAAGTGCAGCTTTTTAGTGAATTGTGAACCCACTGAATGGTAATTCCATCCAGCCCATATTTCTCCAGCTTTCTTACGAGAACGTCATGTGTGAGCCCACTCTCTCAAGTCAAGATATATTGCATGGACAGCACTTCCCTCATCAACTAGATTGGTCTGGCACGATTTGTTCTCAGCAAATCCATGTTGGCTACTTGTCATCACTCCATTTTCCTCAAGCTGCTCACAAATGGATTGTTTTAGGATCTGTTTGACATTTTTTTCTGGGTCCTGAAGTTGGGTTGTCTTGCTTGTAATTTCCTGGGGTTCCTTTTCCCCCTTTCTTGAAAAGGCTACTCATCTAGGGTTAGAGATGGTTGAATTTAGGACAGGATTATGTCTTCGAGGGAGGATTCTGCCCTGCTGCTGACAAAGTATCTAATGCCAATGATCTGTGCAGCATGTTTCCCCATTTCTAACCTTTCCGAAAGGGATGGTCGGGTAGACAGTGTAATCTGCCTGGGGAGCTGGCGCACATGCCAGAGAAAATCTCTTTTGTTGGTTTGGGGACAATGACGAAAACTGGAGAAATAAGGAGCAGCTGTGAAGAACCACAGAAAAGTAAAAGGGGCCTCATTGAAAGAGGGCAGGAGATATGAGGGTAAGAAAATTGGGTTTTGGTTCAATGTACTTTCCTCACAGCACACAATGAGTTACCAGCCTTTTCAATTGTTTCTATTTCTGCAATAGTGAGCAACCATAATTTAATCAATCAATAACTAAATAAATAAATAAATATATAAATTAAAACAATTTTGTTTTAGAGCCCCTTTATCTTTGACACTGTACTTGGATTTCACCAGTTTAACTGGTGAAGGACGCAAACAGAGTGACTGTCAAGCCAGCACACTGCAGGACAGGTATTTCTGAAAGCATTTCTCAAGCCTGCCACAGCGGGTTAGACAACAAAGAGCTGTCAAAGAGGAGACAGGTGAAGTAGTGGGCACTCAAAGCAGAAATCCATGGGTAAGTCAAAAGAGGGGGAAAAGGTGTTTTTTTTTTTTTTTTTTAAAAACTAGACAAATCTTTTGTGAGGCAGGTACAATGTATAAAAGGATATGCCAGAGCAGAACTTATTTCATACTGTCAAGCAGGCTGGCCCAAACTTCTGCTCCTAGTTACACTGTGGTAAACTCAGAGTTATTCTGATGATTTCAGTAGAGTTGCTCCAAATATACATGATGAAAGAGAAAAGAATCTGTTCCACTGAACTCTGAGAAGGTGTTGACTGTCATGCGTCCTCCAGAAAGAAAATCAGCAAGACCATCTAAGCCTGAGTTGCTACCCCCTGCCTAGTGCGTGAAAGGTTTGATGACTCTGCACAGCCTGCCATATAAACCCTCACTCTTTGCTAAAGACCTTAATTTATTTATTTAAAGCTTATAAAGCTTAATGGCAAGGATACTTTAAGATGGCCAAGAGAAGCTCACATCCACCTTTTGCCGTCTCTCACTGCCACACCAATAAGGACTTGCCTTCTCAGATCTGAAAGGATAACCGTTGAATTAGTTCACAATTGCCAAAAATGGACAGCAAAAGTACTGCAGAGTTTCCATGCAAGCAACCCTTCAGCTTATTCTGTTATCAAAATCCAGAGAGCCTGGTTTATGAGGTGCAAATCATTAGGTATGTATGACTTGAAACCTTTAAAAAGGTATGCACACAAAGAAAACAAGCACTGCCTAGGGTTGATCTAGAGTGCATCTTTGTGGAATTAATTAATCTGCATTTTCAGTATGGGCTGCGGAGAAATGGTGCAGGCTTTCAGCCATGCTGGATCTCCACAGCCCATTCCAGCTGTCCCCCCCTTTGCCACCTTGTGCATGTGCAATGTTTTCACTGTGTTTATTGCATCTGTGCAAGATGGCATCCTGCTGCTACAACAGACAACACCATTTTGTGCAAAAAGAAATTACTTTTTGGAGCTACTGAAATTAATTCTGGTAGAATGGGGTCCGACTTGTTGTGCCTTAGTGATGCCTTCCCACAAGTAATAATTCCCTACCATTCACCTGGTTGCTCCCCCTCCCTTTGGCTGGGTGTGCAGCAAGCACATAATCTGTTTCTGTTTTCATTTCCAAAATCCCATTTGTTGGGAGGGGGAGGTTGTAAAGGACTCTCCTGTTTTCGTTTATTTCTTTGGTTCTACTATTTTATTTTTTTAAAAATAAATAAACCACTGCCCCTGCACAAATGGCCACCAGGACCATTCTGTGCATATGCAGTCCTTTCCCAAAATGTCACCAATTCTGCTGGCACCATTTTGGAAAAGGGAGAGCATGTGCAGAAAGGCCCCAGTGGTCATTTTGTGAATGCCCAGTTCTTTTAAAAAAAAAATATTTTAAATAAAATGAAAAAAAAAGAGAAGAAAATGAATGAAATCAAACTAATGTTGTTTGCATAGTCATTCATTTTCATGGCCTTAGTTACAAAACCAAATGGGGCTCCATTCATTTCTGTAATTAATAAAATGATACAAAACGGCACACCCCTAGTCTGTGCACCAGTTCCTACCATACTAAGGGGACATGGAGGAATGTCCTCATACACTAATCCGACTAGCGCTTAAAATGGACCAGCCCTTCTGTATCTACAGAGATTTATCTGCAGATACAGAACATCTGTTGTGAGAGATCGCCGTTAATATCTTTCAGGGGAAGGGATGGGCAAGTCACAGCCTGCTCCAGTTCATCCACCCACTGCACAGCACCATTTTACACATGTGCAATTACCGTTTGGTTAATTGTTTATGCACAAAATGGCACCATGCAGAGGGCGTGGGAGCCAAAAAAGCTGACTTGGATTTCCCGATCTTGACTGATCTCCATTCCATCAGACCCAGATCAGAAATATGTGGGTCCACTGGAGACAGAATCAGTCCAAAGATCTGTTTTTTTAACCTTAATCCATACATAGAATGTCCCCGAATCGGGAAGTAACAGAAAAACTCTGTGCCCCAGTCCAGAAAGAGTGACCCTGTAGTCTCTGGTCACAGCTCCACTGTCTATTGGAAGCCAGAAGACAGGTCAAAGGAAGTTAGGCTGTTTATGGGGGAAATAAAAACCATTCACATGACACCATTGCCAGCCGAAAGACTCACCCTGTGAAAAAACTCAAGAATGGAGTGGCAGAGAATACAGGATAATTACAGTGACAGAGAGACATAACAAGATTTTTAAACAGTACTGAGAATGCATGTATGGCTCAATACCCAATCTAACAGCATGATCCATGAGATGTGTGTAGCATTTATGCTAAATGATAGTGCCAGAACTGAGCACTCTGAAGATTGCATCGTATAGGTGTTGGACTAGGGTTTTCTCAACATTGTGTTCTGTTCCAGTTTACTTTTATTAGTGATAAGTGAGGAGCCATTTCCCTTCCAGAAACATCAGTAGCGATGATGACACAAGTCCCAATGAAATCTTGAATGTCAAAGTCTGACCTAAAGCCATGCAGTCTGGAGTGATTAAGGTATGCTAGTTTCTGTAGTCTAGGGCGCACTGTGTCCAATCACATTTGACTCCCCCAATCCAACGGATCAAGTAACTGCCACGCTAAATAGTATGGACATGGCTATCCAGTGTATGACCAAGCAGGACTTGAACCCACAGCCTTCAAGGATACAGCCAAGTGCCTTAACCACTAAAACCATCATCTTAAACAACAGTCCTTAAATATCTCTTGCTTATAATGCTAACTAGCTCAGCTATGTGTAGACAACTAGAGAAACTTAAAACAACCTGGGCAACCCTGCTAAACCTATTACCTCTTTTCCATGTAGAGGTAGTCAAACATTTCAATGAATGCATAAGTTCTGCAGTCTCAGATCAATTATTTCCAAAAACACGATGTGAAGAGTAAAAAGAGCAAAACCATTTAAAGTGTATATCATCTACAGCAAATCGGCCTTTAATGCTTTGCATGAAATTGTGAAACTCTGATAAATGCTGAATGCTAACTTCACAAAAGTAACATGGAGACAAAGTAGATCGGATGATATCTTTTAATGGACCAACTTCTGTTGGTTAGGATGTGCAAGTTTTCGAGTCACACAGGGCTCTTCCTCTAGCTACAGGCCAAATCAGAACTAAATTTAAGCAAATGAGAGACCCATGTACATATGTGGACATGACATCGGGGAAAGTGCTAGTATCTGAATATAAATCAAGAAGCAAGCTGATGTAAATGTGACTGTTAAGAGAAGAATAGGGTCATTAGAATTAAAAATAAGGAGGGTGTCTGGATGACGCTCACTAAGACAGGAAGAGAGAGAATTAAGAAACCATTTAAAATCAACGTAGCACCACAGCCAATGCTGTGGGATTGGTCTTGTGTTCCGCCCTTTTGCCAAAAGGCATTATAGAATCAATCTAGCCCTCAGCTTCAATTTATGGCTTGCTGTGGACATTTCCTGCTACGGAATGCATCTCTGCTATCAGAAGTAGATCATAATGAAGAGGTCTGAAATACCTATGACAGAAAAAAAGATTAATTCTAATAAGCTGGAAGTCACCAGAGCTCCCCAATCCTCAGCAATGGAGTCATAATCTATTAAGACGGGGAAATGATTTAAGAAGGACTCCATATGGACAATAAAAAAGGAAGTGAACATCTACAGTCTGAAAAACATGAAAACCCTTTCAAGACTGGTAAGGAGATGGCTGATACATTATTTACATTACCGCGATGCTGAAACTATGCATATAGGCAGTGACTAGCTGTAAAACACAGCAGTCATGCTGGAAGATGGGGAGTTTATTAATAAAGAATGACCTTCTTATAGGTTTTACAACATGTTGAATATGCAAGCCCCATTACATTAAAATTGCTTTAGCCCCTTAGGAGAATAATACAAATGACCTGAGATGTCTTCCATTACAAGAATTATTCTAGATGAAAGTGCTTGCCATTTGCAAAGTTAAGGTTTCCATAAAAATGTATCAAAATCTTATAGTGACATTATCGTTGTGGCTGAGAAGCCTCTTTTCCAGTACATAGAATTTTAAAGCTCTGCTGTTGAGGCCACTCTTTTTAGGCTATTCCCTGCTTCCCTGGAAGGTCATAGCTCAAGACTTCAATGTTCTAAGTTTGACAAAGCTTTGCCGTAAAAAAAGAATCATGAAATAAGGAACACTGTCTCTGGATATGGTGTTTACTAGTACACAATACTGGCACTGACATAGCAGCTGGAAGTATTGCACATCCTGCAATAGTCACTATGATATCCGTTCTCCTGCAATGTCTTTGCAGAAAAGAGAAGAAACTTTCAACTGAATGTTTCCCTCAGCTGCAAAGGACAGTTTAATTCTTAGACTTACTCTGCACAACTCCGTAAGCTCCTACTACCTTAAAGATGGCATCTGAAGAAGCCCAGCAGAACAAACCAGCAGTCTTTATTTGTTTGTGTATTGTCAAATACCCATTTTGGATATTTCTGTTTGGTTGTTTCATTCGGTTATTTCTGTATTTCATTTACTTTATTTCAGCTCCATCGGCACTAGTGCTGAATCGACCAATCACAGCAAAAGCTGTTTCCACTGGAAACTGACCATTTGCCTGGGCTCATGCAATGAGGAAACTTAACGACTTTTTCACAATTTTTGTTACTTCCCATTTGATAATTTTCATTTATTTATTTTATTTATTCAAAATGTATATCCCGCCCCTCTTGCCCACAGGGCAGCCCGGGGCAGCAAACAACAATCAATAAAACAATTTTAAAAATTTAAACAATTTAAAAATACAATATGCGGGGACCCCGAACCCCCACCCCCGCACCCCTACCCGTTGCCAAAAGCCTGATGGAACAGCCAGGTCTTACATACACGCCAAAATAGAGTGGGAGGAGGAGTGCAGGAGAGTGGGAGCCAACCGAGCCTCCTCCAGGAGCGAATTCCACAGCACAGGGGCAGTCACCAAAAAAATCTAACATCGGCGGCCACCCGCCTCACCCGTGGAACCTCCAAAAAGGCTCCCACAGACGATCTCAAGGGTTGCACGGGCACATGGAGAGAGAGGCGGTCCCACAGATAAGCAAGGCCCAGGCTGTAAAGGGCTTTAAAGGTTAAAACCAGCACCTTGAACCTGGCCTGATGCTTTATAGGCACCAGTGCAGAGCCCGGAGCACCAGTGTCATGTGCTCCCTGCAACCCGCCCCCGTAAGGAGATGGGCTGCGGCATTCTGCACCACCTGCAGCCTCCGGACCAACTTCTCGGGCAGCCCCACATAGAGTGTGTTGCAGTAATCCAGCCTCGAGGTGATGAAGGCATGGATGACAGTGGCGAGGTCGGAGTCTGAGAGATATGGCCGAAGCCGCCGGACAAGATGTAACTGCCGAAACGCACTCCTCGCCACAGCCACAACCTGAGATTCCAGGCTGAGCTGCGAATCGAGGAGCACACCCAGACTCCGCACTTGAGAAACCATGGGAGGGCAAACCCCCCTCAACAAGAGGAGATTCAACCACCCCAGGTCCCCCAGGCCCTCGCCCACCAACATCTCCTCCAGCTTGTCAGGATTCAATTGCAAATGGCTCGACCTCATCCAAGCCCCCACAGCTGGCAGGCACTGGGAAAATAAGGAGACTGCATGGCCTGGGTTGATGGAAAAGGAGAGGTAGAGCTGAGTGTCATCAGCATACTGATGACACTGCATGCCCTGAAACCCCCTCACGATCTCCCCTAACGGCTGCATATAGATGTTAAACAAGAGGGGGGACAGAATGGCACCCTGCGGGACTCCACACGTGAGGTCCTGGGGGGAAGACGTACACTCCCCCAAGACCACCCGGTGAGTTCTTCCGGCCAGGAACAAACGAAACCAGTCCAAGACCGTTCTGCCAATTCCGGCACTATCCCGCAGGTGAGTCACCAACACCTCATGATCAACTGTGTCGAATGCAGCCGAAAGGACTAGCAGGACCAGTAAGGTCTGACGACCCTGGTCCAATGCCAAACGGAGATCGTCAACCAAGGCCACCAAGGCCGTTTCCGTACCATACCCAGGCCGAAACCTAGACTGGGAGAGATCAAGGAAACCGGTGCGGTCCAGATGTTCCTGGAGCTGCCGTGCCACAGCCCGTTCAATAACCTTCCCTAAAAAGGGAAGGTTAGAGACCGGCTGATAGCTGGCAGGAGCATCAGTGTCAAGAGATGGTTTCTTGAGCAGGGGTCTAACCACAGCCCCCTTTAGGCAGTCAGACACCCTGCCCTCCCGAAGGGAGGCACTAACCACCCCAGCCAGTTTTAGTCTTGGCAGCTTGCTTGTAGCTGAAGAAGGAACTGGCTAGCATTTGTATCTCCAAGGCTAACCAAGGAGGGAGTGTCCCCAGGACTAAAGGTAACGTTGATGTTCTACAAGGGGCTATCCGTGAGGAAAGAACTTTACCTGTTTTTGTAAGAAAGAGAGAGTGAAATTTTATGTTCTCTCCATATAGGAAGGATTAGGTCCCTGCAAGGGATTGCCGCAATGCTGTTTGATTATGGTCCACAGGTCAGGGTGAGTCAGTCTGCTATAAAGGGAATATGGGGCTGGTGTTATCTTGTTGCTTTTTAGTATGCACTATATTTAGCCCCATGTATTGTGGTTTATAGCTCTATATGAGTAAGGGCACTGCGTAGATCTTCAAAATCCCTTGAAAGGAATACAAAGGAAAAGACCCTGAAGAAGCCTCTGGAGAGGTGAAACGTCGGCATTGTTTCATTGAAAAGCTAACAGTGGGCTCAGGACTACTTCTACAGCCATCTTAAAGCAGTGCGCAGTCCTTACATCAAACATCGTTTTATTGAAAAGTCTACAGTGGGCTTAGGACTATTCTTACAGCCACCTCTAAGCAGTGTGCAGTCCTTATATTAAGGCAGATTGTATTGGGTTATATATGCCTTTGTTTTCATTTCATTTTATCTGATATTCTGTATTATTAATGCAGTTCGATGTTGTAATATAATAAGTAGTCAAAGAACACAGAACGCAAAAATGGTGTAATTAGTTGTGTTTATATTTCATAGCGTATATTGCGCCTGTATACCTTTGTTGTTGTTGATCAGCATACTGATGACACTGCATGCCCTGAAACCCCCTCACGATCTCCCCTAATGACTGCATATAGATGTTAAACAAGAGGGGCGACAGAATGGCACCCTGTGGGACTCCACACGTGAGGTCCCGAGGGGAAGACGTACACTCCCCCAAGACCACCCAGTGAGTTCTCCTGGCCAAGAATGAACAAAACCAGTCCAAGACCATTCCGCCAATTCTGGCACGGTCCTGCAGGCGAGTCACCAACACCTCATGATCGACTCTGTTGAACGCAGCCAAAAGGTCTAGCAGGACCAGTAAGGTCTGATGACCCTGGTCCAATGCCAAATGGAGATCGTCAACCAAGGCCACCAATGCCGTCTCCGTACCATACCCAGGCTGAAACCCAGACTGGGAGGGATGAAGGAAACTGGTGCGGTCCAGATGTTGCTGGAGCTGCCGTGCCACAGCCCGTTCAATAACCTTCCCTAAAAAGGGAAAGTTAGATAACTGGCAGGAGCATCAGTATCAAGAGATGGTTTCTTGAGCAGGGGTCTAACCACAGCCCCCTTTAGGCAGTCAGGCACCCTGCCCTCCCGAAGGGAGGCACTAACCACCCCAGCCAGCAATGGCCGTAACGTCTCCTGGCTAGCTTTCACCAGCCAGGACGGGCATGGATCTTGCTCACAAGTGGCANAGCATCAGTATCAAGAGATGGTTTCTTGAGCAGGGGTCTAACCACAGCCCCCTTTAGGCAGTCAGGCACCCTGCCCTCCCGAAGGGAGGCACTAACCACCCCAGCCAGCAACGGCCGTAACGTCTCCTGGATAGCTTTCACCAGCCAGGACAAGCATAGATCTTGCTCACAAGTAGTGGCATGAACAGATCCCAACAATTGCCATTGTTTGGTACTACTGGTCATACTTTCTATGCAGGAACAGCCACCCCCCATGTAACTTTCCTTACATGCTGCTTATGTATGACTGTGTACAAACACAAGTTCACTATGTAACTTTCCCTTATTGATCCTTGTTTTGGTTCCTTTTAAATTGTGTGTTGACTGGTGTATTTCAAGAGCTAGCCCTTGTCTGCTGCTTTCTGATGCCAGATTTTTGGAGGGGAGGGGATGGTAACCTAACTGCCAGAAAATACCAACATTATGGAAAATTGCCACAAATTACCGGACAATCACAGGCTCCGATCTTGACAACAGCAGAGGCATGGATTCAGTGGATAGTGAGGAAATACTAATGAAGTCACAAGCGCTCCTGAAAGGTAGGTATTTCCTGACTGTATGCGAGCACGAGCAGTAATTCCTTCTTCAGCTCTAATTGGCATGAAATAACTGAAAGTCTGCCTCTCTCCTCATGTTCAATTGCAACCTCTGAGGTCAGACGGGAGAAGTCTCTTGCTGGTACCACCCACCTATCAGGTTTGTACAAGAAGGGCACGCAGAGAGACGTTCTCGGTGGCTGCCCTAGAGTTATGGAACTCCCTTCCCTTGGAGGCTTGTCTGAGCCTGAGCCTGTTCATCCTCCAGAGGCAAAATGTAAGACCTCCTTGTTTGTCCAGGTGTTCGGCAGGCAGGGATAGCATTGGAGTGTTGTGGTTTAGGGGGATCTACCTGTTTTCGTTGTATATTCTAAAATTTGGGTTTGTCTTGTGTATTTTTTATAGATGTTCTTATGTATTGTAACCCACTCTGAGCCTTAAGGAAATGGGCAAGATAAAAACATAAATAAATATTTCCAGGGTTTAATATGTATTTGTTTGTATGCGTGTGTGTGCACGTGTGGGGCGGGGGGGAGAGGAGGGAGGTTTGCCAGGGCTCATTCCTGGAAATTAAATTCGAAGTGGGATGCGGCCCCAGGAAATGGTCTCAATATTACACCCCCAACATGTGAAAGACCAGGAAAAGGCTGAAAACAAAATACAGACCTGGATGGTTTATTTGACGTTCATTAATGACTTTCCTTCCCCATTCCTTGCACTGGTCATCATAGAAATTAAATTGTAAGAACGCTTGTTTTATATTCAGCTATAGAGAGGCAGGTTAATCCATTGGTTGGGTTGGTAGCTGTTCATTTCCCTGTTCTGACAAGCTCTGGACTGGCTGGCTTCTGGGTCTGGCAATACTTTGCTTTGGCTTCTATGTGGGCTACTTAATTTGTAATAAATAAATAAATAAATAAATAACAACCAAAATACCAAAATAACTGAAATGAATGAAATCAACAAAATACCGAAGGGAATAACGCAACTAAACAGATATGAAAACACTCTCTTTGGTTCTGGATATTATTCAGATAGCTTTCTGAAAATGCAAATATTATTGCAAAACCAAAATCCACTATTTGTTTCAGCTCCAGTCTAGATGTGGTGCATAAGGGCCAGTACTATGGTACTATCATTTATTGTAACAGTGAAACAAATAACATTTGAACTGTGACTGGGCCTTACATCCCACAAACCATAATAACCATCCAAAAGGCTGCCCTGAGAAAAGCAATTCCCCAAACCCATTGTGACCTTTCAGAAAGATGCTGTGAAGTAAATTAAATGGCTGGTATAAAGCTCAGACACCAGCTGGGCTGGTGACATATGACCCTACTAGCAAGTGGCCTGCTGGCATCAAGGAGGGATGGGAGAGGAGGGTGTTTCAGATGCGGGCGAGAAGAAATCCTAAAAGAGCTTCCCAGTGAAGTCTGGCAAGGGGAAAGGTAACATCAAGAATCTGGTCTGCTCCATACTGTGAGCGTTGACAGTGGGGACAATTTGGGTCACATTAATAGGAAAAATGGCTTACCTGGGGGTAAATAACCCAGGATATGCCTACTTCTGGGTAATTTCACTGGACGTAAGCCATTGGTGGCGATGGCTCCTAACACATGCCATGTTATTGAATAAATAAGCATTATGTTTGGTAACTTTTACCCAGAGGTAAATCCCAACACATTATCCCAGCCCTCCCCTTTGGTTAACATCTTCCATGTGAATCTGACTACGGAGGAGAGGAGGAGAATTTTGTGGATGAGATTCTGATTTCACAACAGAGCACATGCAGAGTAAGTGGGATTACAGGATGTGGTCCTGTATGTCTGACAACAAAACCAAAACAGAAATTCCTCCCATTTCCCCATCATAATCAGTTTCTTTTCTTTCTGGTACCATGAGAACAAACTCGAGAAATTATTGTGCACTCAAAAGAGAGCATCCTTAAAGACCTCAACATGAAAGAATATGGGGAAGGCCACACGAGACGTTCTCTCAGATTGGGCTACTTTCCCCCACATTAGCTTGCAGTGCAGCTGACCATCCATCCAGCGCCGCCAGATGTTCATCCACTGCCATCCCAGGGCGGCTGCTACACAATATATCCTCTGGAGAAGGCTGGCGACACATAATGGGATACTTTTACCGCGCCCACGGGAATGTGGGGTAATGGGTCACCTCTTGTCCAGCCAGTCCCATGCAGGCCTGCTGTGTGGCGCAGTCCGCCGACACCACAAAAGAGCGGCGTAGTTCACCATTGCTGTACGCCCATGTCACGGCAGGGGATGGGATAGTGGGCGGTCCAGAAGGGTAGTGAGTGGGGTGCGGCCAGGTACACAGCCATGTGAACGGCACCTTAGCCTGCTCCGGTGTGTGGTGGGACTTGTGACATCTGCCCGCCTACCTGGTTTTCCTATGGGGGAGAGCATTTGGACTGCTCTCGCTGCTGGCCCAAACTGTGGCAGCTGCATTTGCCGTATGATCAAATATTAGACCAGAAGGACCTGTCATAACTAATATGCTTGACATAAGGTACCGAACCTATACTACTTGCCCTCCCCAGGGTGGAGGTATTCAGCTTGCCCTGTCTTGTGTGGTTTTACCCACTGAGTGTTACCAGATGTTATGCTAGCCATTTGTTTGGGCATTAAGCACAATTCTCCTGTTACATCAGTTTGTGGCGCACACCATGTTTGCCCACACTTAACATGGGCTGTGGCCCTAGAAACATGGTTGTGGGCAGCACGTAGTGGCCACTTCCACATGGCTGATGTTACATGGAAGTAAGCCCGCTGCCTCACTTCTGGTCTCTTGTGGCCCAAGATACCACAGGGGATCTTGCATCAAGGGACTGTTTCTGGTTAATAGCTGATGGAGGGGACTATGGAAAAAATATGCGGTGGCATAAACACCTGCAAAACCAGCCATGTGCACCAGATGTCATCAGCGATTTCACCGTGCACCAGGGTTTTCATTAACTTGGTGTTACATCTGTTAACATCCATGAATGAGACAAGTTCACAAGCTCTTGTATCGTGTAGTGGGGCAAAACCATCAGTTTTCTCACACACATAAGGTATGATTCAGGATTCTCCTGCTTTAATGGGAAGGGAAGTGATTTAAGGAATACACATTTGCTTGGAAAAATTAACCTGATTTTGTTTAATTTTCTCATCTTCTCAATAAAATCCATTGAAAAACATACCTGGGAGTGGACCGGTTAAATATAATGTGTATTTGGTAAATTGGATCTTAAATTTCACTGAGCCAGATGTTTACAATTTAACCACTCCAGGTTTTAACAAGTATACCAACAGGCTGACTGAAATGTTTAGAAAACAGCTTCTAGCACATAGCTAAACTTTGAAGAAGTAGCTGACTTGGAAAATTATAGGCTGATGGGAATAATAGCTGGGGGGTTTTGTTTGTTTTTAAATCTTTTTTTAAAAAAAAAAAATATTGAGA
Source organism: Sphenodon punctatus (assembly GCA_003113815.1). Classification (NCBI taxonomy): domain Eukaryota; kingdom Metazoa; phylum Chordata; class Lepidosauria; order Sphenodontia; family Sphenodontidae; genus Sphenodon; species Sphenodon punctatus. The sequence goes on along the minus strand of QEPC01008296.1, from coordinate 2,404,323 downwards.
ATTTCATGGGAGTTGGAGTAGGTCCTAAGACAGAAATTGTAAAGAAGGGGTGAGGAGAAAAATGAGAGGAGAGAATTAATGCACCCAGCCTGATACAATGAAAGCAGGTGTGATGACATTCCTTCATTATTTCTTAATCTTTCCATTGTATGGAGATGGGGATTGAGACTAAATTGAGTATTGGGACTGTGGTATGGAATACTGAACAGAGATGATCTAATTTGTTGTTAGTGCCCAAATCTGTATTCAGGCTCAGCTATCTGTGAAGCAAAACAAGCAACTGTATGTATTGTGTGCGTGTTTTATATTGAAAGTGTCCTAGCGTGGCTCACTATATCACCACAATAGAAACAATTACGGAATCAGCTTTGCCTAAAAAACACCACCTGGAGAACAAAGTTGTATGAAGATTATAAAGGGAAAAGAAAGACATGTATTTTGTTCTGAATAAAGAATGGCAGTATCTACAGTAATGACAATACTTCACAGAGCCAAGGGTAAATCTTCCAGTGTGTGTTATGTCTGGCACCACAAGATGGATTCACAGCAGGGACGTAGCTACAGGTGGGGCAAGTGGGGACACTGCCCTGGGCCCCAGAAGTGCCAGCATCATCAGAATATCAAAATTATTATTATTATAAGCATTTATATAGCGCCAGTGATGTACCTGGCACTTTACAGAGAATAAGATAGACACGGTCCCTGCCCAAGAGCTTCCAAACTAAAAGACAGCAGGAGGGGAGATAGGGAAGGGGGAACAGAGGGAGAGACAAGGGACGCAACAATCATGAGGATGCGAGAACTCAGGTACACGTTCTTGGCTTGGTTACAGTACAATGGGAGTTTGCAGCTAACAGGTGGGGGATGATTAGCAGGAGTTAGGAAGGGCAGAGCGGAAGAGGTGGGTTTGGAGGAGGGACTTGAAGGTACGAAGGGTGGGGGCAAGGTGGACGAGGGCAGGGAGGGAGTTCCAGGTGTGCGGGGCAGCGAGGGAGAAGGGACAAAGGCAGTTGGGGGAGCGAGGGGAGGCGTGGGAGGGAGAGGGAGGGGATGGAGGAGGAGCGGAGTGCTCAAACAGGGGTTCGGAGGGAGATTAGGGCTGAGAGATAGGGGGAGTGAGGTTGTGAAGGGCTTTGTACGTGAAGACGAGGAGCTTGTGTAGAATACGCTCAGGAAGGGGGAGCCAGTGCAGAGAGGAGAGGAGCGGCTGCACATGGTCAAAGCGATGGGCTAGATGGATGATCGTGGCAGGAGAGTTTTTAACAGAGATGAGGGAAGAAAGGTGAGAGCGGGGAAGGCCAGCAAGGAGGAGGTTACAATAGTCGAGGCATGAGATGACTATGGCATGAATGAGGGTTTTGGCAAAGGAGACAGACAGAAAAGGGTGGATCTTAGCAATGTTGTGGAGGGAGAAGCGGCAGGATTTGGCCACAGAATCAATGTAGGGTTTGAAGGTGAGGTACGAGTCGAAGATGAAGCCCAAGCTACGGGCTTGGGGGACAGGGAGAATATCAAAATGTACTGCTTTACCTCTGCTAGAGCTGCCTCTATCAATAGGGCTTAAAAAACCCAGAATTTTTGTCCTGGTTCTGATTTGGTGGGAACCAAGCTTTTGTTCAGTCCGAGTTCAGATGGCACCGAATGAGGGGGGAGGGATACGGCCATTTTGTGCATGCAGAAAACTGTCTGGTTGGAATTGTGATTGGAACATGATTCTGAGTGGAATTCTGACCAGAATTTCAGTAGCCATTCTGATTTTGTGGAACCTTTCCGTGTAATCGGAATGGCTTTTCTGAATCAGCTCTACTCTGTCCTCTCCAGTGAGCCAGGAGCTGGGGCGATATCTGTCAAGGCTTGCCACCTCACCACCCAGTCACCTCTGGTGCTTCACTTTCCCTCCTCCCTCCAGTGACCCTGTACCTCATTGACCCCAACCCATCCCAGTCTCTCCCCACCCTGGCCTCCTCCCAACCCCCTGAATCCTGGTCGGTATAGCACCCTGCAATGTGACTTGCCCTAAGGTCTTATTAAACCTAGCTATGCCACTGATTCACAGAAAAGTGTGGTTGAGCTGATGGGACGCACGTGAGGCTTAAAGAGACCAAGGGTGTTTTTACATGGATATGGGGGTGTTCAACCCCAGAGCAAATCCAGGGGTGTACCCCCACATTTGCCCACTTTCAGCCATGCCTGGGTCCATTTTAAATGGAACCGGAGGCTGATGTGGCTCGCAGTCCATCCACGTGGCACCCCCTCCCCTACACCATAGATCTGCACGTGGATCGGCTGCCACTCTAGGTTGCTGTCTTTGGCTCTATGGCGTTGCCCAGGGAAGCCCCCGGCTGGAAGCAGAGCTGCAGTGGCTTTCCGCTGAGTTGACGGATGGCAACTCCACCTCTTGTTAGCGCCCCAGGTTTGGATAGCCCACTCTACTGCGCAGGCACCAGCAGCGGGGCTGGAGCGGCGCAGACGGCAGCACCGTCCTTGCTTCTGCTCTGCCTGCAGATCTGGCAGCCTGCCTTTCCATGGACGGGCCTCACAGGTGTGAGGCAGAGTCGAGTCGTCGGTGCTGTCCATGTAAAGGCACCCCAAATAACCTTCCCAAGGTGTCACGGTGATTCTTTGACAGAGCAGGGAAATGAACGTAGGTCTCCTGACTCTCACACTAGTGCCTTAAATTCGATACCATTCTCCATTTGTGTGGGCAAGCTAAAAAAACAAACCAGTCTCCTTAATGGAGTACTCCTCAATTTACGAGTACAGAATCTGACTCAGGGTGTGGAGTTCACTGACAGCACAGTAAGTACAAATAATCTTTTGCAGATACACTCTGCTCCCTCCCATCCTTGAAAAATCCCTCCTAAAAATCTACCTCTTCCATCAGGCTTTTCCTAGCTGCACATTCCCATGGATTGTTCACTGATGCGTCTCCTTGGTTGGCCTTTCACCTAACTAAGCTAAACACATGCACCTGCAACTTCATGAATGCTTCCTTGTCCTTTCCTATGTTTCCCTTCTCCCTTGTCCATCTTGGATTGTAAGCCTGTTGGGGCAGGGGCTTGTCTCTAATCATGACTGTTCAGCACCAGCCATGTACGTTAATAGTAAATACCAACAATAACAACTATGAATGAACTGAAAGTTCAGTAATGTTTATGAAGAGAGAGAGTAAAAAACACAGATTATCTGAATGCTCCCTTACATGTTGGTTCCCGTGTGCTGGCACTGGATCTAGTCTGTTTTTCTTCCTTGCATTTCCTCACGCTCAAGTCTCAGAGCAAAACTACTTTTCAGCACAGCAGATTGTAAGCTTGTCCAATTGCTTCCAGGGCAACCCAGATGCTTTTGTGAGCTTTTCAAGCAAGGATGATTGCAGGAAGACAAACCAACCATAAGATCAAGGATGGTTCATAATGGTAGGCTTAAAAAATAAATAAAAAAATAAGCTACTAAGTTTTTAAAGGTACAGCTGTTCGCCATTATAAACAGAAGACTGCTGAAGTCCAGATATTGAGGAAACCGCCTGAGCTACGGTTCTGTAAATTTATCCATGGCTTACATTTCTGCGGACCATCATACCTGCAAAGTCTGAAGATGATCCAGCCACAAAATAAAACATTATAACTGCCGAAAAGGTAATTGGTTGTGGTCAAAATGCGCAGCATCCCGACTATTTTGAACCATGGCTATCTCCTCCCCACTGATGAGTTGAGCCCTCAGACTTCATGGTCTTGTAGTGTGAGATCTCCATCAAGTGCTACTGTAGTATGATACTGCTTGGTGCAGCCAAAAATGAGTTATTAAATATTAAAAAATCAGTTCTGCTCGCTGGCACGTGCACATTTGAGAAGTTGCTGACCGCCATTTGTGTTATTAGAAAAAACAGCATAAGGAAAGTTATGTGACTCTGCTTTTTAAAATCACTAACATTTATCAGGAGCCAGTTCTGTCACAAAGACTTTAAGACCTAGTCAGTTTCATGTTGATTACCCTCTTGCCTCAGAAGTCACCGGCAAGAGGCAAGAGAAAGCTCTAAACTGTTTCAAGTCAATTACCCTCTTGCTTCACTCCATAATTTTTACTTCGTATGAAAAGTTGCATGACTTTTATTCATTCACTCCGTGGAGAGGATTTTGAGCAGGGCTCAGGCTCAGCTTCCCCCTTCACAACACCAGCCCCAAACTTCTATGGAAAGATATGTGACTAAAGTTATGTGACTATGGAAAGTTATGTGACTTTTATTCATCCACTCCGTGGGGAGGACTTAACTCAAATGTTAACAAGAGACATACACTCCAAATATTTCTGAAGTGTCTCGCAAGATTGTCCATGTGTTTTGGGACACCTTTTGAGACCTTTTGTGGGTGTCCCACAACTCAGATAAGTGCAATGCTTTGGTGAACACTGGGAGTGACTTGAATAACTTGCAGGGACTCCCTGCAAAGAGACATTGTTGTTCAGGGGTCTGATCCCTCCATGATTAAGCTCCCCAACTATTAAAGTAGTGGCACTCCCATTGTCACTGCAAATGCCACTCCTCCCACATTCTTTGGGGAGATGTACCATTTTGTGGAAGGGGGAGAGTAAATAAAAAAAGACTCACTACAAACATTCACCTTACAACATATGAGCCTGCATCCCCTCATCTCTGCTCCTTTATCCTGAGCTCAGTTTTTCAGTACTTGGGGAGGGGGAAGAAACTGAATCCAGGGCCCAGATTCAGAAACCCTGCAAAAACTGAAAAAAAATAATCTAAAACAAAACCCCTAATGGTTTAAAAAAACGTTAAAAGCAGAACCATTTCCAAAACAAAAAACTTTCCTCTTAAAAAAACATTTAAAAAAATACATTTTACCCTAACTTAAACTCCCCAAAACATGAAAATTAATTACAATTACAATTCAAAAAACATTTAACATACATTACAACAAAAATTAAATGCCAAAAAGCATGGAAATTATTTACAGATTTTCTATCTATATTCCATAATTTACCATCAACATTAAGGGAAGATATGTACTTACTTTATTACCATACCTACTTACTCTTACTAATATTTACCAATAATGATCACATTATTTTTAACAGTCGTTTATTTATTAGCATAAGTCACCTATGAAATTTTTTTCAAACTATCTTAAGTCTGTCCTTTTTCGTAGAATTACACTGTATACAACCAATTGTATAAAGTTGTCTATACTAACATTGCCAGCTTTTCATTGTATAAAGTGTACACAATTTCTATACATGTAAAGAACGTTTGCCCGTAGGACACTTAGCATAGGAAGGCTTTTACCATGTTGGTCCCAGAAGTGTTGTGCAGAGACCAGTCTCTATGATCCCAGATGAATCTGGGCAGAAAAATGACACAGGGCAAAAATGATATATCACCTCTGGACAAACACATCTCACAACAAGACTCTTCCATATCTGAACTCTTGATCTTTGTCCTCAAAGGAAACATTTCCAACACCTTCAAAAGAAATTAATAACTCTGCTTGACACCAAGAAGAATAGACTCTACACAGATATTGGTTTTATGACCCAGGGCAATAAGCTTCATATGCTCTCCCACCTCCATTTTCTACCATGTCACTGTATCATGCATTAAGTGCTGTTGAAAGAAGTCTTTCCTGTGCTTCTCACTTGCACAGTTAGATCTTGTGTTAACTAACTTGCTAATTTGAAAGGTTTTCTGCTTACTCAGCTCACACCTTATGCCAGTGAAACTGCCCTTGCTTACATTTAGCTCATCTTCACTCTTTGCCTCCCCATAAACTCAAGAGCTTGGAAGCATGTACTTATTTGCCAACAGAAGTTGTTCAAATAAAAGATCTTACTGTATTCATTTGGTCTTCAGAAAATCAATGGGATTATGCTGCAGTAACTGTTTAAGGACTTCAGCCTAAGTCCACATCCGCCTCGCCCCCTCCTTTCGTATCTTCAAATCCCTCCTCAAGACCCACCTCTTCCGCTCTGACCTCCCCAACGCCTCGTTCCCCTCACCTAACTCCCACTGAACGTTACACTCCTTTTCTCTCCCTCTGTTCCCCTTCCTTTGTCTCCCCCCTCCCCGGTCTCTCAGATTGTATGTCCTAGGGCAGGGACCGTGCCTATTCCATTACTTCGTAAAGCACCAGGTACATTGCTTGTGGTATATAAATGCTTGCTAATAATAATACTACTAATACATTAACACTTTGGAAAGTTTTATCACCAGTTATTACAATGGGATTGTATATTATTTTTTTGTGATTTGTCTGGATAAAGGTGCTTTCCTTAGACAGATATAAAACCGCAGGGCTGCCCACCCTCAGAGCTGCTCTGGGGGTGCACACCCACATCCACCAGCTCTCAGTCCCTCCTGGGTCAGGATCAGATGGACCTGGCAGGTTCCCAGGCCCACCCATGCAACATTCCCACCCACCATACACACCATTGAGTTGTGGGCTAGAGCACCCACAACACGATGGTGTCTCCCAGGTCAACGGACGGCTGGAAGCGGAGCAGCAGCCTGGTCCACACATCAAATGGACCGCTGCTCTGCTTCAGGCCAGTTCCCTGGGTTTGGCTGGCCCGCTATGCCGGTGGCACTCTGGCAAAGCTGCCCTGTAGCAAGCGCAGCCACCTCCACGCCTGCTCTGCCTGCACATCTGGTGGGACACCTTTACACAGACAGCCCACCCAGGGGTGAAAAGGTCAGGTGTGGCCAGCACTGGGGCATCCCGCCTGTCTAAAAACACCCATTGTGTTTTCGCTTGACTGTGTCCCGTAATCTGACTGTTAGAAAGAACGGACACTGACAATATTGATGCAGGATTCAAACTGGCTCACACCAATGTGAAGGTTAAGGATTTTATTTTATTTAATTAATGTATTTATTACTGTATCTTTACCCCGCCCCTCCTGCTCCAGGCAGCTCAGGCGGCATACAACATGACAAACATAAAAAAGCTAAAGGTAACACAATTAAAACATATTAAAAGGAAGGCACTGAAAAACAAATCCTCCACCCCCAACCCATCCCACCCCCTCACCCTACACCCCATCTCACTCACCAAAAGTCAGGCGGAACAGCCATGTTTTACACATACGACAGAAGTTGGGGAGATCCGGAGCCACCTGGGCCTCCACCGGGAGGGAGTTCCACAGCCTAGGTGCAGCCACCGAGAACACTTTCTCCATAGTGGCCTCCCGGGTCACATGGAGGACCTCGAGAAGGGCGCTCCCAGCGAACCGCAGAGGCTGCTCCAGAGCGTGGAGAGTGAGGCGGTCCCACAGGTAAGTTGGGCCAAGGTCTTATAGGGTTTTATAGGTCAAAACCAATACCTTGAATTAGATACGGAAGACTACAGGCAGCCAGTGCAGGGCCCGGAGCACTGGTGTAATGTGCTCACAGCGACCCGTCCCCATAAGGAGATGGGCCGCTGCATTCTGCACTAGCTGCAGTCTCCAGGCCATCACCATAGGTAGCTCCACGTAGAGCACGTTGCAATAGTCCAATCTCGAGGTAATGAAAGCATGGATGATAGTGGCCAGGTCCCTATCTGAAACATATGGTCAAGCCATCACACCAGATGTAACTAGCGAAACGCATTCCTCGCCACGGCACCCATCTGGGTATCCAGGCAGAGCTGCGGATCGAGGAGTACGCCCATACTACGGACCTGGGATACCAGCGGAGGGCGGATCCCATCAATGATAGGAGCCGCCACATCCATTGCCCTCTTCACCACCATCACCTCCATCTTGTTGGGATTCAACTTAAGTCGGGTCGCCCTCATCCAATCCCCAACAGCCGCCAGACATCGGGTAAGCACCAAGACTGCCAGGTGTGGGTCAGATGAAAATGAGAGGTAGAGTTGCCATCATTGGGAGAAGGTGCTCTAACCCAGAGGGTACAGCCTTTCAGTCAGGCATGTATTCAGAACAAAGCAACAGCAAGTAGTATTTTCTACATTTTAAAATACAAGAGGCTCCCTCATTGTTTTGTAAATTCAATTTCAGAAGCTGTTATACCAAGTCAGGTTAGGCTGGAGGAACATATGTGACACCAGCTTCTTAGCTAAAGTTTAGTGGGAAAAGCTAAACCTGGCCCCCAGCCTGTTGACATTCTGGTGAAGTTGTAAAACCTGGCTGTTCGCCCAGGCCTTTGGGGGGGGCAAGGGGGGGATTTTTTAGCTCCCCCACCTGAGCCATTATTTATTATTTATTATGTATCATGAAGGCCCGGAGCCCTGTTTTAATAATTTATATTGTATTGATGATTTTAAATTGTATTTTATTGGATTGTTTTATTGTTGAAAGCTGCCCCGGGCTGCTTGCAGGAGGGGCGGGGTACAAATTGATAAAATAAATAAATAAATAAATAAAAAGCCAAGGCCTCTTGTCACGGCATGTTGCAGCAGGCTCAATCAATTGTCACAATACATAATCTAGTTACATAGACATTGAAGGTGGATTATATGGAAGGTGGATAAAAATATCCTGCTCTTGTGAGAATTAGACCTGATCCATTCAACAAGCAAGATCAAGAATTACAATATGTTCCCAGGTAGCTCAAGAATCCTGCAAGTCTATACCACAAAATTTGGAACCATCTTCTGAAACATACACAGGCCATATTGATGTAGAACTATTACACTCACCAAATGATCAGTGTTTAAATGTTCACTGAGAGCTGAATCAGAAAATTGTACTAGAGGCTCAAAACTGCTTAAAGTAAGAGAAGGGATCATATTCAGAGGATGGTTTTGATTTCATACAGTACAAATCTGGTGACTACACTGGATTTTCATCATCATGATTTTCATAGCTGAGAGAAGATTTTTGTATTTATTTTTTATTTCATTGTATTTATATGCCGCCCCTCCATGCCTACCGCATCTCGGGGCAACTTCCAGCACAATATAAAGCCATTTTTAAACATAATAAAATCTACAATATCATAATTAAAAACAAATTTAAAACACCCCCCACAAAAATTAACACCACACCACCCTCTCCTCCGAAGGCCTGGGTGAACAGCCAAGTCTTACAGATACGTCGAAAGGCCAACAGGCCTGAGGCCAGGAGTGTCCTCCGGGAGGGAGTTCCACACCCGCGGCCCAGCCACCAAGAACGCCCTCTCCATTGTGGCCCCCCGTCTTACACGGGGGACCTCCAGAAAGGCGCCCCCAGTGGACCGAAGGGATCGTTCTGAGGCACAGAGGGCGAGGCGGTCCCCGAGATATGAGGGGCCCAGACAGTACAGGGCTTTGTAAAACAATACTAACACCTTGAATCTGGCTCGGTACGCTATAGGCAGCCAGTGCAGAGCGCGGAGCACCAGTGTTATGTGCTCCCGCCGCCCTGTCCCCATCAGGAGACGGACTGCTGCATTCTGCACTAGCTGCAGCCTCCGAACCAGAAACAAGGGAAGCCCCACGTAGAGCGCGTTGCAGTAGTCTAGCCTCGAGGTGATGAAGGCATGGACGAGAGTGGCCAGATCAGGTCCAGAGAGGTAAGGTCGAAGTCCCCGTACCAGATACAGCTGGCGAAAGGCAGCTTTAGCCACCGCCTCCACCTGCCAATCCAGACGGAGGCCCGTATCCAAAACCACCCTCAGAATCCGAACCTGAAGAGAAACAGGCGGGCGAATCCCCCCTATCAGGGGGGCCAGCACCTCCCTTGCCCTTCCCACCACCATCACCTCCGTCTTATTGGGATTGAGCTTCAGTCTGCTCTGCCGCATCCAATCCACCACGGCCTCCAAACATTGGGAGAGTAACGAGACAGCAGGACCTGGGTCAGTTGAAAACGAGACGTACAGATGAGTATCATCAGCATATTGGTGACATCGCACCCCGAACCCTCTCACGATCTCCCCCAGGGTCTGCATATACACATTGAACAACAGTGGAGACAGAATGGAACCCTGCGGAATGCCACACTCAGGTCAACGCCCGGGGGCTAGATGTTTCGGCCCCCAGCACCACCCGCTGGCTTCTACCCAAGAGGAATGAGCGGAACCATCCAAGGACAGTCCCGTCCAGACCTCCCAAGTCTCGCAGTCGTCTCAACAGCAGCCTATGGTCCACGGTATCAAAAGCGGCTGAGAGATCTAGCAGGATCACAAAGGTCGAACATCCTGCATCCATCTCCCAGTGGAGATCATCCACCAAGGCCACCAACGCCGTCTCAGTACCGAAGCTGGGGTGGAACCCCTGGAGTTGCAGTGCCAATGCCCGTTCAATAACCTTCCCTAAAAAGGGAAGATTAGAGACGGGTTGGTAGCTGGTGAATGCGTCCACATCCAAAGATGGTTTCTTCAGCAAGGGGCATGCCACAGCCTCCTTGAAACTGGGTGACAATCTCCCCTGCCGAAGGGACGCATTCACTACCCTCGCCAGCACCGTCCCCTGGGTTTTTAATCCTAGTTATCCAATCATTCATCTTAGACACCCCGCCACCCTGCTATATTAATATTGTATATACCATATTGTAAGTCACCCAGAGCTGCCTGTGTCAGACTGGGTGGAATAATAAGGTTTTAAAGTAAATAAATAAATAAACAAACCATGGATGGGTATGAATCTTGATAAAGATTTTGGTTTGTGACTATAGTGGTTTGGAGCTTTCCAAACCACTATAGTCACAAACCAAAATCTTTATCAAGATTCATACACACATGCCGGTGTGCCCCTAAGAATCATCTCCTAGGCTTAAGCCTCACTCCTCTGCTTTCCTGCTTTGTATTTGGCTGGAGAAGCTGGGGCTCTGTGATCTTGGTTGCTGAGGCCACTTGCACTGAAGATGGGAGGGCAGAGAAATTTCCATGAGCTGAAGGGGGGGAATCATGTGAAGCTCTGCTCGTGTTCGCAGGATTTTAAACATCATTGGCCCACGTCTGCCGTAATTTCACTCATGGATGATGGGGCTCAAAATCCAGCCCTGCAATTCATGAATGAAATCATGGCAGAAATTGACTAATGAGGTTTAAAACCCTGCGTACATGAGTGGAGCTTCACGTGATTCCCCCTGCCAAGATTTTGGCTCACGGAAGTCCCCCCCTCCCCCCCGTTTCGTTTGCAAGCGTCCCGAGACAAAGGAGCAGCTGTGATCCAGCTGTTTAAATCCAGGTGCAATGGGCTGAGACACGGGACCATTAAGGCAGCATGGGGTCTGGGGCTGGCAGAGAGCTGCACTTGAACTGCCCAAGAGCTGCAAATAGCTCCAACCCCTGGTAAACAAGTTGCATTGTGGTAAGGTCAGTCTGGTTCATTCTTAGATAAACAGGTGTTTCTGATTCATCTTTCAGAGCACATTTATTGGTAACTTTATTTTTTAAGAACAGTTTGGATGTTTTTGAGTACCAGTGATAGGGGGAAATAATGTGTTTTACTCCCACATAATACACGGAAAACAATGCTCTTTTTCCCCATTATGAAGTGTTTTATTATGAGTAGACTGGCTTGGTTAGCTCAGGGAACTGGCAATAAGCTATATTCTCTCATTACAGTTTGGGGTGAGAGTGACGGAATTTTATTATGGTCTGATATCTGATTAGTGACCTATGTAAACCACTTTGGGTGATCTCATTCCAGCTCCAACTGAAAAAGAGGCATCATTAGAAAACTCATCACAAATGTCACACTTCCTGGCGGTCTCGCCAGCAGCATTATGTGCATAAGTCTAGTCCTAGCAGAGCTGAAACAAAGGACCTTTTTAAATGTATGGGATTTCTCCTGCAGTTAAAAAATCTGACTCGAGGACACCCGCCCGGGGGTGATTTACACACTCCTCGCTGGACTGGAAGTTGTCTGGGCGCCACTGGAAACAGCAGCGTTGGGCGATTTTGGAATGTTCTGAGATGCGGACTAGGTAAGTCCTCAGCTATGAGGGTCTTAGCTAATCTGTGTCTCAAAATGTCTGGGAGTTGCCCGGTGACGATGTTTCCAAGTGCACCCAGGCGACTTGCAGTCCAGCAAAGAGTATGTAAATCACCCCCCCGGTGGTTTCCCTGAGCCGAATTTTTAAACTGCGAAGAAATCCCGCACATTTAAAAAGGCCCAAACGGTGGATTTGCATCTTTAGATAGCCTTCTGAATATCCAATCAAAATTCATAGCTGAAACAGATATTGGCATTTCTGTTTCTTTGGCTATTCCAGTTCAGTTATTTCATTTATTTTTGTTTTCCAGTGTCAGTCATTTTGGTGACTTCATTTCAGCTATGACACGTGCACAAAATGTTAACAGTGCTGAAACACGGGGTGTTAACAAACGTGACAGTGGCCTGCTGTGGCCTGCGAGGCACTGGCACATTTGTTGTCAAGCTGCTCAATATTGGCCCAGGATTGCTCCTGGGCACGTTGGTGGCTAGCCCGGCCTGTGATCCTGGACACCTCCGGGATCACAGCCCTGGCTAGCAAGAGCCTGCCCAACCGGGCCTATGTGGGCTTATCACATGTGCTAGCCCACTGTTCCCGGCTCAGTTGGGGAAGGGGGGGGCATATCCGGCTGTCATTGGCCACCATGCCTTCCTATCATGAGGAGTAACGGGGGGCAGGCCAGGTGGCTGCATGTCTGCATATCTCAGTGTCTCCCGGTCTTATCTGGTGACCTGGACAGTGGACTGGGTCCGGACTGTGTTGCTGGCATGTTCCTGACCTGGGTCGGGTTGGGAGAGCGGCACTCCGCTGTCACGTCTGCTAAAACCCAAAGTAACCGAAATACCAAAATGACAGATCCAAATAATCAAAGATATTGAAATAAATAAAATACCTAAACTGAAATAACCAAAACGTACGTTTGATGAAATGGAAACAAACAACAAAGATCACCAATGATCTTCTGGTGTCTAAATCTAAATGTCTCTATTTCATTCTTGTCCTCCTTGACCTCTCTGCTGCCTTCGATATTGTTGACCACTCACTCTTGCTGGTTTCCCTTCACTCCCTTGGCTTTTATAGCTCTGTCCTTAACTGGCTCTCCTTCTACCTCTCTGACCGCTCCTTTAATGTGTCTCTCTCCAACACCACCTCCTCCTGCTTTTCCCTCTCAGTTGGTGTTCCTCAAGACTCTGTTCTTGGCCCTCTCCTCTTCTCTATCTACACCTCATCCTTAGGCAAACTCATTGCCTCCCATGGCTTCCAATATCACCTCAACTCTATCTCTCTACTCCCTCTCTCTCTCTCCCTCTGTTCAAGCTCGTCTCATCAACTGTCTCTCTGACATCTCTACCTGGATGTCTCAACATCAACTCAAACTCAACATGGCTAAAACTGAACTCCTTATCTTCCCCCCTCATCCTTCCTCTCCTTCCTCACTGTCAATAACTATTGATGGAGTCACCATCCTGCCTGTCCCCCAAGCCCGTAGCCTAGGCTTCATCTTTGACTCAGCCCTTTCTTTTAAACCCTACATTGACTCTGTTGCTAAATCCTGTCGCTTCTCCCTCCATAACATTGCTAAGATTCGCCCTTTTCTCTCTGTCTCGTCTGCCAAAACTCTTGTTCATGCTCTGGTCATCTCTCGCCTCGATTACTGTAACCTCCTTCTCACTGGCCTTCCCCGGTCTCACCTTTCTCCCCTCATCTCTGTCCAAAACTCTGCTGCCAGGGTCATCTACCTCGCCAGTCGCTTCGACCATGTGCAGCCCCTCCTCTCTTCGCTTCACTGGCTTCCCCTTCCTGAACGAATCCTGCACAAGCTCCTAGTCTTCACCTATAAAGCTCTTCACAACCTTGCTCCCCCCTACCTCTCTGCACTTATCGCCCTCCATACTCCAGCCCGTGCACTTCGCTCCTCCTCTGTCCCTTCTCTCACCCTTCCACGCCTTCCCTGCTCCCCTAAGCGCCTTCGTCCCTTCTCACTTGCTGCCCCCCATGCCTGGAACTCCCTCCCTGTCCACATCCGCCTTGCCCCCTCCCTTCATACCTTCAAATCTCTCCTTAAAACTCACCTCTTTCGCTCTGCTCTGTCTGACCCTTTATCCTGCTGATTCACTATATCCTTGCCACATAGACCTGCCTGCTGTTATTCTTAGTGTAACCAAGCCAAGTACATGCACCTGAGACCTCACATCTTCATGAATGTTAGACCCCTTGTCTCTTCCTCTGTTCCCCTTCCTATGTCTCTCCCCAGCTCCCGTCTCTCAGATTGTAAGCCTGAGGGCAGGGACCGTGTCTATTTTGTTGCTTTGTAAAGTGCCAAGTACACTGCTTGCGCTATATAAATGTTTGTTAATAATTAATAAGAAATAATAAAAAGAGGGTGAATTCACTGGATATGGTATTATGGCATGGTAATATATGTGGCCATGAAGTTCTGCTGTCCTGAAAGAGCTGACATCTTATTGTTTCTTCTTTTAGCCCTTCCTTCTAAAGCCTTGAGGCTTTATAGAGATAAGGTGGTTTGAATGATATCTTTTATTAGACCAAGGCATGGGGATAAGGAAAATGGTTAAAATGATACCTTTTATTCGACCAGCTGCTGTTGGTGGAAATAAACAAGCTTTCAGGGCACACAGGCCACGCAGTCTAGCCAGTCAAAATATATAAAATGAGCAAATGTATAAAAGCTTGTTTACTTCCACCAACAACAGTTGATCCAATAAAAGATTTAATTTGAACCACTTGGTGTGTCACTTGGGACCAACACAGCAACCACACTCTGTCTCTGGATTGCAACTGGCATTTTATTGCATTGTATTTGTATAAGGATATGTTTGCATTTTATGGGGTTATTTGCTCATTTTATATATTATTTATGTATTTGTTCATTTTCTGCTGGCTAGTCTACATGCCTGAGGAAGGGCTCTGTGTGGCCCGAAAGCTTGTTTATTTCCACCAACAGCAGCTGGTCCAATAAAAGGTATCATTTGAACCATTTTCCTTATCCCCATGCCTTGGGATGGGACCAACACAGCAACCACACTCTATCTCCGGTTTGCAATTGGGGTTTTATTGCATTGTATTCGTACAAGGATATGTTTGTATTTTATGGGGTTATTTTATGGGTAGGGAGAGTGGGAAGGATGGGTGTGGGGGTTCGTTTTGGCAGACCCCTTTGGGTGAGAGATGGGGGAGTGGGAAGGGAACAGGTTGTGTAGTTTTATAGTTTAGCCATGGCCCCTCTGTGAGAGGTGGGTATTCGACTGGGGAAGAGAATTTCTCCAAGTTAAAGTTGTAGGAATGTGAGTGGGAGGGTTGGATTGGTGAGCGATTGCATGGTAGAGAATATATTTCATACGTACTTTTGAATTGATGTGTTTTAAAGGGGATTTGGGGTGTGAATGGTTTGGTAGGGGTGGGATATAGTAGCCATGACCCCTCTGTGAGGTATGGGCTTGTGGTGTGGGTGTTCTCCCAGGTGAGCAATGGGGGAGTGCCTGGGGGACTGGGAATTCCCTTGTGTGAGAGGAAAGGGAGTGGGAATGGGTGGGATGGGAAGAGGGGGTGGTTTGGGTGCTTGGGTAGGAGGAGGGGTGTTGTATGAAATGTTCTATTGTATATGTATATATATATCACAGCTCCGGAACTCCCCTCCCTTGGAGGTTTGCCTAACTCTGAACATCTTCTGTAAGCAATGCAAAACCTGGGGGTTAAAACATTAAATTATCAAAATATTTGCTGTGAATCTTTGTTTCATCTCCAACTCATGCATCACAGCACAGTTTAAACATTTGTTAAAGTTCCATAGTTAACACTAAAGTTCACTGATGGAGAACAACATATGGCTTATAAACAGCAAGAATGTGGATTTCAAAATTTTCTTCTTGTGCTGCTGTAAGAAAGCAAATGGATTTCATTTACTACTAATGACCTAGCACCAAAAAATTAGCTATTTATTTTAAAGCAGTATGTGAAATTTGCAAAATACATAGTAGGCAATGAAAAAACAATAATTAATCTAATTGAATTTCTCACACAATCACATACTTGATGAACCTTGAAACTGTTTTCCCCCCCTCTTGCACTGTCCTTGGCAAAGAACTTCTGACATCCCATTCATGACACTTAACCAGCTGCATCTATCAATATCTACCTATCAGCTGTTCACTTTCCCCCATCCTTACAGCAGCTGGAATGATTCTGAGTGTTCTTTGATATCACAGCAGCTCCACCAATTACTACAGTGGGCTCTCAGGCATTTTTAAAGACTATATAATAACACTATATAACAACACAAACCACATGTATGTCTTAGCTTCATATCTGTAAGCAAATACATATTGACATAATAACCTTAACTTAAGGTCCCCTTTCTTCTTAGTATAAGCCTGATAAAGTCAGAAACTCAGAAAGTCAACCTCAGAATGTAATTCTGTATTACCTAGTTTTTGTGGATGTATGTCACATGCTTAACATTATATTAAGGATTTGTTTAGGTACCCGAATACAGTATCCTTATTCCTTAGAGTCCCTGCAATTCTAAACCACTGTCCTTGGTGAATGTCTTTTGCTTTGCCTGAAAAACTCATGTTGACATTGGAAAGAACCTTTTCCCCATGATTATGCTTTGTCAGAACTTCTAAGAGGGAGATTTCCCAAGGTAAACAAGGCAGTTAAATGCCAAGATCTCAGTGAAAGTCAATGGGAATTAGGTGCCAAATTCCCATTTGTGCCTTTGAAAATCCAACTCCCCAAGTGAAAACTTATCTCCTATTTTTTTTTTTCCCCTGTGGTGTAATCATTTTGGCTGGGAGCTTAAAGCACTGGATTTCACAACACTGGATTTCATTGGGAGCTTGATTCTTGGTTTCTCCACATTGTATATTAATATCTGATGTGTCAGTGACTTCCCACCCCCCAACAGCTTCTCTCCCCCACCCACCGATTGTGCGCAGGACATACAAGTGTATGTGTGTGTGTGTGTGTGTGTGTTTGTATGGAAGTGCAAGACACACATACCTGCCTTGCATTTGCTTAACCTAGTTCTAATTTCATACATGCCTTAGAAAGGACACTGTGTGGCCCAAAAGCTTGCACACTCCGACTAACAGACGTTGGTCCAATAAAAGGTTTCATATTCAGAACTACTTTGTCTCCGTCTCTTAATTTCTTCAGGTGACTTTGGAAGACACCATCCTCCATTTCTTCCAAAAAACACTGAGTACTAAAGAGTGTTGTGAAGTCAACTGGCACAATGGGTGCTTTTAGATGGACAGCAGCTCCACTTCTGCCTGTGCCAACCCGTTTTACCCCCGGGTTGACCTGTCCGTGTAAAGAGTGGACACCAGATATGCAAACCAGAGCCAACACTCCAGAACATTCTGAATCACACTGGGCGGAGCAGACTGACCAAAGCCAGGGCCATGGCTGAAAGTGGAGCTGCTATCCCTCTGTTGAGTGGACCCATGATGCAGCTACATGTCCAGCTGGTCGTTACAGAGGTCAGCACCTTGGAGTTACAGCTGCCAGCCTACAGTGTTGGGTGACAACTCTATGATGTGGGGTTGGGGGAGGGGTGCACCGTGGGCTGGGGAAACTGTAGATCTGTCTAAAGGGGACCAAAGCAGAACTGGAAGTGGCTGGATGTGGAGGTGCGCCCCAGGAGGACCACCGAGGGCAGGCAGCCTCTTTGTCCATCAGATTAGTGTCCATTATCACTAAGACACTCATTCTTAAAGTTGTCACAAAGGGTATGATAAGTTGTGTCGTTGAATGGAAGTGTCATGGCTGCCACCTCAACTGATATCAGGGAATCTAATCACTGATGTGTGGTAGAAGTGGTGTCATGGTTCAGTGGCATATGAGGTGTGAATAAAGTAGGAGTCATGCCAGTATTAGAGCTCGGAGTTATGTCGGAACTATGGCCATGGCCAGTAACACAGACGATGAGGGCCAGGGCAGGAGATTCAGAATGGTGCTGGTGGTCACTGGTAGTCACGGTGACTAGTCAAGGTGACTTTCTAAAGGTGAGGATAGCAGAGCTGGGTCCAGGGCATGGGGATCACGAGAAAGGCCTTCTGGGAGTCATGGTGGTGTCAGGAGTGGGAAGAGGTTGTGTTTGAGATGAGATATAGACTCCAGGTTTGGAAGCCCAAGCCAAGGGTGAAAGCTAGGGAATCAGTTCAAAGGAAGATTGAGGGAGACAAAGGGTCAAAGGCAAGATGGAAGCAAGGACTAGAAGGCAGGTGGACAGGCTGGAAATAGGTACGTCTGGGAATAAGGGATTTGATAGTTATGTGGATGACAAAAGAATTCAGCACTGTAGTTGCTTATTGCTACCAAACTGAGAGACTGCCTTTCCTTCCATGCCCCACTGCGGCCCCTGTGATTGGCTAGGAGAGCCTCCCTGTGGATATCTGTTAGTCTAGTTTGCACAGTGAGGATTCACAGGGGGACGTTCTCGGTTGCTGCCCCAGTGCTATGGAACTCCCTTCCCCCAGAGGTTCATCTGAGCCCGAGCCTGGGCATCTTCCAGCGGCGGCGTAAGACTTTTCTTTTTGTTAACTCATTTGGCAGACAGGAATAGGAAATGGGGGTTTTGGTGGGGTTCTAAGGTGGAAGCGTGTGGGGGTGTATGATGGGTGTTTGGGGAGGTTTTGGTGGGGTTGTGGTGGGGTTGGGAAGGGATGAGGGGAAAGGTTGGGGGTTGGGTTTTTTTGTGTTTTTTTTTGCTGTTCTATATGTATTGGTTTTGTAAGCTGCCCTGAGCCATTTGGGAAGGGTGGGGTAGAATTTTAAATAAATCAATAAAAATTCAGGGCTAAAATAATTTCTAACGACTAAGGGACCAAGGTAAAACCTCTACACAGGCAAACCATCCAATCTATCTACTTCATGGGGTTTTCTCTTTTGAAACATCTGGGTCTGGTTGTTGTCAGAGACAGGATTCTGTACTAGAGGATTCATGGATTTGAACCAGTACAGCAATTTGTATGGTTCTGTGGCTGCAGAGAAAATCTTAAAAACTGACTCAAAGGCAGCCTAAAAGGTCAAAACTTAGACATTAATTTAAATTAATCAAAATAAATTAATAAAAAAGCAATGATATTCAAGAGTTTCTCTTGAATCTGGGGAGTCTAACTAGGTCAGAAATGAGTACCCACAAAACCAGATATACCCGTCAAATTTCTGGTACCTAAAACCAGTATTTAATTGTATCCAAAATACCAAAATAATGACAACTGGCATACCATAATCACCCAGGACACCAAAATAGTGATTTTGTCATGATGTTTGCCTTGGATTTTGGGAATGTTTTAGGTATTGTTTCCATTTTTCTAGTCATTTCAGATACTTGGAAAACCAGGAACCAAAACGTTGGCTTTTTGAGTACTCAAACGGTATTTCAGGTGCAAAATCAGGTACCTGTTTTAGCTCTAAGCATAACTCATGATTTTTGGACTGTTTGGTTCTGACAATGCTGAATGCAAATGCACTGCTACTGAGGTTTCAATCCTCGTGTCACCATTTCAATGACACTCATGCTACTGAAATGTCTAGCATTACCTCCACGTACTAACATTAACAATTTCACCAAGTGTTCCACATTACAATTTTAATATTGCTCTAAAAAGGAACTAAAATTGCCATATGGTGTAATTATTATGTCAGGCATTTGCTAAATCCTTTTTATGAAAAAACAAAGTACTCACTCACCTGTATTACATAAATGGAATAAACAAATCTCCCAGCCACTTTTAATATAGTAAGGTATGAACTTAAATATTTTCAGCAACCTATGATATGGCTTTCTGTGAAGGTTTATACAATCTATTTGACACTGAAGAAGCCGCGAGATTTCAGTAAGCGCTCACAGTATTTAATGATTGGTTTAGGACTAGATGTAAAAGTCACCTGTGATGGAGTTGTTGTTATTCTAACTTTTGTTTTACAAAGATGATATTACAATACTTACTGCTTTATTAGGAGTCTGGTCAGGCATGTCTTGATCAAACAGTTTTCAAATGGAATATACCGTTTTGTTGAAATCAAAATGTTCTATGACCACAAGTTGGTTATGAGCATAAATAAGTTCCTCTGTCAGATGATGGATGAGGTCATCTGACAGGAACTCTTCTGCACAGGGAATTTCCCATGGGAAATTCTACACCTTTTTATTCCACTGATTTGAGGAGAAATAAAAATGTCAAATATCAGTATTTTCAGCAGAATGGGAATTCCTGTTTCCAAGCAGTCCTGGTTTATATCTCCACCTGTGTTTTGAGACGTCATGTTTCAATATTATGCCAAGATAATTACTACCATAATTTGTCTCTTTTATGAACATTTAGTATATTGGTTTGTACACTATCACATCACGCTACGTGGGGCTGCCTGAGAAGTTGGTCCAGAGGCTGCAGCTGGTGCAGAATGCCGCGGCCCGTCTCCTTACGGGGGCGGGCCGCAGGGAGCACATGACACCTGTGCTCCGGGCTCTGCACTGGCTGCCTATAAAGCACCGGTCTATGTTCAAGGTGCTAGTTTTGACCTTTAAAGCCCTTCACGGCCTGGGCCCCGCCTATCTGCGGGATTGCCTCACTCCCCATGTGCCCGTGCGACCCCTGAGATTGTCCGTGGGAGCCTCTTTGGAGGTTCGCCGGGCGGGATGGGTGGCCACCGATGTTAGATCTTTTTCGGTGGCTGCCCCTGTGCTGTGGAACTCACTCCCGGACCAGGCTCGGTTGGCCCCCACTCACCTGTCATTTCGACGTTTGTGTAAGACCTGGCTATTCCGCCAGGCTTTCGCGAGGGGGGAGGGGGGAGAAGAGGGTCAGAAAAATGCCTTCCATGTGGTTTTGTTATTCATTGTACATTCTATATAATCTAGGGCTGCGATGAGAGCAAGTGTTCTCCTTCCCAGAAACGCGTGTTGGTTTCCCCCACGAGGGTTTGTATGTATTAAACATTTTTTATTGGTTGTATGCTTTTATAACAATTGTGAGATGCTGTACAACATACAGTGATTTTGAATATTGTATTCAATATTCAAATATTGAATACAATATTCAATTGAATATTGAATATTCAAGGATTGTATTCAATATCCATCAGATCCTTGTGTATTGTTTGTATATTATCTATTAAAGAATAGACTGACAAAATACCAATAAACACAAGCATTCTCAAAATGTCGGCATTTCACTGCAGAATGAGAACACTTGCTCTCATCTCAGCCCTAAATTATATAGAAGGTACAATTAATAACAAAACCACACGGAAGGCATTTTTCTGACCCTCTTCTCAGGAGAGCGTGTACCTTTGGGAATAGATTGTAAATTCAACATCTGGATTTGCTATGCATCTAATCCAGAGATTCTCCTGAAGTCTTATCTGACAAACAGTTTGCCTTTGGGCTCTGAAATTATCTGTCTGTAGGAGCAAGACACACAACTAAGCAGAAGAGAAATTGTTTAATCTTTCCTTCCATCTGGTCACCCATACCGGGAATACAATCACTTTAGAACTGGGGGGGTGATGGCTGGATTACTGCAGGATAGAAAGGCAAGACAAGACAAGTTGTCTTCTGCTAAGATGTCTCTCTTCCTCTTTCATTCAAATGATTTTGGTTCAAAAAGGCAACGCTGTTTCTCAGATCCAGTTGCATGAGAGTCCCTGATCAGACACAAACCCAAGTCACAGTCTGACTTTGAAAGTTATCCCTAAACCATCTCTCTCAGCTAACAAGAAGAGGGGCAGAAACACCATGACCATGGTTCTGTGAAAATCTGTAAGTGGGGTGAAAGTGGTCTCAGAACAATGCTCCTACTCCCCCACAGCTTTTTCCTTCATCCCTGCACTCCCAGACTCCTCATTTTGGAAAGGGCCCTTGACCCGCCTTATTAGGTGGCCACCAGGGGCGTTTGTCGAGCTCCGTTAGAAGAATGGAGCAAGGGGGGAGAGATGAGGTTGCACTCTGTTCCCTCCAGGGTGTTTGCAGCGCCGCTGGAGGGGGAGAGCCGGTGCGTGCAGGCCGGGCCACAGCGAGGATCCCTCGGTGGCCCGGGCGTAGTCTGCCTGGCAATGGGGCCGGTCAATCGCAGGCGAGCATGGAGGCCCTGCCCCTTGTGGGGAGCCTTCCCGCCCGCTGTCTTGCTCGGTGGCATTCTGAACGCTGCAGCGAGTTGGCAAGCCAGCTTCACTGCTTTAGGTGTTAGCTCGGAGGAGGGGGGCTTAGGAGTGGCGTGGTTTTGCGGCGCCCGGGGAGGTGAAATTACCCCACCTAGATGGCGGGGGAGGCGAGCAGCCAGGCCTCCGGTTATATATAGGGGCAACTCCATCGCCCCAGAGGACTAGGAGAGGTGACCACGCGGTGGACGAACCCAGGGAGCCTGCGGCTGGGACAAACCCTTCCTTGCAGGCAGCTCGGGGGGGTGGTGGTTTCTCTCTCGCCTGTTGACAGGTTAGATAACCAGGTGGCAGGACGTTCGGGGGAGGACCTGGCAGCGGCAGGAGTGCAGGAGGCATTGGGAAGGATAGCATCTCTGGAGAGGGGACTCCAGGTCATGGCGCAAATGTACCAGTCACCGCCGGCAGCTGCGGGCACATCACAGACAGGTATTTGGTCTTGGGGGGGTGGGGTGGGGTCAGTGGCCTTAGGTCATGCCCAATGCAGGGCTAGGGGCAGGGGGACCTGTTTTCGGGTCTTGGGCCCCAGGGATGGGGGGCCGAGACCAGGCTGGGGGATCGGGAGTCACCAGAGGCATGGCAGCCCTGGCAGTCGGGACAGGAACTGGTCAGGCTAGGAGGAGTATGTTGGAGCCCCACAACTCTGGTGGAATGGGGGGTGGTTTCTGGCCCCCGGGCAGCAGCCCCCCCCCCAGCGGGCAGTAGTGGTGTTGGGCTGGCAGCAAGTCCTTATGGGAGTCAGGCCTTGCAAGTGTGGGGATGTCCAGTGGGTTCGGCCGCCCCCCCACTCGGGGGAGGGTATGGTGATGTATCCGCCTCATTGGGCACGCATTTGTCACAGATGGCGAGGGAAAAATTATGAAAAGGGGAGTACTTGGATATTTTTTCTCTGCTGTTTACGGATCTATTGCCTGGCCCGTCGGAGAAAGAGAACAAGAAGGATAAGGAGAAATGTAAGCAGCCAAAGGTAGATCGCAACTGGGCCAATTGGACTCTGGCATTTGCGGTTTACCAGGGGGTCATAGCGCAGGCCTACCTGAATAGGGCTTATGCCATGATGAAATACGCAGATATTATTCGGCGTGCTTATGACACAGGCCCTTCGGGGGACTGGCTTAGGTACGACAAAGCTTTCAGGTATAGGGCTGCTTATACACCCGGGCTTCGCTGGGATGTGCATGCTATTGACTTGTGGCTTGATAGCATGACGGGCACGGCTAGTGGGACAAGGACCAACACGGGGCACGTGTTAACGAAAGGGGGGGTGGCATCATCTAATGACCCCTTTCGGAGCAAGGGCCGGAAGGCCCAAACCTCCATGGCACCAGTATGCTGGGAATTTGCCCGCAATGGGAGGTGCAGGTACAGGCACGCATGTCGGGTTTGCAGAGGAAATCATGCCACCACAGCTTGTTCAAGGGGATGACAAGGAGGGAGTAAG
This sequence comes from Sphenodon punctatus, assembly GCA_003113815.1. NCBI lineage: Eukaryota > Metazoa > Chordata > Lepidosauria > Sphenodontia > Sphenodontidae > Sphenodon > Sphenodon punctatus. The sequence goes on along the minus strand of QEPC01008296.1, from coordinate 2,380,823 downwards.
CCACTGGCATGGCTTCCACCACCCCCCAGGGAAAAGGGGGACAGGCGGACGGCCAAGGGGGTAATGTACTGAAGGGCTCCAACCCCGGTTAGAGTGGACAGATTGGAGACAGCATTACGGGGCCACCCCAATAGAACAGAGGTGTTGTATATAGTTAATGGGTTTTGTTATGGGTTCAAGATACCAGCAGGGAAGGTTGTGTCAGGTAATATTCCCGGTAATTTAAAGTCCGTTGTAGGCATGGAGCATATCGTTAGGGAGAAAGTGGGCAAAGACGTGAAGGAAGGCAGGGTTGTGGGCCCCTTTCTTTCCCCTCCATTCGAGAACTTCATAGTTTCCCCGTTGGGCCTTGTGCCTAAGAAGACAGTCGGTGAATTTAGGATAATTCACCACCTGTCCTAACCACCAGGGAAGTCGGTGAATGATGCGATTCCCGGCGAACTAACATCTGTGCAATATGTCCCTTTTGATGATGCTAAGCGAGCAGCGAAGGGAGCTGGGGAAGAAGCGATTCTCAGGAAGTGTGACATTAAATCGGCTTTCCGATTGCTCCCTGTTCACCCTGACAGCTTCCATCTGTTAGGTTTTCATGTGGATGGACGGTTTTACTTTGACCGTGCCATGCCCATGGGCTGCTCTATTTCTTGCTCTGCCTTTGAGCGTTTCAGCTCACTGGTGGAGTGGGTGGTAAAGTGGAGGGCATCTGAGGGCGAGGTCAGGAAATACCTGGATGATTTCCTGTTCATCGGCCGTTCGGGGATGTCAGAGTGTCATGATTTAACTGAGACATTTGGAAATGTGGCAGAGGAACTAGGTATTCCATTGGCCCCAGAAAAAACGGAGGGGCCGGTAACGACCCTGACATATTTGGGCATTGAGATGGACACTCTCCAGGGTGTGTCTCATCTCCCTCAGGCCAAGCTCACATTGCTTAGGGAGAAGCTGGAGGCATCCTTGGCAGCTTCAAAGGTCATGGTGAGGGAGTTGCAATCGTTGGTAGGTAGCCTGAGCTTTGTGTGCCGGGTGGTGGCACCAGGCAGGGCCTTTTTGTCAAGGCTTTATGGGAATCTCAGAGGGGAATTGAAGCCGCATTACCACATAAGATTGACTCGGGATACAAAAGAGGATTTGCGGACATGGGCAGAATTTTTGGAGGGATATAACGGGACAAATTTTTGGAGAGAGGACCTCCTGCTGGAAGCCTGGTTGCAGGTGCATTCAGATGCGGCCGGGGGATACGGTTTTGGCGTCTTCTTCCGCCAGCAGTGGTGCGCGGCACCGTGGCCCGAGGAGTGGCAAGAGAGTGGGGTATCTAGGGACCTTACATTTCTAGAACTGTTCCCGTTATTGGTAGCGGTTTTGCTATGGGGGAGGAGTTAGTGAATAGCGCCGTAGTTTTCTGGTGTGACAACATGGCAGTTGTCCATGTGATTAACTCCATGTCGTCACATTCCCCAAGGGTGATGAAGCTAGTTACGGCATTTGTATGGGTGTGCTTGCAGCCCAACATTTTGTTTGTGGACAAGCATGTGCCGGTTGTGAACAATAGTGCAGCCGATGCCCTTTCTCACTTCCAGATGGAGCAATTTCGCTACTTGGTTTCAGGAGCCAGAGCAACACCAGACCCTCCCCCGCAGGCGCTGTGGAGTCTTGGATCTTAGAGCTGTACAGGATTATCCAGGGATCCTTGGCAGTGTGGACGTGGGCTGCCTATCAGAGGAGTTCCAGCAGTTTAGGTGGCAACAAGGTTGGGCATTGCGGTTCCCTATCCCTGAAGGGCAGATGTTGCAGTTTGCCGTGGCCCTTAAGAGGGCTGGCACGGCGATGGGCACCATTGTGGGGAAACTGTCTGCGCTGGGATTTGTCAGTCGCTTGGCAGGGCAGCTCCCTCCAGATCAGGGCTTCTTTGCATGCAGAATGCTGCAAGGTTGGGCTAGGGAGACCCCTAGGGAGTCGGACACCAGGAAGTCCATCACCGCTTCGTTGTTGGTAAGGTTGTGTTTCTCCCTCCCGTCCGTGTGTTTTAACAGTTTCGAAGTAGTTTTGTTTGGGGCCTTATTTAAACTGGCGTTCTTTGGGGCATTCCGGATTAGTGAGTTGATGGCGGATTCATCAAGGGATACCACAAATAAGGCTCTGTCCATCAATGATGTTCAAGAGAGGGGCAGTATGTTTTGGGTACAGCTGAGGCGGTCCAAGACCGATCAGCAGGGCAGAGTCGAGTGGTCTGACTGAATCAGGCTGGGGCGCCTGAACTTTGCCCAGT
>QEPC01008296.1:2343090-2359974 GCA_003113815.1 Sphenodon punctatus | reverse complement strand
GATATAAGAAGGGCTGAGACCGTATAGGGCTTTGTATACCAATACTAGCACCTTGAACTTGGCTTGGTATGCTATAGGCAGCCAGTGCAGAGAATGGAGCACTAGTGTAATGTACTTACGGCGACCCGTCCCTGTAAGGAGACGGGTCGCCGCATTCTGCACCAGCTGCAGCCTCCGAACCAATATCAAGGGAAGCCCCACGTAGAGCGCATTGCAGTAGTTAAGCCTCGAGGTAACAAAGGCATGGATGAGGGTGGTCAGGTCTTGATAAGTTCTTAGATAATAGGTCCATTAATGGCTATTAACCAAGTAGTTTACGGGATGAACTTCTTACTGTCGGGAGCTGGGAGTGAACAACGGGGAATGGATTGCCCATTGTGACTGTTGGTTCTTCTCCCATGCAATTGAGATTGGCCACTGTTGGAGGACAGGATGCTGGGCTTGATGGGCCATTGGTCTGACTCAGTATGGCACTACTTATGTTCTTATGGAATAGTTTGAATATTGGTTTAGTGGGTTTAAAACGGAAAGATATTACTGTACATTTGCTTATAAAGTCACTGCTAAACGGATGGAGGTTTTTCACTTACAGGGTCATTTAAATGTTTATGAGGTAGTAACTTAGGCTCTAACATTTACTAGCAAATTATACGGTTATTACCATGTTAACAGAGAGCACCTCAAATTATTATTATAATACTTAAATAAGATCTCCTCTCTTAAGTTCTATAGATGCAGATTGAATAGAGCAAAATTAATTTGATGCAGCAACTGACAATCCAAGAACTATCTGTCCAAAGTAATTATAACCACCTTGATTTCTAACTAGGGGTGGCCATACCTCCCCTTTAAAAGATGATGTTTATGAAAAATACATGGTGCAGGGCTACACCAGCGCCAATGCAGCCCTGCAACATGCATTTTTCATAAACATGCTCTTTTAAAGCAGAGGTACAATAACCCTATTTTTAACCCCCTTCCAACTCTGTCGCTTCAGCTAACTCCATTCTCAATACTTTCTTCTTACTTTTTGCCTCAAGCATATCTTACTCTCTGGGGAAAGTTTGACCCGCTGCTGAAGTACATATTTGATGAGGATTTTCAATTTATTGAATATGCTGTATTCATATGTGGATGCAAAGCAAATGTGTCAGCTGGATTCAATGCTGAAGTTTGTTGCAGACATTTGGCATTATTTGCACTTATTTTTATCTGATGTTTGGTATTATTTCAGTATTCATTATTTGTTCAGTTTATCCTTCGTGGACTTGGAAGTTGTTTCTGAAAATCTGTAAGATGTTGAATTGTGTCACATGAAGAAGTAGATGTTATTCAATTGAATGATGGAGCACAATGAACTAAGCACAGTCAAGGAGCCAGTGTCGTGTAGTGGCTAAGATGCCGGACTTGGACCTGGGAGACCAGAGTTTGACTCTCATGCTAGCCAATGAACACCCTGGGTGGCCTTGGACAAGTCACTACCTCTCAGCCTCCGTTCCCCATCTGTAAAATGGGAATATATTTGTGTTTGTCTTTCCCTGTGTTCCCCTCATTCTTGTCCATTTTAGATTGTAAGCCACCTGGGCAGGAACAAGTCTCTGTAAAGCACTGTGTACGCCTAATGACGCTATAGAAATTATGAGTAGCAGTAGTAAATTTCCGGTGTTCCATTGTGGGATTGGTAGAGTAATGACTTGCAAAAGCATTAACGAGATGACGAGACAAATAAAATGTTGAATATGTGAAGTAGAAAATATGGTGACTTTTGCATCAGCCCTGAATTCAAATTCAGGTAAACTAATAGAACCAGACAACAGACCAGAGAAGTGGGCCTGCTGGCCCCACCTCACCTCCAGTGCAGCCTCTGGCCCTACAGAAAGCTGAATTCTACACTGCTATGGCATCCCTCTCTCCCTTCTTGGCTACTATATGATTCCCCATGCCCCCAGCTTTGGTGGCCTACATGGAGCCGTAACCTTCACTCCCCCTGCTCGGCCCACTTGTGACCTCTACTACTCCTGCTCTGGCTTCTAAGGATGGCAGTGGGAGGAAGAAATCCCTGAAGCCATCATTGGGAGCACCTTGGGTTCCTCCTACAACACACTGGGTGCCTCCCTGCCACTGTTGTCAATGAGAGACAACAACAACAAGGTATATAGGAGCAGTAAATACAAGTGGCAAGCAACACCGTATGAATGAAGCACTCCAAAAAGGAGGAAATGATCAGCTAATCATTGTCTCCTTTTAGGAGTGGTTCGTTCATACATTGTTGATGGCCACTGTTGTCAGTGAGAGCAGGGATCAGGGTGGTGTATGAGATGGGATCTCCCACGGGAACCCATCTACGAAGGATCTCTGTGCACAGTTCCAAAACTGTGGACACTCTGCAAAGAATCAAAGGCTGATCAGTTTCAGCCCTAGGATTCATCTCCAGCTTGATGCTCTGGCCTCTGTATTTGATATGCTCAAGTGAAGTGAAAGGCTGAGGATGAAAAAGACAGAAATTGAGAGCCATGTTTGAGATGGGCAGCACAGGAAATGGCACAACCAGCGTATAGTTATTCAGGAATAGCGAACTATAATACTGATGCTTCCAACTTGCTTGGTGCATAGTCAGAATAGAAGATTTACATACTGTGCCAACACTGAAAACCCCCCGAAATGTATTCATTATACAAATCAGTCCATCTTGGCCAGTCAAAGTTCAGAGAAATGAATCACTGAGAAATTAGTGTACAATTATGAGTCACTATCAGTGCAGCTTTCCCATGCTTCAATTGGTTGGAACAATTCAATTACCCTGTAATGCTGAAATAATAATATTTATTTTGTTTGATGAGGGGTACTGAGGGAGAACAGCTGACGGAAGTAGACTATATAGCAGGAAATCAACATCGCTGTATGCGCGATCATCCCACCAAACGGAAGCCTTCTAAGCAGAGAAGGCTCTTTTAAGTGTAATGTTTTGAGTGAAATGTTGTCTGTACAAATGTCACTCAGCGAGTTTGAATGTTACTAGGTATGACAATGACCAGATGCCACAGACTAAATGTCAGGGAGATGAAAGTGAATGCTCTGAGATAGGGCTACGATTAGAAGACATCAACAAAATGTTGCAAAAACCAAAGTTGGCTACAGAAATATGTCAACAGGACCGTTCCATATTTTGTTCTCTTTTGCCAGGGAAATAAAAATAGTTGTCACGAAATGGTATTTGAGATGGCAAGATGTCAGTTTCAAGACTACATTTTAAAAACAGACTTTGTACTCAATGATCCTGGCCATTTTAGAGTTTTTTGTAAAGACAATAATAAATAGAAGTTATGCAGTGGTTTCAGGGTTGTTTTCCCCTACTACATAATTAATCTTAAACCACTTTTGATTGTACAACCAATTAGACAAGTGGTTTGGGTACCTTGGCATTGTAAAGTATGTTGTACTTTCATTTATAAACATGTCTTTCTGTGGCTGTACCATCTGGGATACATTTTCAATATGCTGCTCAATATTTCAGCACCATGGCAACCCCTCATTTACTTTAATGAGAATTACAGAATTTGGAACCCGAAACCAGCGTTTTCCTCCCAGGTGCCACTGAAAATCAATATAAGCTCTGAGGGCCACACAGAAGTTGGGGATGGACAGTGCTGGTCTTTCCACAGGGCAACCCAGGGCAACTGCCTTAGGCCCTGTACTTTCCAGGAGCCCCACAGTGGCCCGTGTTTTCACCAGGGCAGGCTGTGGGGACCCCATCCCTCCCAGCAGGGCCCCAAACATGACTACCTTTAGGGTCCTGCAGAGGGTGCCACCAAGGGGCGGGATCATGGAGGGGCCATTGGAGGCCCCACATTTTAACTTTGCCTTGGACCCTGCAAATTCTAAGGCCGGCCCATGGGATGAGGATGCTTAAGGAATGCATTAAGGAAGAGGAGGGCCCATGGATCTGTCCCCTGTCCTTGTCTGCATGACCTCATCTCTGTTCCCTTACTCTGACCTCAGTCGTTCAGGGCTTGGAGATAGGAATTGGATCCAGGGGCCAGATCCAGGAACTGGAAAGGGGCCAAATAAAAATTAGTTGTGAGCCACATTTGGTCCCTGGACCTGAGGCTCCCCACCCTGCCCTCACCAAGGATTTGACAATCTATTCCCATTATTTTCTGTTAAGTTCTTTGGTTTCCGTTGGTAACTTTAAACTGCATCCCTAACACTGGCAGAGAAACCAACCTTTATTAGAGATAAACCAGATGGGCCTCCATTCAGGGCCCCTTCCAGGCTGTACCGTTCAATGCTAACATTTGCAAAAAGCAATTTTAACATGCAGCCCTAGGAAAAATGCACAGCGAGCAAAACACAGGCCAGGTTTTACCTCTAGCAACAGGGCACACAAGATGAAAGACCTTTCATCTGCCAACAGTGGCAGCAGCCTGTGTCTTTTTCACTATACAATGAGTGTCAAGTCTAGCAGGTGGCCACGTTCGCATGCTAGAACAATGACTGTCTCGCTGGTGTCCAAGGTTCAGTCCGAATTATTTCCCCAAGTGACAGGAAACCTTGTCTACGGGTATTTTCAGACGTTACGAGATCACAGTGAACCACGGTGAATACGCACCTGTGGTCAATGTATCTCGCATGTCTGTTTGGCGGCCGCCAGATGTTCGCCACGGTCAATACCCGCATGGGGTCAATTTGAACCACGCTTCCCGGGCTAGCGGGGGGAATGTCCTGGGAAGCGTGGTCAAAGAGATCCCCAGCGGGGACCAAAAAAAAGTAACGTCTGGCCGTGGCGAATCCGGCCTGACGCGGCCGCCGCATTGGCCCCGCCGCCCGCCCGTCTCCCCGGAGGGTGGGCGGCGGGAGCGTGGAGGGGGCGGGGCCGTGCGGACGCACGTTGCACCGCGCGGCCTCGCCCCCTCCCAGATTCCCCGCCGGGATCCCCCCGGCACGTCTGTTGCGCCATGACGGGGTGACCCCGGCGGGGAATGAATAGGGTGATTTCGGTACGGGGCCAATGGGCCCCGTAACGTCTGAAATCACCCTACATGGCTAGTATCCAATGTTAACCGACTGGAGGTGTGAGTTACTTGCCCTCCCCTGTGACCAATCTACGCAAGACGCATGCATGTCAGTCTCCCTTTGAAGCCTGGCTCTTTAATTCAAAGAGCTGTTTAGCTCCAAAGGCCCTTGGTTTTATCCTCAGTGTGTCAGGTGCGGGGCTATGCAGGTGTCAGGTGGGGATGGGGCTTCAGCTGAGCTGTAACTAATTAAACCCAACAGGAATTGCAGCGCTCGGGGAGACAGTGGCCACTGCTACATTCCCAATTTGGCCCATTGTGATTTAATCTACATGATGGTCAGTGCTTGGGTTGAGGCAGGAAAGTCATTAATAAAGCCAAATAAACCATCCAGGTTTGTTTTTTTCCTGGCTTTTGTTTTCAACTTCCACCTCTGCAGAGATGGAGCTGGGTGGATTCATCATCAAATCAATCAATCAATCATCTTCTTCTTCTTCTTCATTTTTATATAGCCCCACCCCCCTGCCATGGCACTCAAAGTGCTTTACATATAACTAACACAACTTTTTAATCCTCACAACAGCCCTCTGAGGTAGGTTAGGCTGAGAGAACAATGTGACTGGCCCAAGGTCACCCAGTGAGTTTCTGGCTAAGGTGAGACTAGAACTGGGGGGAGGGGGGGAGGAGGATGGAATGAGCCCCCAACTGGGACAATCCTCGCTCCAATGAACTGCTAACACTATGGTTTCTACACCGGCTAAATGATGTAAAATTGATGGAAAGTGACGGGAACTGCCATAAATGACAGAAAGTGCTGTCGATTGATGAAAAATACCGGAAATTGATGGGAAATGAAAATGATGGAAACTGGCAGGCACCAATCTCAATGATAGCAGAATCGTGGAATCAATGAATAGTGAGGAAATACCAGCGAACAGTCACAAGTATTCCCGAAAGATAAGTATTTCTGGACGGTACAGGAACACTTGCTCTTGCCTCAGCAACAACTGCTGCACCTCCTGCAACTATTATGGTCTACTATGGTCTGCACCTATTATGGTTCTGCCTCTGTAGGGGGTCAATGTTGTTATTGGATTAGCTGCTACATATTTTACCATAAAGATAGGGAACCTAAACTGCAATGGCTATAAGGAAAACATAAAATAAAAAATAATGCAAACCATGTAGCAGATAATTTTCTATCAATAATTAAACCTGAAGGATGAATAATATTTCCTCTCTTGCTAACTACAGTGATTTCATTATAAATGTGTCAGTATAAAATATGTTGAAATTTACCAACCTGTGTGCAATGATCTACTAAACTATCAAGTTTGAAAATGGAGCTATTCCCATAAAAAACAGCCTTGTCTTTTTTAATATGCTTGATTTTAATTAGGTTGTAAGGTGCTGAGCCAGGCCTGTCATGTCATGGCTTTGATGAATACCCTTTAAATTAGTTGCTCCAGTGCACTTTAAAAATAAAAATAAAAAAAAAGTATCCTTCACCATGCCATCCGGAGAAACTGAACAAATTTGGGCTCCTATGTTTAAAACAAAACCAGATTTATGCAGCTGGACCAAGGAAATAAAACAAAAAGCTGCTTCTGTTGTTCCAAAACACAGTCACCTCGAGGGATACTGTAATTGCTGTCTCAGTGGCTCAGTGTTATCAGGGAGAGACCCCTTTTCTAGAGGAAAACAGAACAGGATGCTGGGATCTCTTCTGAAAAGAAAATCACTATTCTTTGCTGCACTGGTTACCTGAGCAGTTTACAACAGATGACAGCAGAGAATGAGGCAGACAGGGCTTCAAATCTGGCTCTTGTAACCAAGGCTTCTAGAAGTCAGAAGTGAGAAAACAAGTTTTTCACTTGCCTTTTCTTCCTGCCAGTTTCTCACTTAACAAGCAGCTCTGGAAAAGCATGCCAGAAAAACATCTTGATGCTACCCAAGGCCTGATCCTGTAGTTCAAAGGTTTCCAAGCTACGAATTGGGACCTCATCGTCTGTGGATAGAGATCACACATCTTTGTTTCTCTATGGGGCCTCGAGCTTATCTCAAAATGGAATCACATGGATAAAAGAACTGGGGACCACTACAGGCGTTTTTACTGAAACAAACCATACTGAAATCCCACTGCAATGAGTTGTTAATTTGTAAAAATGAATTGCTGGATCCCAAACTTGCTCAAGAAGCCATGCCCTCCATTCCAGAAGCCATGTCTCCTGGCCCAGAGCTTGTCAGAAATAAAACTATTCTCCAGCTAGCAACCCAGCCACTGGACTAACCTGCCTTTCTACAGCTGAATATAAACAGGAGTTCTCGTGATTTAATGTATATGATAACCAGTGCAGGGGGTGGGGCAGGAAAGTCATTAAATGAGAGCCAAGTATATCATCCAGGTTTTTTTCTGGCTTTTGTTTCCAATCCCAAAATGGCCAATATCAGCTTTTTCCTGGTTTTCCTCATTTTGGGGTGCATACTCCTACTGGGAACATTTCATGCAGCTCTGCCCCCCTTGAATTTAATTGCCTTGGCAAGTCCCTCCACAAATTAAGCCCTGACTTCATTCTTCCAATGAACCTTCCCTTTTTAGGGAAGGTTATTGAACGGGCTGTGGCACTACAGCTCCAGGTGTATCTTGACAGCATCAGTTTCCTTGACTCATTTCAATCTGGGTTCCGCCCCAGCTATGGTACAGAGACGGCGTTGGTGGCCTTGGTGGACGATCTCCACTGGGAGATGGACGCAGGATGTTCGACATTCTTGGTCCTGCTAGATCTCTTGGCTGCTTTTGATACAGTGGACCATGGGCTGCTGTTGAGATGGTTGCGAGCCCTGGGGGGTCTGGACGGGACTATTCTTGGTGGTTCCGCTCATTCCTCTCAGGGAGAAGCCAACAGGTTGTCCTGGGGGCTGAATCATCTAGCTCCCGGGCCCTGGAATGTGGTGTTCCGCAAGGTTCCATTCTGTCTCCGTTATTGTTTAATGTATATATGCAGCCCTTGGGAGAGATCGTGAGAGGGTTTGGTGTGCGTTGCCACCAATACACTGATGACACCCAGCTTTATCTCTCCTTTTCAACTGACCTAGATCCTGCTGTCTCAGTACTGTCCCAATGTTTGGAGGTCGTGGCGGATTGGTTGCGGCAGAGCAGACTGACTTAATCCTGGTAAGACATAGGTGATGGTGGTGGGTAGGGTGAGGGAGGTGCTGGCTCCCCTCATAGAGGGGGTCAGTCCTCCTGTAGCCCAGCAGGTTCAGAGGCTGGGGGTATTAGTGGACGAGGATCTCCGTCTGGATTGGCAAATGGAGGCGGTGGCTAAAGCCACCTTTCGTCAGCTGTATCTGGTGCGGAGGCTGTGTCCGTATGTCTCCAGAGCCAACCTGGCCACCCTCATCCATGCTTTCATCACCTCGAGGCTGAACTACTGTAATGCACTCTACATGGGGCTTCCCTTGATACTGGTTTGGAGGCTGCAGCTGGTGCAGAATGTGGCAGCTTGTCTCCTTATGGGGACAAGTCAACGGGAGCATATCACTCCCGTGCTCCACATGCTGCACTGACTGCCTATAGTGTATCGAGCCAGATTCAAGGTGATGGTTTTGGCCTATAAAGCCTACATGGCCTTAGCCCCTCATACCTCAGGGGCTGCCTCACCCTCTGTGCCCCAGAGCGACGTCTTCAGTCTACCGGGTGCGCCTTTCTGGAGGTCCCCCGTGTAAAATGGGGGGCCACGATGGAGAGGGTGGCCAGGCCCCAATTATGATATGGAAGCATATCATTGCCCATCCTAGTTTCGGGGGGGACGAGCTGAGATTAAGTCTATGACTTACTGGGGATGATTCTAGCCGTTCAAGAGCAGTAGCAGCCTTTGGAGCTAGGATCCTGGTGGAGATTGCCGGTTCAAGCTGAGAGGGCGACTTAGGGGCTATGCCCTTGTCAAAACAGGCCCCGTCGAGGAGGCAGGTGATAGTCCAAATTAATAAAAACTTGACGAGGAGTATGAAATGGGTTTTTTAGCCGCCCTAGAATAACAATTGGAGTGGAAGTAAAAATTCTGGGGTGAGATAGCCTGATCAATGTGGATTTTTCAGGGGTCAAGCTTCTAGGCAATTGGTTGATCAAGGCAGGGTATTGAGGCCACTTTCGTAAGGAGGACTTTCCTGTTCCAGGGAATAGTGGTCCAGGGGTTAGATCACTGGACGAACCAGTTTGGCTCATGTAAGGTGCTTGGACAAGGGGGTAGTTCAGTCAAGGCACCTCAGGAGTAGGGCACAGGTAACTGTCAAAGTATGGACCTAATATGGCTTCGATCCTGGCCTGGATACCTTTAGTAGCTTTGTAATTGCCTCATGGGGCAAGCTTTGTAAAATCTGTTATGTAGTGTGCCCCTGTTAAGGGGCAACTCAGTTCTCAGTTAGGCCCCATGCCTAGACACGTTGGATCAGAAGCTACCTCTTATGTGGGGTGGGGAAATAAGGGCATAACTTGGACTGTATATCTAGATATAAATTGATTTAATTGGAATATTGTTTATTCCTTTCCAGTTTTGTTTTAATGGTTTTATGAGATTGAGTGTATAATTTTTTTGTATTGAACATACTGTTGGTTTTGTATTTAAACTTTTCGGCTATGGCGAAAGCTAATGCCTCTAATAAACTAATAAACTAAAACTAAAACAAACAAAAAAACTACCTCCCTTTTGACCTCGAGTTTGTTGGCTTTCCGCTGGGCCTGCAAAACCTGGCTGTTCTCCCAGGACTTCGGAGAAGGGAAGGGTGGGTTGGGTTAAGAATGGTTGGGGGTTGGGTAGGTTTTTTTTGTATGAAGTTTCATTTTTTAATATCTGTATTTTAATTGTTATTTTAACTTATTGTTGTTTCTGTGTTGTAAGCTGCCCCAAGATGCTGTGGGCATGCGGGGGCGGCTAAGAAATGCAAATAAATAAATAAATAAATAAATAAATCAGCAGGAGTGTTTCTGTAGAAAAGGACCCCAAGATGGTGATGTGAATTCTCCTAGTTCCCGCAGAAATATATACATGATGATAGCTACTTTTGATTCCTGTGACTACTACAAATGAATGGGTTATTCTCTTAAGTTCTGCACACAGCTAATCAAGGCAAAACATGCTATTTCATTTGTTATCCTACCTTCCTTCCCACCAAACTAGTGCTTGCTTGATTTACCGACCTTCCACACCTCATCTCGTAGACTGCATCACACTGTGGGCTGAGACCATCGTTTGCTACATATCTGTAGAGCATCCAAAGCTCCACTGATTCAACCAGGGTGTTGTTGAGTCTCGTAAAGTTTAGTCATTTGCTCAATAACATGGATTTCATAGTGGTTCCAGAGAAAAGCTTGAAAGTGTTTCCCTACTATACCCTTAAAGCCAACTCACCGCACCCCCACAAAAAAACAAATAAAAAAACAATCACTAAAACTCAGTGCTTGTTATTTTTAAAGTCTCATGGTTTTTGAGGTATTGACTCTTGATTTGAATTGTCAAAACTTTAGGAGGAGATTGTCAAAAGAGAATTAGATTCCTAATTCCTAATGCTTGTATGAAGATCAGCCTCCTAACTCCTTCATGCCTTTGAAAATCTTCTCATGACTTCATTATTATAATAGCTATGCCAATTACCCAAGTATCCATTGTTAACAGTGCCCACAACCATTAAGCAGCAAACTCTCACGTAGAATAAGTTCGAACACAAATGTTCAAGGTACGCTGACCTCATTATGCCATGAAGAACACCCATCACAACATGACGTGCATGTTATGAAAGGTATAATCTCTATTTTCTTGTAGCCAATATTGCATCAATCACATATTGTATGCCATGTGCATACTGCACCAGTATGAATGATCTAGCTCTGGTATGATTCTATTCTTTTTAATAAAATCTTTTACATCAATAACTGTAAATGAATTAATCTGGGACATGTGTGGCTATTTGGGTAGATCTCACCAGATTATTGCCTGCTGTCACCGGGGCCTATCACACTTATGCCAGTTGGTCCTTCCTGCTCTCTCTTTTTCCCTATGGGCATACTATAATTTAATGTTTTGAGGGATGTATTATCATTGGCCACAATCCCAACCCCCTCTGTATGGGATTCGTATGGATGCTGCATGGCACAATGTCTCCCCTATTGACTTGCGCCTGATTTGTGCCCACATGCACACGAGTTGCACACTGTTTCCATGGGTCATGGGATCAGCCCCAGTATTACTATTATTATATTAGTGCCAGCAACATGCATTATTAGAGACAAGTCCCTGCCCCAGAGACTTACAATCAAAGATGGACAAGGAAAGGGAGACAGGAGCATAGGAAAAGACAGAAATACATTCGCAAAGTTGAGAAGTCACAGACTTAGCTTAGATACACGAGATAGGGGGGATTCTGAATGGTAGGCCAGTAGAAGGAGGGCAGTAGACTGTCTGGGTGAAGAGCTAGGGAAAGCCTGATAAACAGATTAAAAATAAAAAAGATACATTTAAATGTCCATATACAAATGCTAGAAGTCTAAAACGTAAGATGGGAGAATTAGAATGCATTGTGTTAATAGAGGATATTATAGACATAATAGGGATCACAAAGACGTGGTGGAATGAGGACAACCAATGGGACACGGTATTACCAGGATACAAAATATATCAAAATGACAGAGTAGATCGAACTGGTGGTGGGGTGGTGCTATATGTAAAAGAGAGCATTGAGTGAAGCAGGATTAATATTGTAAAGGAAGCAAACAGTACTCTGGAATCTCTGTGGATAAAAATTCCATGAATAACGGGGAAGTGTATAGTGGTCGGCCTAAACTATCGTCCTCCTGATCAGGACAGTGAGGGTGATTTCAGAAGTGACGTGGTGAATGTCCACCACAGTCAACCTCAGTCAAACGCGGGGGGTGGGGGTGAAAGCGCTGTGCATGTCTGTTTGCTCACATCCAGATGTTCACCACAATCAAACGCGGCCTGGGGTGAAGCTAACCATGCTTCGTGAGGTCGGGGCAGGAGGAGGTCCAGAAGTGTGGTGAATGGTCACCACAGCAGGGGTGAATGAAAAGTAACTTCTGAACAGAAACCTGCAGCCGCGGTGGAAGGAATTGACCCCATCCACGGTGCATTCTGGGGCTCAAACCGCGGTCCATGTCTCCACTGCATGTCTGTTGTGTTCCCCCGGCCCATATTCTCTCTGATAGCCCCCGGGCGGTGGTCACGATTCTGTCACTTCTGTTGGGGCCGCACGTGTCACCACAGCCCGCGGTGGGATTCACTGTGGTGAATTGGAACGCGTCACTTCTGAAATCACCCTTTGACTTACTGTGAAATGCTAAGGGAGATTAGACAGGCTACTAAAGTTGGAAATGTAGTAATAATGGGCAATTTCAATTACCCTCATATTGACTGGGTGAATGTCTCCTTGGGGCGGGATGCAGAGATAAAATTTCTAGATGTCTTAAATGACTGCTTCTTGGAGCAGCTTGTCCTGGAACCAACAAGAGAAGGAGCCACTCTGGATCTAGTCCTAAGTGGAGAGCAGGATTTAGTGCGAGGCGCAATGGTGCTGGAGCCGCTGGGCAATAGTGATAACAAAATAATCAAATCTGACATAGGCAAGGGAGGGGAAATGCCAAATAAAACCACTGTGGTAACATATAACTTTAGAAAGGGGACCTATGTAAAAATGAGTAAACTAGAAAGAGGGAAACCTAAAGGAGCAGTTGCAAGAATTAAGTGTCTACAGGCAGTGTGGAGACTATTTAAAAACACCAGCTTGAAAGCTCAGGTTAAATGTATTCCACAAATTAAAAAAAGGTAGGAAGAGGATCAAATGTCTGCCTGTGCGGCTAAATGGTGAGGTGAAAAAGGCTATTGGAGCCAAAAAGGCATCCTTTAAAAAATGGAAAGAGTCCCAATGAGGTAAATAGGGAAGAGCATAAGTGTTACCAAAGTAGATGTAAAAAGTTAAGACAGGCGAAAAAGTAATTTGCGGAGCAACTTGCTAAAGATGCTAAAACTAATAATAAAAACTTTTTCAAGTACATCAGAAGCAGGAAGCCTGCTAGAGAGTCAGTTGGGCCGTTTGATGACCAGGGGGTGAAAGGGGTGCTTAGGGAGGAAAAGGACATTGCAGAGAAGCTGAATGAGTTCTTGAGCTGAATGAGCTGAATTGGCGGCTGCACATTCTTTTCCAGCCACATATGTCCCCACAGAGAAATCAGGCTGGTTCGATCGCAGTCAGCAAACAGTGCGCGGCCCCCAATCACACGCATAACTTCCGCTTCCGGTTCGTGTAAAACAGTGCTGCGGCTGTTTCGCCACTCCCGCGCCTTATCACCGCTGCACGTCTAAAAACACCCTTAGTATGGCACTACTTATGATCAAAGAGGTAGGTTTTTGGACGGATGTGAAGGGCAGGAGTAAAGGAGCAGAGCCAGTGTGTTCAGGGATTGAAAACATAGTGGCAAAGACAGGTTAGGAAGCAGGAAACTCTGGAGTGAATAAGAGTCGTGGAACAGGAGGAGTGAAATTCCTGGATAGAACATAGCAGGAAACGAGGGAAGAAGGGTGGGGAGGAGCAAGATAACAAAGATCCTTGAAGATGAAGACAATTTTGTGCTGGAGACACAGGGGAACTAGTAGGATAAGCCATGGAGAGATTGAACATGATCAAAGTGGCAGGTCAGGTGGATGACCTTGGCAGCAAAGTGCTGAACAGAAATGAGAGGTTCAAATTGGATCAGAGAAGGCCGTAGTAGTCAAGCAAGAGATGCCTAGAGCATGGCCTAGAGTTCTGGCAGTGGGAAGAGTAAAGAAGGGACCAATATTAGCAATGTTATGCAACATGCCTTTTCCTCATCCATTTACCACAACCGTAACAGCTCACAATTCCAAGTAAAAATGAATATAATATAATATAATATAATATAATATAATATCCACACTGGTGGAGCATCAAAAAATAACATAACCCCGCCCTATCTCTCAGCCTCCCCACTCCTTACCCATCTCCCTCATCAAAAACCTGGCGGAACAGCCAGGTCTTACATTGCCATCAAAAAGAAGGGAGGTCTGAGGCCACACAAACCTCTGCCAGAAGGGAGTTCCACAGCCTTGGTACAGCCACTGAGAACACCCTCTCTTTAGTCGTCCCCCAGAATACCCGGGGAACTTCAAGAAAGGTGCTCCCGGTTGACCACAGGGCTGATCCAGAGCCTGGGAAGTGATCCCACAGATAGGTAGGGTTTAGGCTGTATAGGGCTTTATAGTTAAGTAGAGCATGTTACAATAGTCCAGTTCTGAGGTGATGAAAGCATGGATGATAGTGGCCAGGTAAGAGTCCGAGATGTATGTCCGAAGCCACTGCACCAGATGTAACTGGTGAAATGCACTCCTCACCACAGCCCCTGCCTGGGCATCCAGGTGCAGTTGGGAACCAAGGAACATCCCCTGTTAGCTTGGACCCCTGCCCTCCCCCAGAACGGAGGTACCCCCCCCCTTGTGATAGCCAACTGTCTTGGACCCGAGGGTCAGCAAAACCCACAGGGGTAACCAAGGGCAAGAAGGCTTGGGGTAAAAACCCCGCACTGGATGCAAGAGGAAGGGGGGGGGGCATGGAAAATAAGGATCGGGTCCAGCCACCCTAGCTCCTAGCAAAAAGGGACCACTCATGGAAAAATACCAGTCTAAGGTTGAGAAAAAGACTAGAAGGGAGAACTCTCTGAATAAAGAATGGCGTCATTAAGGATAGAGACTCACCCTGTTATAACAAAGGACTGGTAGTTAGGACTCAGTGCAGTAGCATCCTATCTTTGCATTCCCCAAGAGAAACCAGTTACACACCCATTGTACCCTAAAGAACCGTCGTTAGTCCTACCTCCCCTCCCTGCGTCTTTTGTTTATAGTTTCCCCGTGTCAAAGATATCTTGTCCATCTTGTATAGCCCTTTTTGTCATGGAAGTAACCTCCCCTCGTTAGCCCATTGTACACCCCCAAATGACCCTTCGTAGCCTCCCAAACTCCTTTGTCTAGCCCCTTTAACTGCCCCTGGTTTTTTCCTCAACTTTTGAGAAATCTTGGGACCCAGATATGTGCAGGTCACTCTCTGTGCGTGTCTGAGTTAAGAGATCTTCCAGACTTTGGTCTGCCCCTTCTTTCTTCCTCCATCCCCTGAACTCCGCTGGATCCGTGGACCGCCTCTCCCATCTCAACAGGCAAGGAAAGGTAACCACAGGTCCAGACTTTCCCAGCCAACTGGGGAAGCCCTCTTTCTCCCTGCCGCTTTCTCTCTCCCTGTCATGTTCTCTTGCTCCCCCTCGCTGAGCCAACACCGGAACACCACTCCCCCTCTCTTCTCCTACAATCCCCGCAAACTGCTTTTGTTTTCCCCTTGTTAAAATCCCACCAGCCAGACTGGGGCTGTGTTTCCCTGTTTTAGATACCAATAAACTTGTTGTTATTGGACACCTGTCTCTCTCGCTCTCTTTCTATTTGGGGAGGGTACATAAACTGCCTCTAGCACGTACTGTCCTCAGCTTGATCCCTTGAACATGAGGGGACCCCCTAATTTGGCTAACTCCCCTAAATTTAAAGATAGAGCAGATATTGGGGAACCAACCCCCCAATCTCACGTGGCAGCGGGTCTCGTGTTAACACCCCAGAATACAAAACTGTGGTGGGCCAGTGTCATTGTCAATGACACTGTCAATGACATTGTCAGTGTCAGTGATGCATCAATTAAACACTCATGAATAGCCTAGCATAAGCAGTGTAGGCTAGTGGTCAAGGTGTTGTACTGTTAAACCTGATAAACCAGAGTTCAGATCCTGTGCCTTGCCATGAACTCACTGGGTGGCCTTGAGCAAGTCACTAGTTTCCATCTGTAAAATAGGTTTAATAATGACCTATCTCACAAGGCTGTTGTGAGAATGAATTACATAAGGATGGCAAATGGTGAAAATATTACTTTATAATAAATTATAATGAGAATTTTGGATGACTGTAGGTCAAACTCTGCCCTTGATGACTGTTCAGAAGCTTCTTCTGGTGCAAAACATGGTAGCCTAGCTCCTGTTAGAGGTGATTCACCATGAGCACATTACACCTGTGCTTAACAGTCTGCACTGGCTGCCTATAGCTTTATTTGCACAATTCAGGGTGCTAGTTTTAAAGCCCTAAACGGCCTGACCACCACATATCTGAAAGAACGCCTTTCCTACCATTGTTAATTTATTATTATTAATATTAAAGTATTTGTACAGCGCCAGCAGTGTACCTGGCGCTTTACAGAACAGTAAGATAGACGCGATCCCTGTCTATAGCTTACAATCTAATAGACATAGAAGGGGGAGACAAGGAGAGGGGACATAGGGAGAGACAAGGGACCACTGCAACCCCTGTGGTTGGCCAGAAGCGCTCTCTTGTGGGTGCCGCCTGCCAATCTTGTTTGTATGACAAGGGCCTGCAGAGAGGTGTTCTTGGTCGCTGCCTCAGTATTGTGAAACTGCCTTCCCTCGGAGGTTCGTCAGATACAAAGCCTGAGCATATACCGGAGGTGGTGTAAATCTTTTTGGCAAAGCATTTATCAGGCAAGGATAGGGGTTGGGGTGAATTTATTTCATTTTTCATTTTTTTCATTTATTGGATTTCTATACCGCCCCATCCTGCACAGCAGCTCGGGGCGGTTTACAACAATAAAAACATTTAAAACATTTAAAATACAACCATAAAACAAATCAATAAAGCTGGTGGTATATAAAAATAAATAAACAGGTGGGGGATTAAAAATCACCCCCCCCCTCCCTCCCAAAGGCCTGGGCAAACAGCCAGGTCTTACAGTTCCGCCGAAA
>QEPC01008296.1:2300107-2310665 GCA_003113815.1 Sphenodon punctatus | reverse complement strand
CAATGCCTCTATACAAATCAATGGTGCAACCGCACCTGAAATATTGTGTGCAGTTCTGGTCGCCCCATCTCAAAAAAGACATAGCTGAACTAGAAAAGGTACAGAGAAAGGCAACAAAAATGATCAAGGGCATGGAAGGGCTCCTGTATGAGAAGAGGCTTGATAGGTTGGGGCTCTTCGGCTTGGAGAAGAGACGACTGAGAGGAGATATGACAGAGGTCTATAAAACCATGAGTGGTGTGTAACTAATAAAAAAGGAGCAGTTATTTACCCTCTCAGCTAGTACTAGAACTAGGGGCACTCCATGAAACTCATGGGTAGCAAGTTTAAAACAAATAAAAGAAAATATTGTTTCACTCAGCGTATAATTGGGTTTTGGAATGTACTGCCAGAAGCTGTGGTAAGGGCCAGTACTAAAGTTGTGTTTAAAAGAGGTTTGGACAAGTTTCTGGAAGATAGGTCCATTAGCAGTTATTAGACAGACAGGATCAGGGAACATGACGGGAGCTGAGGGAAAACAACAGGGAATGGATCCCCCATTGTGACCTGTTGGGTGCTTCTCCCAAGCCACCCTGATTGGACACTGTCAGTGACAGGATGCTGGGCTAGATGGACCATTGGTCTGACCCAGTATGGCACTTCTTATGTTCTTATAGGGGATGGATCCCTTCCCAAACCACCCTGATTGGCCACTGTCAGTGACAGGATGCTGGGCTAGATGGACCATTGGTCTGACCCAGTATGGCACTTCTTATGTTCTTATAGGGGATGGATCCCTTCCCTGGCATAGAACCATGACCTGGACCCTCCCATGCATTCCTTTGTTCTCAGCACACCTTTAAACACCCCTGCCCCAACACTATTGTGACCCATAGACCTTGTACTAATTTTCAAAGTGACCTGTGGAATGAAAAATATTCCCCACCTGTGGACTAGAAAATGACCCTTTTTACACGGTCGGCACCCAGACATTTATATCCAGAATTCTGGGTGTGCACATGTGGACACCGCCCGTGTACACACCGCGGCGGGTGGGAGTGCCTGTGGGATGGGTGTGCACCCATCTCTCCCCACCACCAGTGTGCACATTGGCCGTGCCACCAGTGTGGCCCATGTTTCAAACAATTCTGAAAGATCTCATTGCCAACACTTATCAAGGTGTTACAATGACTCTTAGCCTCTAATCTCGATACCTACTCTCTGCGTTTCGATTTTGATACTTTTCCACTGGACTAATTAGCAATTAAGGTAAGAACGTGCTCTTTCTGACTAGTATCGCTTCACTCAGTAATATGCAATATCTTCCTCTCTTCCTGGAGTGTTGGATCCCCTATATTGAGAGACTGGTATATTTATATCAAAAGCAAACGAGAGAAGATGAAAAGCAACAAGGAGGAGATAAGAAAACATAGGGCTTAGTCTGATAAATTAAAGGTCATATTATCTTATCAAGCCTTATAAAAAGAGCCTTTGTACTGTCTGTGCAGCATTTAAGGAGCTAATACTGTACTGCTGCTGCTAAAATAGGCAGCAAAATTGATAGAAATAGTTAGAGCAAGATTCAAGTATAAAAAATGAATTGTTGTAAGTACAGTACCACACCCTACATCATTGTGTGAGTGACATTTTCCCATTCTCCTAGGCAATGGGATGCTGAACTCTTTCTAAATCATAATGTCACAGCATTTAAGATTGCCTCTCCTATAGGAGTTTAACCAGAAGTTGACTGTGCCCTGCTTCTCATCCTACGGTTTGCAATGTCTGTAAAGGGAAGAATGCTGCCTTCCTTGACTTCAATAGTGGTTTCAATCCTATTGTCCCTAAAATTAGCTAGGAATGAGATAATAGTCACTGGAGATGGCCTCAGACTGTCACTCAGGCAGAAACCAGAGTGATTTTAATTCCACATTGGCAGACAGAACGTCACTCGGAAAAAAGAATACCTACTCTTTATAAACGAACAATGTGGAAACACTGTATGGCATGTATGCAGCTCTTAGTTCAGATTCCAATCAGTCTGTATCCCCATGAGTACCTAGCATTCAATTCCAATTCATCAATAATTAGGAAAGATCTTATTAACTGTGCACATGTCCCCGAATTAAGCTTAATTGTATTGGAAGTGCGGAGGACACAACAGGATACAATTTTTATGGGGTTAGCTTTATGTCATTACTGTTTCACATTTGGTGGAAAAAAATATATTGAAACTTGCAGGAATACATAGGTATGAAACTATAACTGCATTATTTCAAAGACTTGAAAACCATGAAAGAGCCGCCCTCTGTGTGGTGATGTCCTGCTCAGTCACTGGAAAGGAGTCCAGCAAGGAAAATGGGTATGTTGAATCTACCTCACCCTCAAATCAAATGTAATTTCTTTTTAAATACCAAAGAACCTAGATATGTTTATCCTTACAATCTTTCCAAAGAATTGCATCTCTGTATTTAACATATTTCCTGGTCACACATGTATTTAGGGAATGTCCACGAAATACTGCCGTCAATTATTTCTTTGTTAGAATGTGTTCCCTTTACCTGTTTTCTCAGAAATGTAGTTTTGCTTCGTCCATGGGATTACTCATGGAGTAAGGCACTACTTGATAATAAGTAAAGGTGTTAGAATCTGGACCGTAGCTATCAAAGTAAGTACACTGCAAAACAAGTAGGTACGTTTAGTAAACTGGCATGAGTTTATGGCTGACCACCCAAGAAAATTCCTTGTAAATCAGATCCGATATATACACAGTCAATTTTAAAATGCAGAAATCATTTTCTTGAGGCCAAATTTTGCCCTCAGGTTACACGGTTTTAAAGCCAGGCCAGAACGTGAGCCTGGTTTGAGTTAAAGCTACAACAACCGACCTGCTCTGGTAAACTATGCTCAGAGGCAATGCAGAGTGCAGGCAACGTTGACCCAGACACATCCAGCACCATTTCCCCCATAGATGACTAGTGACACACCAACCCTAAGAAATCTAAAACCATCAGCGTCAAAGCTTAGCTAAGAGGCAATAGGGTAAAGTGGATGCAATTAGGAATGAGGGAAATAGGTTTCCTTTCACGGTACATATTAATGCTAGTGAGCTAGCCGCCAATGCCTCGAAACAGGCAGGTACTCTGTCACAATCATTACATCTGTCCTCAGCTGTGTAGCTTCTCCACGGGCTATGCATGGTTACACACAAGCCAAACTGAAACAACAAAGAGGTAGGTCATTGTTTGGATGAGCGTTTGCAAAGTAATAAAAAGCCAAAGGCATCCATACTGATAGAAAATGGCATTTTGGAAATAAAAATCTGTTCTGTGTCAGCAGTACAGCAAAAGAAGTAGCCCTTGGCCAAAGAAATGTCTAAAAGTGGCATTTCAATTGGTGTATTTATGCCTTGCAGATATTTTACAATAAAAGAATAATCTGCTTCAAATGGAAAGGTTTAAACTTGTACACTCATGTTTTTTTAAATGCTTTTGGCAAGGTATAGCAACAGAAACTGTAAATAATAGAAACAGATGCTCAGTGAGATAAAAGCAGACGAGTGCTTTAGTACCACAGTACTGTAATGAGCAGTCCACCATGCAATGACATAATGGCCGTGGACATTCGGTAGTGATTTAGCTTTATCTTCTTGCAAGCAAAATAATGCCCATCTCCTAACACCAAGAATGCCTGTTGTTTCAGCTAATTCCCTGTAGCATCATCTAACTCTCATTTTAGGAAGTCTCACTCATTTCTTCATCAGTAAGAGTGTCTTTGCATTTAAGAACGTAGTTTACCATTTAAATTTCAGATAAACACACCCCAGTCCCGCAAGCTGTTCTGTGTAGGTACGAACTCCAAGTTCCTGTAGGCTCTGCTCATAAAAAACCAAAACAAACAAAACCCAACATCCTGATAAGTTTTGAAGCCCTTACGGCTAAATTGTGCCCTGCTTGGGACCCATATTCACTGCATTTCCCCCGTTGATGTGAAAATACAATGAACACAGGTCCCTGCTTATACCACATGGACATTAACCTGATTTCTATTTTAGGTAACCTTACATGTTATCTCAGGCCCTTTTTAAATGGGCTGCGGCAGATGGGGGTGCACGCAGAAGCATGGGCGATGCAGGGGATGGTGCACGGGCACACACTGCCCCCCCTGCCCATCCCCACGCATCTCCACTCATGGAGCAATCACTGTTTTGGCCAATGGGTGGAAGTGGGTGGGCATTTGTGTTTGGCGGGACCTGCATGGGAATGAGTGAGTGCATCTTGTGTAAAAAGGGCCTCAGCTACAAATAATACTTTACAAGGTTAACTGCTACCTTAGATGTCCAGATTAATTGTATACCACAAATCAAAAAAGGCAGGAAGAAAACCATATGAATGCCTGCATGGCTAAAAAATGGTAAAATTAAGGAGGCTATCAGAGCCAAAAAGTTGTCTTTCAAAAAATGGAAAAGTATTCCAAATGAGGTAAATAGGAATGACAATAAAATTGGCAGAGAAAGCATAAAACCATTGTAAGACAGGGCCAAGAGGGAATTTGAGGAACAACTTGCTAAGGATGCAAAATCAAACACCAATTTCTGCGCCACCCCCCCGCCCCCCGAGTACATCAGAGCCAGGAAACCTGCTAAAGACTGGCAGTTGGTCTGCTAGATGATCAGAAAATAAGGGGGATACTCAAAGATGACAAGGCCATTGCTGAAAAACTAAATTAGTTCTTTGTGTCAATTTTCACTGTGGAGGATGTCGGTGAGATACCTACACCAGAACTATTTTTTTGTTGGTGATGAATCTGAGGTATTATCTGAAGTTAGCATCATGCCGGAAGAGGTCTTATTGCATATCGACAATTTAAAGAGTAGCAAGTAATCTAGGCCAGATGGTATTCCTCTAAGGGAACTGAAAGAACTCAGCATTGAAACTGCTGAACTACTATCAGTAAATGTAACTTATTGTTAAAATCCAGAAAATTGGAAGTTAACAAATGTAACACCAATTTTTAAGAACAGCTCCAGAGGTGACTATGGAAACTACAGACCAGTAAGACTGACATCAGTACTGGGCAAACTGGTGGAGAACATTGTTAAAAACATAATTACTAGGCATATTAACAAGCCTGATTTGATGGGAAATTAACCTATGTTTCAGGAGGGCTCATGGGGTGACCCTAGGAACTACAGACCAGTAAGCCTGACATCAGTACTGGGCAAACTGGTGGAGAACATTGTTAAAAACATAATTACTAGGCATATTAACAAGCCTGATTTGATGGGTAAAAACCAGCATGGCTTTAGCAAAGGGAAGTCATGCCTCACTAATCTATTAGAATTTTATGAACATGTCAACAAGCATATGGATAGGGGTGATCTGGTTGACATAGTATATGTAGTATATCTGGATTTTCAAAAAGCATTTGACAAGGTCCCACACCAGAGATTCTTGAGCAAACTAAATAGTCATGGGATAAGAGGATGAGTCCTGACATAGATTGGTAACTGGTTAAAGGATAAGAAACAAAGGGCAGGAATAAATGGTCATCTTTCCAGTTGGACAGAGATAGATAGTGTAGTGCCTCAATGGCCAGTACTGGGACCAGTATGGTTTAACATATTCATTAATGATCTAGAAAAAAAATGGATGAAGTGTGAGGTGCCTAAATTTGCAGACAACACCAAATTATTCAAGATAGTTAAGAACCAGGCAGACTGTGATGAACTACAGAGGGGTCTTGCATGACTAGGTAAATGGGCATTAAAATGGCAAATAAAATACAATGGGGGCGATCCCATGTCTTGCGTGCACCGCACACAAACCGCACCATGCATTAGGAGCACATTGCGCCGTGCAGGATCTGCACGGATCCCACGCGGATCCCGCACGGAGGGTTTTGAGATTGTGGCCATTGTTGACAAATGCAATCTGAGGCACATAGGGGAAAATCATCCTCACTATACATCCATGTTGCTAGGTTTTAATCTGGGTGTAAATCACTCAGAAGGAGGATCTTGAAGTCAGTGGCCGCAATCCCAAGCGGAATATGCATGGGATCCATCTAGGTCACGCACGGCACACTGTATTCTCTGTGGACATGTGCGTGATTTACGCATGCGGCTTGCACACCGCATGGGATCGACCCCATTGTTAATAGTTCCTTGAAGACCTCAGCTCAGTGTGAGGCAGCAGTCAAAACGGCAAACTGAATGCTATGCGTTGTTGCAAAAGGAATCGGGAATAAAAAGGAAAGTATCATAATGGTGCTGTATAAATCATTGATATCACCCCATCTTGAATACTGTGTGCAGTTCTGGTTGCATCATCTCAAGAAAAATATAATAGAGCTGAAAAAGGTTCAGAGAAGGGCAACAAGGATGATAGAAGGGATGGATCAAATTCCATATAAGAAGAGGCTCAACATTTTAGCGCTGTTCAGCTTGGAGAAGAGGCGATTAAGGGGGGATATGATAGAAGTTCATAAAATCATGGGTGACATGGAGAAATCAAATAGGGAACTGTTGTTTGCTCTTTCCCACAATAAGAGAACAAGAGGAAACTCTCTGAAGTTAAATGGCAGTAGATTTAAAACAAAGGGTGTTTTCAGATGTGACACTACCACACATAGCCACACATCTCCACACTCTCTACCCCGGGGCAGGTCGCACCATCACGTGTGTTTGCCGGCATAGAGATGCTTACCACCCTTTACCCCGTTGCTACCCTGATCCGTGGTAGTGCCTACCATGGTTCGGGAAGTTGGAAAATTGAGGAGGAACAACCTGTGGTAGCTGCTACCATGCTTGGGGCAAAGTGTGGTAAGGCATGCAGTTACGTTAGTTCAGCAGACAAAACCCGTGGTCAGAAAGCCCCGCCTCGAAGGGGGGGTGAGTGCCCCGAATGTGGTTGCCGAGCAACAACGCAGTAGCCCGGCCGCAGCAGGAGAGTTAAAGGGACCAGACCAAAAGGGGACGGCACCGGGGCTACACCGCTTATTTTGTGTACTTATGTTCTTATATTATTGCGGGTGGCCTCTTCCAAGTTTGTGGCAGCTAGGGGCAGCTCACAACAAAATAACAATAACATCATTCTAATAAATAACAAATTACAAAAAATATAAATATCTAAAAATATTAAAAGATCAATAAAACCAATGGAGGAGAGCCCATAAACGGCATAAAAAATATCCTCACCACCCCCACCCACTACCCACCTCCCCCACCAAAAGCCTGGCAGAATAGCCAGGTCTTACAACGGTGCCTGAAGGAGGGGAGATCCGGGGGCAAACGGGCCTCAGCTAGCAGGGAGTTTCAAAACTGTGGTGCCACCACCGAGAACGCCCTCTGAAGCATGGCCCCCATTGCACCAGGGGGACCGCCTACATGGCGCTCCCGGCCAACCATAGGGGTCGATCCAGGACCCAGGGAGTGAGGCGGTCCCATAGATAGGCTGGGCCCAGACCATTTAGGTAAGAATCAACACCTTGAAATGAGCCCAGAAGGCTATAGGTAGCCAATGCAGCGAGCAAAGTCCAGGTGTTATATGCTCACAGCAATCCATCCCTGTAAGGAGGCAGGCTGCTGCATTCTGCACCAGCTGCAGTCTCCAGACCATTACCAAGGGTAGCCCCATGTCAAGCACGTTAAAGTAGTCCAATCTAGAAGTTTCACCAGTCCATACGGCAAGGGGACACAGAGAGGCATTACTGATGGCAGTTCCATTGCTTTGAAACTCCCTTTCCCTGGAGGTTCACGAAAGCCCAACTCTGAGCAAGTGGTTTTAATAGGAGTTAATATGATTTCATGTTTTTATTGTTTTTTTAATGTTTTATGCTACAAACCACGCTGCACCTTTAGGATTCTAAAGGTGCAGGGTGGTTTGTAGCATAAAACATTAAAAAAACAATAAAAACAAGGATTGTCTAGGATTCTCTAATTAGAGAATCCTAGAGATGGAAGTGACTTCAGAGGTGATGTAGTCCAACCCTCTGCTCAATGCCAGAAAACCACAGCTACAGCATCCCTGACAGATGGCCGTCCAGTGTCTGTTTGAAAACCTCCAGTGAAGGAGACAGAGCCCACCACCACTGCCCCACTGTCAAACAGCTCTTACCGTCTGGACATTCTTCCTAATGTTTAGCCAAAATCTGCTTTCTTGTAATTTGAGCCCATTGGTTCTAGTTCTGCCCTCAGGAGCAACAGAGAAAACGTCTGCTCCAGATAGTTGGAGACGGCTATCATGTCTCCCCTTACGGCATTTTTGTACGAGTGTGGGGTGGGGTGGGGATGGGTGTGTGCCACTGTGGGAGGCGGTGTGTGTGGGATGGCTACACGGGCGCACACTGATCTCTGCCGACTTCCACTTATCTCCATGCATGGAGCAACAACCATTTTCGCCGGTTGCTCCATGTTTATTTATATTTTATTTATATTAATTTATTTATTCAATTTGTATCCCGCCCCCCCTGTGAACAGCTCGGATGGTTTGTAGGGGATGGGTGAAGATGCCTGTTGTGTGGGAGCACGCACGCATCCCCACCCACCGGCCATGGTGTTTACACAGGACTCTCCCACGCATGCCCATGCAGGCACCCATGTGTGCATTGCGTTGGGGGGGGAGGGGCGTCTTCTGTAAACAGGGCGTATGTCTTCTCTTCTCCAGGCTAAACATACCCAGCTCATTCAACCTTTCCTCATTGGACTTAGGGTATTTTCAGACGTTATGGGCCTCCCTCTTACCACAATCAATCCCCTGTGGTGGAGGAGAGGCCCGTAACGTCTAAAAGATTCCTGCCAGATGTTTACCCCAGTGAACCTCCGGCGGGAATCAGAACAACCACGATTCCAGAGGTGAGGCCGGCCTCATGTTCGGAATCGTGCTTAGCGCAACCACGATCTGGGATTGGCGGAAAGTAATGTCTGTTACCGTCTGCCAATCCCGGATTGTGGTCCCAGCCATTATCCGGGATCAGGCGCAGTGGTCAGATTGGCTGNCCCGCCTCTCTGAGGGCGGGTGGCTGGGGGAGCGCAGGGGGGCAGGGCTGTGCAGCCACACATCGTGCTGCGCAGCCCAGCCCCCTCCCTGATCCCCAGGTGGAATCAGGCTGGCATGTCTAAAGGACGTCCGGCCTGATTCTGGGCCAGGATCCAAAACGGATCCTGGGCCATGGTAAAAGGGAGGCCTGGCACGTCTAAAAATACCCTTAGTTTCCAGACCTCTGACCATCTTTGTTGACCTCCTCTGAACCTGTTCCAATTTGTCAATGTCCTTCTTAAAATGCGGTGCCCAGAACTGGACACAGAGCTCCAGATGAGGTCTGATCAGCGCAGGATAGAGTGAAATGATTACTTCTTGTTACCAGGAAACTATGCTTCTGTTAATGCAGCCTAAAATTGTATTAGCCTTTTTAGCAGCTGCATCACATTACTGACTCATGTTCAGTTTGCAATCAACTACAACCCCACAATCCTTTTCACATGTACTGCTGCCAAGACAGGTATCACCTATCCTATATACTTGTCCATTTGATTTTTCTTACCTAAATGCAGAACTTTACATTTATCTCTCTTTTGACCCAGCTTTCCATCCTGTCAAGACCATTTTGAATCTTGTTTCTGTCTTCTAAGGTGTTAGCTCTCTCTCCCAGTTTTGTGTCATCTGCAAATCTGATAAGCATCCCCTCTACTTCTTTATCGAAGTCATTAATAAAGATGTTGAACAGTATAGGGTCCAGGACCAAGTTGTGAGGTACCCCACTCTATACCTCTCTCCAGATTGATGGGCAACTATTTATGAGCACTCTTTGGGGACGGTTTGGGAAAGGATTTGATACAATTAAAAACAAAAGCAAACCAAGAAATGCATAGTATCTCATTAGAAATGGCCAACACCTTATCCTCTAGGCTACAACTGGTTTCTGCATTTATATATTATAGATGTAGAATATGCAATACATATTACTCTAAATTCTATGCTAAAAAAAACTTTGGCTTAAGAGATAAGTTAAGGTTCTTAAAATTCAATCATGCTCTAAAGCGCATGGAAATTGTAAGTTAAGGATCCTGCCTTAACTTCGTGCCATGTAAGCAGTAAAGACATTGTACCGTCTCACATATTGTGTCCACCTACAACTTAGGCTCCATGCACCCACATGTTGCCTTGGTCTTTCAGTCACAATCCTCTTCCTCTGCAGAATGGGGCAAAACTGAGGTTGGGTACAGTGCTATATAAATGCTTAGTAAGAATTTAAAGTTGGGTACATATTAAAATTAATAAAATGGAATGCCCATTGGAAGGAATGGACAGATTCCATTAAGTAGCTGCTAAATAATACAGCATAGCTGCATCTTTGGGAGTGAGGGATGGGACAAGAGGATGTGGAATAATGAGGAAGGCACCAGGGAGGGCAAGTGGAATGGGTGGAATGACATGGAGGAAAAGGGATAGGATGCAGCAGGAAGGAACTGGGTGGATTGACAGGAGAAATGTCATAACAAACAGGTAGATTGACAAGATTCCGAGTGAAATAACTGATTCAGAAGAGTGAAAGGACAGCATTATTATTATTATTATTATTA
>QEPC01008296.1:2283225-2300007 GCA_003113815.1 Sphenodon punctatus | reverse complement strand
CGTGGGTGATGGGTGGAGATGGGTGTAGCACGGGAGTGTGCAATATGCACCCCCACCCATCCCCTGTGGCATTCACACGGGCGCCTCCACCCATCTCCATGCAGCAAAACTGCGTGGAGATGGGTGGGGGTGTTTCGGGTGAAAAGGGCCTTGGATTGCAACTTTTGGTAAATCAGAGAAGCAGATACCCAGGTTGATAAAAAATAGAACAGTACGTCGTGGTGATTCCTGCACAAAACAATCTTTGGAGGAGTCCTGCCTGTGATGGCTTAAGGAGCGAGGACATCAAACCTTCTTTGGTATCATGAGGAGATATCTTTGGAGGGGTTGCTTTTGTCTGCAGGTCTCTTCATGAAGCTGAATAAAGAACAATTGTAGGAAATATCTTTAAGCTAGAGATGAAGCAAACATCCAGCACAAATTACATATCCAATGAATTAATCATATTCATTGGACCAACAAAGCAGATATGAACCTTTATCCATTTCCCTCTTTGTTGGATAACCATTTCAGTTATTCCGGTTATTTTATTTCATTTTGGTATTTCAGTTACTTTGTTTTCATGCTAATAAGACTATTGTGCAGATGCAATACCCAAAACGAAGTAACCAAAATACCAAAATGACCAAAACAAGCAAAACAAAATAACCAAAAGAGTTGTTATGCAAATACCCATTCCCGTCATGGATATTATTCAGATAGTTGGAAGTCTATCTGAAAATGCAAATAGTGTATGCAAATACAAAAATGTCTATTTGTTTCACTCCTTCTTTGAGCTCTTGATATGCTAGCTTGCCAAATTCACACACAGCGTAAAAATACGTTGCCTGAAAGGCTCTGAAAAAATAATCACCATTAAGTGACTATACAAATGCACGTGGCTATATTCCAAAAGAGCACGGGAATGTACATTAACTATATACCCCACTCAATGAGTTTGTAACCAGGTATCTTTGGAACTGTGCCAGTGTGTAACCCAAGTTTTTGCATCCAGCCCAATAGCATATTATTGTTCACTGTTTTGTTGTTGTTGTTGTTGGTTGTTGTTGTTGTTTTTAATATGGGGAAAGCAATTTTCACTTTTTGCCTACTTAACTCTAACAATATTGTGGTGCACATTCAAGCTTTTTCAAATCTGTCTAAAAAACTTCATGCAGAACCAGAAAGGAAAATTCAAGTCCCCTGAACACAGTTGACTAAGTAAGATAAACTGGCAAGTCCAAATGTTGTGAAATTATGAGAACAACTTTATTGGCTTTCATTGAGTTAACCCAGCTTGCATGGATAGGAGATAAAAATCAGGCCCAGAATAGTTATTGACATGCCAGAATATGCAGACTGGATTTGGGATTTTTCAGAATCTGACTATAGTTGTATATAACAAGAACAGTCCAACAGTAAAGACTAACAAATATTTATTAGTGCATGAGCTTTCATCAGCACAAGATGCATCTGAGGAAGTCAGCTTGTGCTGACGAAAACTCATGCACTAATAAATATTTGTTAGTCTTTAAAGTGCCACTGGACTCTCTGTTCTTGTTATAACTATAGCCTAACGGCTACATTTCTAATTGTCAAAGTCAAAATATGTTTATTGTGTAGCCAAGGCTATTACAATCCAGATAACACTGGGACTATAAAAGAAAAATACTTCAATACAAAAATAACATTGGCAAATACATAAATACAAAAACACAAAATTCTCAAAATGTCCGCTGTTTACAGTGAGACATAACTAACAAATCCATCACAACAGACCAACCTCAAGTCCTAGAACAGAGAAACCAAGCAAGCAGGAGGAAACTAAGAACTACTCTTGGTTAGGGATCCTTAGAATACGAAAGGGATTTGCGCCTACGGGCCACCGCTAAAGCAAAACGAGCCACCGACCGAGTCAGTGGAGAATCTAATGGGCTGAGGAACAAGCTTAGAATAAAGTAGGGGCTGCTGGCATAAGACAAAAAAGAAAAAGCACCCCACAGCTTTTCCCTTAGGTCAGTCAAAGCAGGGTGTTGGAAAAAAACATGGACAAGAGAGTCAGGCTCCAGGAGATCACAAAGGGAGCAATACCGGTTTTCTCTGGGAACCCCCGCATATCAGCCCTCAAGAATATCCGGGGGAAAAGCCTCACATCTAAGGTGAGTGAAAGTCCGTCTTGCTGAGGCATCCAACCAGGTGAATAAATAACTAGTTTTGACCTGGTAGGTGGCGGGGGGAAATAAGCAGGGGCAGCTCTCTGGGTTCATAAAAGAGAGTTCTCTTGTTGAAGTTCTTGGTCTGTCAGCCTCCCAATTATAAGAGATTCAGCAGAATTGCGACTGACCTCCAACAAGTGGGCACAAGAGAACCCCAGTTTTTGGGCTTCTAGT
Source organism: Sphenodon punctatus (assembly GCA_003113815.1). Classification (NCBI taxonomy): domain Eukaryota; kingdom Metazoa; phylum Chordata; class Lepidosauria; order Sphenodontia; family Sphenodontidae; genus Sphenodon; species Sphenodon punctatus. Next base: position 2,297,638 of record QEPC01008296.1, on the reverse strand, counting down.
TCCATCGCGGAGTCCCAGGCACTCAGTAATCCGTGTGTGATTGCTAAGGAGAGGAGTGACCAATCCTGCAATGGAAACAGGGATATTCTGAGCCAATATCTAAACCAGGACCGAAGGGAAGATTGCCTTAGCATATGGCTACAGATTATCCACTAGAGCTATGCCCCATACAGGAAAGGCATACAAAATTTGGGAAATTACTTTTGCCCTGAACAAACAAAGAACAGGCAAAACCAGGTTGCCACCAGGACCCAGGAAAAAGCTAATAATTGCTGCTGAAGTACACCTTGCTTGGGCCTTTGCTGCTTCAAAATGGGCCCTCCAGCTACCCTTACATGAGAAAATCACCCCCAAATATTTATATGAGGGGACTTGCTCTACCAAAATTTCCCCTATAGACTAGCAGTGGTTTTTATGTCGCCTGGGATTCTCCATTACCAGCACCTTTGTCTTGTCATAGTTGATGGATAAAGCCTCTTTGCTGCAGTAGCTGTCAAATTGGTCCATAACACGTCTCAGGCCCACTATAGAGTGAGAGACCAAGACGGCGGCGTAGGCATACAAAAGGGCAGGGATAACCCTACCCCCAATAACAGAAGCGTGGGAGTCACTGGAGTTTAGAAATGGTATAACATAATTCAGGAACAAATTGAATAACACGGGGGCCAATATACACCCCTGTCTAACACCTGCCAGAACCTGGACTTTGGATGTTAAACTACTAGAAGAGTTGCACCGAACCTGAAGAGTTGCACCGGACCTGTATGCAACTTCACAATTAGAAATAAAAGACGGGGGTCAATTGAGGTCTTACTCAGTTTAAGCCAAAGGCGCGCCCTAGGCACGGAGTCGAAGGCCGTGCGAAGATCAACAAAACAAAAATAGAAATCCTTATGGCAGGTGAGAGATCTTTTAGCCAGAGCTACCAGGACCAAAACATGATCCAAGGTGGACTTACCCTTCTGGAAACCCGCCTGCTCGGGTTCCAGAATGTAATTGGACTCAAGCCATAGATGGAGTTTCGACAACAGGAATCGTGCATATAATTTCCCCACCATGCTTAGTAGACTAATAGGTCGATTGTTCCCAGGAAGTGCAAGGTCCCTCTTCTTAAAAATGGGAATCACAATGCTATTAAGGCACGAGGAAGGGATCTCTCCAGACTCATTGATAACGGTAAACAAAGGGGCCAAGATACTGGCCCACCACTCCGGCGCACATTTCAGGCACTCTGGGAGGATAAAGTCATCGCCCGGTGCCTTACCAGCTGTAAGCTGTATGATTAAATACAAGATATCACCTGGGGAAACTGGCTGCCATAAAGGAAAACTGTCTTTCGGGTGGACCACCACACTGGAACAGGCGGGGGAAGGGATGGAAAAGAGTTCCGTGTAATGTCGTTCCCACAATTCAGGAGGAACTGAAAAGAAAACAGGGGGTTTACCCCCAAGCTTGGTGTTACAAATCAACTCCCAGAATTTCTGGGAGTCACCGGAACCAGCTGCACTCTGAAGTCTCCAATTCTTATGCTGGAACACAGATTTCTTAAGAGTCAATAGCTTCCGATACGCAGACCTAGAGGTCTGGAGCTGTTTACAAAGGGCCCAGGAAGAGTTGGAACTAACGACCCTAGCGACCTTACGAAGAGCGGATCTTAGGTCACGGCACTTGTTGTCAAACCAAGCATGATCGGGCTTAGAGGACTTAGCTAGTCTTGTAGTTGTCAATATAGGAGCTAATAAAAGAATACAATTCTCATAATGATAGAAAACGTCCTCAATGCACGTTCTGCATTGACTGAGTGCATAAAATTTGTAACTGACAGTTTGACCTCCTCTGACCATTTAACGTGGACAGGGCAAGGAGTAAACAAGGTAGCTGGAGACTCGTCCCTGAGCTCCATCAAAAGGGAGGGGCCAGTGCTAGGGGCCAGAGCTGTTAAAACTAAAGGGAAGTGGTCAGATTCAACTCTTGGAATAACTTGCAAAGAAAAGATATTTTGTAGAAAGTTTTTTGAGGACAAAAAATAATAAATTACACTGGAGCCATGATATGAGAGGTGAGTAAAGTTACCAATCAAGTCACCCCTCAGTCGACCATTGAGAAATGCTATATCTAAGTTGTCACAAAAGTCAAACAAATATTTAGCCTCAGGGCTAATCACCCTGTCTCTCGAGCATCTAGGAACAAGTCATAGTAGATCTGCAGACTCATCCAACAGGGAGGCAACCGGGATAGCAATAAGGTTGCCTGTCCTGATGTTAAAGTCTCCTCTGATTATGAGGGGGGACAGGGGGAATGACCTTTTGGCATTGAGAAACAGCTCTACTGCCACATCCTAGAAATCACATGGAGAATGTGCAGATGTAGAGGGGGGAAGATAGACATTTCCAACAAGTATACACTGCCCTGAAGGGAATATACAATGATAAATTGCAATATTTGATTTATAAGAAGCAACTAGTTCCACTTTAATATTACGGTTTTTAGAAGTAAGTAATGACAACCCCAACACTGGGCCTGCCCAGGGCAACAGAAGGGGAGGCCTGGAGGCAGTAAACATTGAACCCCACACATAAAAAATCATCCAAACACCATGTTTCTTGGAAGAGTAACAGATCAAAACCCTCGATGAAACCCAGAAAACCCCTATCCAGCTGGCAAGACTTCCACCCAGCGATGTTCCAAGTAGCAATTGAAAACTTTGGGGATTCAGGGGGTAGCTGTCACAGACCCCCACCCAACACTGGTAAGGGCGCCGATGGCTCCCCGGACACTGAACCTGACCCTGCCGAGGGGAGAAGAGAAGTCCAAGGCTCGGCATTCCATCGAGGGGGAGGGGACAGAAAGGCCCAAGGTTTTAGACTGCGCTAGTAGACAATGAGGAGGCCCTTCGGGCAATCGCAGATGTTGGGAGACCCCAGACAAACAGGATAGTGGGTCGAGAGGGCCCTTGTTTAAGCGTCCATTTTCCCATTCAGCTGATTCAGCTGCTGAAACATAAATCGGAGAGTCTCCATAGTCAAAGAAACATGGTCGGACAAAAAGTCAGCAAGAAGCTCGTTGGGCAAGAAAACAGGATTGACTGAAGGAGGCATTGCTTTGCAACCGAAGATGGAATGAGACAAAGCAAGGGAAGCTCCACCACCAAACCAGTCAATGTAGAAGAATCCAGGGAGGGCTGGGTTTGCAGCGGAGAGGAGCAATTTCTGGCCAGGCAAGGTAAATGCAGACTACTGGTCACACCTGATTTAGCCGGTGCTTGTCATAGGAACCCATCGATCTTCCTTTGTTTAGCAGACACATCTACAGTATCCGGCCAGGATCTCTTGTTAACACTAGCCATTCCGAGGTGGACAAGGGGATCCCCCGGCACCCCCGGCCTGCGCCTAAGGCCGTGCGCACAAGGGCACACCCTTGCATGCGCAGCCCTTAGGCGCGCACACTTGCGGCACACGTGCCGGGGAGGCTCCGCTTTTGAACTCCCCACCCCAGGTGGTGGGGACCAATCAGGGCGGCAAGTAAGTTCAGCTGTCAAACGCCAAGCAGGGATCCACCCTCACAGGACGGGGGGCTCGCTTTCTCAAAACACACCAAGTCTACAAAAGTAGGGCAGCAGACAATTGGGGGTCCTGTCACCAGCGCAGCTCTCCCTCTCAGGAAACAAGCACCAACATGCCCGCCTTTCTAATTATTGTATATGTAAGAGTATTAGCTAACATAAATCATGGAAGCCATTTTTTTCTGACAGTTGTAATATGATGCTAAAAGACCCTCTAGTTCAGCATATTTGTAATACTTTTCTTGGATCAAGGGGTGAAAACAAATAAGATGTCAGCCTGTTGGAGTCCATAGCTGGTTCGTGGCGCACCCACGCAGTCACCACACACGTTAAGGGCAAGAGACTTCACAGACAAACAAGTGTTCTTCACCACCATGCTGCACCCCACTCTCCTCCACCACAGATAAGAGGTGGCTCCTCAGAGTGCTTTGGCGCTGTGCCCAGGAATCTATGGTCCTGATGGACCAGTATGTGGCCAGAGGCTGTGCACTCCAATAGACAGGAGGTGGCCACATGGGCACAGATTCGCCAGCATCATCTAGCATTTGCCTGCACGGTGGGTTCCACATTCTCCAGGACATCACCATGAGTGGGGACTGGATGGTGGGCCCGTGTCCAGTGGGGGCAAACATCTGGCGAACACCTAATAAATGGTGTGGTCTAGCGTTACTTAATGTGGGCTATTGTCTCATTTGTTAACACCCAAGGTAATTTACTCCTGGAATGATCAAAAAGAATGGTCAGGATAAAAGCTTGTTTTAAAACAAAAGAAAACACAAATACATGAAATAATAAAACAGGACTGCAGAATTAGCTAAGATACAGGGTATTTTCAGACGTCATGGGGCCTGTATTGGCCCTGTCATGGAATCACCCTTTGATCCCCCACCGGGATCAAACCGGCATGTCCAACAGACATGCCAGCTGATCCCAGCGGGAAATCGGGGAGGGGGCGGGGCCGCATGGCTCAACGTGTGGCCACACAGCCCCGCCCCCCATGCTCCTTAGGCAGCCCACCCTCTTGGAAGACGGGCGGGCGTCACGGCCAATGCGGCCGCAGCGCCCCCCCAGGGAATTGACCACGGCCTGGAATCCCGCCGCTGATTCCGGGCCGTGGTCAGGGGACAGACGAGACGAAACCCTTGATCATGGGCGGGAATCACATTGAACACGCAAACGGAGATGGTCCGGGCAGGACCTCCATTTGTGTGGTCAATGTGATTCCCCCCTGTGATTAACGGGGGTGAACATCTGGCGGGCGGCTTACGTTCACCCCAACAGATGTTACGGGACCACGATTACCATGTGGGAATTCCCAGTGGTTGAGCGTGATCTCGCAATGTCTGAAAATACCCACAGTTGCCATTAATCAGAGATTCTAGGCAAAACTTTGCCAAGGTGACAGATATTTTGATAGGGAAGGATTCATAAGGCTTCCTCCTTTAAGAGACATACTTTTGTGCTTATTACACTGGCAGACTTAGGATGAAGTTAAAGTAGCGAGAAGCTGAAAGTAAGTTACTGTTAGAAAAGGCAACTTTTCTACTTCAGCTCTGCGATGAGCAGGAAAGAAGTTCACAGTGGCAACGACGGAGAGGTGATATTCTCTCTGTGTGTAAGAGAGATGCAGATATCTTCATAACCACCTGAATTATTTAGGTTGGAGCTCTTGAAATTTTATGTGGGAAAGAGAAGGGTGTCATACTCCCCCCCGCCCCCCCACCAATTCTGATATGAATCATAGTGGCTGTTTTTGAATTAGTTAGCTTAATAGAAGTTCTTATCCCGAAGACATGAGGTACTATTGTGCTGTCACACCTCAGAACACCAGTAAAATATATCCAGAGACAAATGTGACCAAAATAAAAATGCCTCGTGGCCTGGGGACATTTCTGAATACAATGTCATTACACGGAAATTAATTTTGTTTTCATATTACAGATAGCAAATTGTCTTGCACAAAGGCTCCAGCCAGTAGTGATTTGTGCTGTCCTCGGAAAGGCTCAAGTCTCACAGCTACCTAAGGGCTGCTTCAGGAGTTAATGGAAATGAGCTGCATCACAAAAAAATGACATGCTTAGGAGAGTGTGCCTATAGCACTGCTTCCTAGCATAGTCAGTTGGCTGGCTGTGGAGTGGCGTTACCATCAGTCTTAGAAGAAACTGCAGACACCCTACCATGAGGTAGAAAAATTTAAATTCAAGACAAAGCTTGATTCTACAAATGGATACTAGTGGTAGTAGCCCTCACTTGCTGTTGCTGAAGACATAAGATAGACCTAAAGCCTTCCTTAAAATTTGCGGGGGCCAGGACGAAGATAAAACGCTAGGCCCCTTAGGGGCATCCTTCTATGGGGTCCTGCGGGAGGGGAGGGTCATGTTTGGTGCCTCAGTTTTGCATTTGTTGAAAGGGAATAACAGAACTTCCCTCACAGAACTACTGTGAGGATGAAAAATAAAAGAAGACAAAGGCAGGGACATGATAGCATTTTTCAATATCTAAAAGACTGCAAAAAATATAAAAAATATAAAATATAAAAAATATAAAAAAATAAAAATTGATAGATAAAGAACAGTTATTCTTTTCTGTCATGGAAAATAGGAGGGAATGTTGCAACAGTTATTCTTTTCTGTCATGGAAAATAGGAGGGAATGTTGCAAATTGCTGCAAGATCAATTCTGGTTAAATATTAGGAGAAGCTTCTTAACTACAAGAGTACTTGGCCCAGGGAGGTTGTGGTCGGAATCACCTTCCTTGGATGTTTTTAAAACCTGGCTGGACAAACATCTGTCTGTGATGCTATAGGTATGGAGCATCCTGTCTTGGAATGGGGACTGGACTAGATGATGTTTTTGTGGGGGCCTTGCAACCCTGTGATTGTATGAATATATTATAGTTTGAGTGCTCCGACAGTATTATTTATTTATATTTATTTATTTTTACAATTTATATGCCGCCCCCTCCTGCCTCAGGCATCTCGGGGCTGCTCACAATATATTAAAACATTTCAAAATAAACCATAATAATTTCAATTAAAACAATGTAAATCCCCCCACCCCTGCCCTAACCCAACCCACCCGCCCCATCTCCCTTGGGAAAGGCCTGGTGGAACAGCCAGGTCTTACATTGTCTGCGGAAAGAGGGGAGGTCGGCAGTCAAGCGGATTTGCAATGGGAGGAAGTTCCACAGTCGCGGCACAGCCATGGAGAACGCCTCCCTCATAGTAGACACCCGGGAAATCCTGAAGAGGGCACCCCCAGCCAACCACAGGGGCCGCTCCAGGTCCTGGAGGGTGAGGCGGTCCTGCAGATTACACTATGAGTAATCTCAGTCCCATCCTGTGGAGGGTGAATGCAGCCATCACACTTTGGGCCAGTGGGGAGAGCAGACCACACGATCTGCTGTGCTGGGTGGGCTGCTGCCATGCCCCAGGGCAGGCTGAGGAGCCGTCCACATGTGCGGGCGCCTGGCCCTGGTCAACCCACTATCCCGCCCCTGGCCGTGATGTGGATGCACGTGAAGGGCGAACTGTGCCTGCTGCTCTAGAGTGAGGCCACACGGGAGGCGGACCATTATCCTACTTTGGGCAGCTTTACCTCACTTGGCAACGCTAACACACAATGCGTCTCCAACCTCCTCCAGCTGACACATCACATATCAGCTGGCTGCCTGCCTTGGAGTGAGATTGTGTGACCATCTGGGGGTTGCCACGCTTCATCATATTTTAACATGGCTGAAAGTGAGATAATGCTGCCTAAAGTGAGTTAATGAATGTCCTGTGTGGCCTCATTCTATGTTAATATGGGAAATATAAATACTTTCATAGACAGAAGCAGTGCTGCATAATTGTGGTTCAAAGAACCGTAATGGGAGGGACCAGGGAACCCTACTTGCATTTCCAACATTGACACTGACTGGCCAGATCCAGGAATTGGAAAGAGACCAAATCAAAAACAACCAAAGGCCAGATGTGGCCCATGGGCCACATGTTATCGGCTCCTAGTATACATGATCTGGCCCTAAGGTCTTTTCAAGGGATGGGCATCATGGATTCAAATTAACCCATAACTGCTCATAACGGGAACTCAGGAAGTTATGGATTAATCTGTATCCATCTTTACCGAACGGCAACAGGAGTGTTGCGGTTGAGTTTAAAATCTATTAAGTAATAATTTTAAAAAATAACTGCACATGTGGAAAATGGCCACTGGACTATTCTACATGTGTAACCTTTTCTAAAAAGGCAGCAGCAGTGTCGCCGCCATTATGGAAAAGGGCAGTCAGTCTACACAAATGCAGTGGTCGTTCTGCACATGCACAGAACGGCTGCCCTTTTCAAAATGGTGGTGATGCCGATTCCACCATTTTGGAAAAGGCCACACATACACAGAATGGTCCGATGGCCATTATGTGCATGCAGTTATTTTTTATATATTTTAAAAATTATTTTTAATTTTGAATACAGATCCATAACTAAATCCTTTCCCTCCAGGCGCCCATCCGTAGTCTTTACTCAGCTGAATATTCCCACTGAAGTCACTGAACTGGCTGGTGTAAATGCTATGAATGCTGAATTTCCAGATTCAGGAAAACATTTTTGCACGGGAGCTGTTCCACTGAGCTAACCTACATGCTTCAAGTATGTGCTTTTTTCCTGCACCAAGTTAGCGTGCTCAGCACCTTGCAGAATTGAACCTTGTGCAAACCGTTATCTGAATCAGCATATTTGACCTTAAACGAAGGAAATGCAAATGTGATGGAGAAACAAGAGCACCAGTTGCTTAACCAAGAATAATAGAGAAGAGCTGAATTGGCCTAAATTCCTATATTATAGGTCAATTCAGTTCTTCACTATTATTCTTTCTTATGTAAGTGCTGTCAGACATCACTGTAAAGTTAGAGGCCTTATAACTTTACATTGATGCCTGACAGTCTCCCACTTGGGGGAGAAAGCAGCCCTCAAAATATGTATTTTTAATACTATGAATTTTTAATTACATCTGGAATAATACCAAACAAATTATGCTGCATGGATGAGTTGATACACAGTCAAATCTCATTATAGCAAACTCTGCTTATAATGAACATCCACTTATGCCCATCCCAATTTTTAATACTACTGCTATTATATTGCAATGCCATCTTTTCTCTGATCTCGAGAGTGTTTGGTATACTGAAGATATACTGCAGCATTGTACTGCATTTTTCTTTTTACTTATGAAGCTCCTCCAACTCTGGCTAAATGTATTTTATTTCCTGTATTTGGTATATTATGAGATGAGGCCATAGTTACACTTTGGGACTGTGCTCTTCTGTACATACTTCTGATATGTCCAGTGAGATCAACTGCTAGGGAAGTTTGCCTTGAGGATCAATAATTCAACAAGCATTCTTTCACTCTTGCCTTCATGTCTGCTAACAAATATATGAGTCTCCAAGGACTGTGTCATGTTCTTGAGAACATTGGCTCTCCTCTTTCCTTTACTTAATTAAGATAATCAGTTATTTTTTAACACTCCCCATCACGGAGTAAATCTAATTCTTTCTTTCTTTCTTTCTTTCTTTCTTTCTTNAGGAAGTTCCACAGTCGCGGCACAGCCATGGAGAATGCCTCCCTCATAGTAGACACCCGGGAAATCCCGAAGAGGGCACCCCCAGTCAACCGCAGGGGCCGCTCCAGGTCCTGGAGGGTGAGGCGGTCCTGCAGATTACACTATGAGTAATCTCAGTCCCATCCTGTGGAGGGTGAATGCAGCCATCACACTTTGGGCCAGTGGGGAGAGCAGACCACACGATCTGCTGTGCTGGGTGGGCTGCTGCCATGCCCCAGGGCAGGCTGAGGAGCCGTCCACATGTGCGGGCGCCTGGCCCTGGTCAACCCACTATCCCGCCCCTGGCCGTGATGTGGATGCACGTGAAGGGCGAACTGTGCCTGCTGCTCTAGAGTGAGGCCACACGGGAGGCGGACCATTATCCTACTTTGGGCAGCTTTACCTCACTTGGCAACGCTAACACACAATGCGTCTCCAACCTCCTCCAGCTGACACATCACATATCAGCTGGCTGCCTGCCTTGGAGTGAGATTGTGTGACCATCTGGGGGTTGCCACGCTTCATCATATTTTAACATGGCTGAAAGTGAGATAATGCTGCCTAAAGTGAGTTAATGAATGTCCTGTGTGGCCTCATTCTATGTTAATATGGGAAATATAAATACTTTCATAGACAGAAGCAGTGCTGCATAATTGTGGTTCAAAGAACTGTAATGGGAGGGACCAGGGAACCCTACTTGCATTTCCAACATTGACACTGACTGGCCAGATCCAGGAATTGGAAAGAGACCAAATCAAAAACAACCAAAGGCCAGATGTGGCCCATGGGCCACATGTTATCGGCTCCTAGTATACATGATCTGGCCCTAAGATCTTTTCAAGGGATGGGCATCATGGATTCAAATTAACCCATAACTGCTCATAACGGGAACTCAGGAAGTTATGGATTAATCTGTATCCATCTTTACCGAACGGCAACAGGAGTGTTGCGGCTGAGTTTAAAATCTATTAAGTAATAATTTTAAAAAATAACTGCACATGTGGAAAATGGCCACTGGACTATTCTACATGTGTAACCTTTTCTAAAATGGCAGCAGCAGTGTCGCCGCCATTATGGAAAAGGGCAGTCAGTCTACACAAATGCAGTGGTCGTTCTGCACATGCACAGAACGGCTGCCCTTTTCAAAATGGTGGTGATGCCGATTCCACCATTTTGGAAAAGGCCACACATACACAGAATGGTCCGATGGCCATTATGTGCATGCAGTTATTTTTTATATATTTTAAAAATTATTTTTAATTTTGAATACAGATCCATAACTAAATCCTTTCCCTCCAGGCGCCCATCCGTAGTCTTTACTCAGCTGAATATTCCCACTGAAGTCACTGAACTGGCTGGTGTAAATGCTATGAATGCTGAATTTCCAGATTCAGGAAAACATTTTTGCACGGGAGCTGTTCCACTGAGCTAACCTACATGCTTCAAGTATGTGCTTTTTTCCTGCACCAAGTTAGCGTGCTCAGCACCTTGCAGAATTGAACCTTGTGCAAACCATTATCTGAATCAGCATATTTGACCTTAAACGAAGGAAATGCAAATGTGATGGAGAAACAAGAGCACCAGTTGCTTAACCAAGAATAATAGAGAAGAGCTGAATTGGCCTAAATTCCTATATTATAGGTCAATTCAGTTCTTCACTATTATTCTTTCTTATGTAAGTGCTGTCAGACATCACTGTAAAGTTAGAGGCCTTATAACTTTACATTGATGCCTGACAGTCTCCCACTTGGGGGAGAAAGCAGCCCTCAAAATATGTATTTTTAATACTATGAATTTTTAATTACATCTGGAATAATACCAAACAAATTATGCTGCATGGATGAGTTGATACACAGTCAAATCTCATTATAGCAAACTCTGCTTATAATGAACATCCACTTATGCCCATCCCAATTTTTAATACTACTGCTATTATATTGCAATGCCATCTTTTCTCTGATCTCGAGAGTGTTTGGTATACTGAAGATATACTGCAGCATTGTACTGCATTTTTCTTTTTACTTATGAAGCTCCTCCAACTCTGGCTAAATGTATTTTATTTCCTGTATTTGGTATATTATGAGATGAGGCCATAGTTACACTTTGGGACTGTGCTCTTCTGTACATACTTCTGATATGTCCAGTGAGATCAACTGCTAGGGAAGTTTGCCTTGAGGATCAATAATTCAACAAGCATTCTTTCACTCTTGCCTTCATGTCTGCTAACAAATATATGAGTCTCCAAGGACTGTGTCATGTTCTTGAGAACATTGGCTCTCCTCTTTCCTTTACTTAATTAAGATAATCAGTTATTTTTTAACACTCCCCATCACGGAGTAAATCTAATTCTTTCTTTCTTTCTTTCTTTCTTTCTTTCTTTCTTTCTTTCTAATCTAATCTAATCTAATCTAATCTAATCTAATCTAATCTCTCTTTAAAAAAAACAAAAAAACAAATCTCTTCCAATATTTTAGAGCAGCTTCTATTGCAAAACTTGCTCGTTTGACGTTTTTTCCAGTTATAATGTGTCATTTTCCTGTATTTAACTGAACGATGGTATACCTTCTGAGATACCGTAATGACAATGCTGCCACGCATTTGATCAAAATCTGAATTTTATTATGGGATCTAGCTTGTCTAAGAAGGGCTGAGCCTGAGCATTTTACCAAGGTTTCTGAGATGAAAAAAGGGAAGAAAAAAACCAAACAAAAAGGGAAAAAAGAAAATCTGTCTGCAGACTTAACGAAACATTATTATATATAGCATTATCTGACAGAAAAACCTGATAAGCTGTCAAATTTAAAAGCTGATTTGGGAAACTTTTATAGAAACCATTTTAAAGAAGATACTTAATGTAATGAAAGATGGGGCAATTTGGTTACCTTTTAAAGTGTTCTCCCCCCCCCCCGCATTTGAATGACTTTGTTATCAGTTATAATAGAATCAGAGCTAATGAAACCTGGGGAAAATACAGGAGTATCTGCATCAGCATCATTATCCTTCTGCAAAAGTTGATAATGACTGCTAGCAAGGAGTCTAGTTTAGCACAGGAAGGGAGGAATGCTGTATCTTTAGTTTAGTGTACTTTATTTATGGCATACATGTGAAATAATTTCATAAATTGCACCACATAAATGAACACAGAAATGTAAAAATATACCCACACATAATTAAATAGTTAAAATTAAATATTTTGGAATTGTACAACATAAAAATTGATCAATATTAATTCATTCTGTAATTTATTTCTTATTCTTTGTGCCATTATCAAAAAGGTTCCTAGTGTATATAAAACAGAAAGTGAACCAGTGCTTTAAAGCCAAACTTTCTTTTCTCTAGGGGTCCAAAAAGTCAACTGATTAGTCAAAGGTGTAAGATATCGTTTCCTAATATCCACATACAAAAAAGACACATCCATAAACAGCCTTGAGGCTAAATACACATAACTTCTCGTGCTAAGGAACTTTCACGCATCTGCCTCTTAAAACCACTGAATCGAACTGATTAAAACGAAGATTTGTAATTAATTATTACCAATCATTTGAAGAAGATAGGGCTCCAATTTAAAATCAGTTTTAATGTGTTAAAAAAAGGCGAGGGATTTGACCATCTGACTATACTCATATCATGCTGTACACTATTATCCTTAAAACGTAAACCAATCTCAGCTGTAGCCATGAACAGAAGTAATTTATCAGTAATGCCCCACTTATCCCCAAGGCCAAGGCTAAGGCCCTTTTCACACAAGACGCTCCCCCCTCCCCCACATGTGTGGCTGGGGGACAGGGGGCATCTGTGTGACAGCTGGTGCAGGTGCATGCGCGCTGCTGCACGCCACCCATCTCCACTGATCTCCTACGCACAGAGACATTGGACAAAACAGAGGTGCCTCCATGCATGGAGATCGATGAACGTCGGTGCAGATGGGTGTCCGTCCGTGTAATGAGCTGTACACGTGCCACACACCCGCTACGGCATACACCCCTCCCCCCGGCACTGCGGCACCTCTCGGTCTGTTTGAAAAGAGCCTAAAAAGCAATTGTTTTACCCAATTAAAAAAAAAAAAAAACCTAAAGAATCATGATGTTCTAAAAGGCTTTTAGGAAGCCTAGGTGGAGTACATGTTCAAATTTTTAACCAAAAATGTATTGTCCTCAATTGAGCCAAAGTTATAACATTAATGATACCCGTTTCTGCTGTCAACAAATCACCAGGTGTATTTTTATGAACAGTGAAGAGTTCCTTTGGAAATTTTAATAAACCTTTTCTACAAACTTGCCAGCTTTCTTATTCAATCCCCAAAGTTTTCAGCACCACAGAAGATTGACTCCATCTTAGATTGATAAATCCTTAAGGCTCTTGTACCTAATTTATTGTAGAATGATAGAATGCCATTTGATATCTGGGTAGCTTTAGCTGCAGTATTTTAGTGTGATTCCCACTTCATATTTTACAAAATGTAACCCCTAGATATTGAAATATCAAAAAAAAGTATTAACCACTTCCAGGATCTCTTTCCACTTAAACCACTTCCTAGAATACCATATTTTTTTATTTCTTGATATTAATCTCTATTTTATTGTTAATACGGTCATTATTAAAAGAATCTAACAAGCACTGTAACCCAACTTTAGTGCAGGACATCAAAGCTGCATCGTCTGCATCATGTAAACAGGGTATCTCATCTGCTAAGTTTTTAGGTAGGTGAAAGCGATCCCATAAAAGTTCAGATTTTAAATCGTTCATAAAACGATTAAATACCAAAGGTGCTAACAAACACTCTTGTCGAAACTCTTTAGTCATTCCTTGCCTTTTCAGGTTTTGGAGGCGCTAGGAATGATCTTGCATATACATGAAGGACGGGGAGGCCCCGTGGGACTTTCTCTTCCCTTCCTGTCAGCTGATAGTCTGGGGGGGGCAGGGGAGGTGAGGAGCCCCAGACTTTTAATATTGCCTGCATTGGAGGAGGATGTGGTTGGTGTCTTTCCCCTTCCTTCCCCCCAGGTACTTATTGAAACCCCTCACCTGGAGGTGGCCACCTTCAGGCAGTGGCTGAAGGCTGATAACGTAAGGGTGCTTGCTAGTACGTCCCTTGCTATGCATCCTACAGTAAGGCTTCTCATTCCTACACCAGCTGCACTAGTATTCCACAGGCCCTGTGTTTAGCTTAGCAAAGTGAAGACTAAGGGGAGAATTGATATCAGACTTCCAATATCTACAATTAAGGGACAGCCTTGAAGGAATGCACCCTTTCTGCTAA